>JAWNLB010000174.1:15787500-16155000 GCA_035041595.1 Drosophila basisetae
TCTGATCCCGCTGAATGCAGTCTATCTCGTCTTCCACAGCTCGTTGCCATTGGATACCTATGACTATTGTGAGTTGTCCATTGTCTGATACCTAAATATCGTGGCAGCAATCAAGCCAACAAACCCTACCACGCAGTCACACTTCTATATATTTTCCTGCTTGCTGGTCTCTGCGTAATGTCCCTCAACACACTGGGCTCCCTTTGGCTGACAGAGCTGCGCATTGGCTATATACTAATTCTACAATTTTACTCGATGGCCATCGTCCTGTATCTTTCGAGGCATGGCTGGACGGCAGCACTTTTTGATGGTTACGTGTGGACTTTAATGTTTTTGCCATATTATGCACTATTGAGCAACATGATGCACATCAATAACATCTCGCAGATAATCCATATATGCACTGATGTGCAGACCTACAAGACCAGTGTCTATTTGGAACACTGCCAGAGAGTTCCAAACTGTTGTGGTATGTATTAATGCCCCTGAAATTATGTAAACCTGCAATGCAAAGCAGATGCTATCACGATTTTAATCAATAAATTGCTAAAAACCAAATAAATACTTACACATATTATACACATGTATATTGAATGAAACATATGCATTTTATTCTGATTTGTATAGGCATATATTAAATTATTATTATGCCAAATGCGTGCGTAAGTTTGCTTCAGCGAAAAGACTTTAATTATATTTATATTTATTTATATATATAATATGGTATATCTAACTACTAATTCTTCTAATGCTCTACAAATAAGCATGCTGAATATTATTTCAATAGACTTTTCTGCGATTCATTTACGCATTTATAGATATTCAGCGCCAGTCCAGCCTTAACTGGGCAAACAAGAAGTGTTTAATTACTCATTGTATACAAATACGTAATTGCGACGTTTTCATTCCTTAGCTGAAATAAAGCAGGACTTCTTTTATTTCGATCAAACGTGGACTGCATATCTGACAATTCTATTGATCTGGACGCTGCTGTATCTGCGCCTTGGTGTGAATGTGCCCAAATTGAAGCCATTCACTAATACGGATGATTTGAAAAGTGGCAGCCAGTAAGTAAAAATTCAAAATAGTCTTTTTTCCGTTTAAGAGGCAATGCTGTCAACTTTTATGGAACACTTTGTGTGGCATACAATTCAATTTGAGACAGTGGCAAATGGTCCATTGAAATAACATTTTGATTTACTAAGAACGCTGGCTGCCTCATCACAGCCCAGACAGTTGCTTTGACCAGCGAGTGCTGCATTCTACAAACCGAAAGGAGCTGGACAACACGTGGATCAATGAGAAGATTCGAGTGCGTACATTGGAGCGTCAGTTGGCGAGGACCAAGGCGTTGCATGTAGAGAACTTGGGTGTTTGCTTTTCAACGCAAGTGGTTTTAGGTCGAATTAACTTCATGGTGGAGCGGTACGTGGTTAACATACGCATATGCACCCATCTCTACCATTTAATTAATGATTTGGGTATTCATTTTGATGCCAAGATTGATTTTGACAAACACATCTCTTCTTGAATATTATGAGTCTTATCTATGATCAAAATGACTCTTTACTAAAAACAATGTCTGCTATTTGCCCTACTAAAATCTCAATCTTATAAAGGGTAAAGGTGGCGTCCATCACAAAGCCAAACTGTGCCACTTTTTGTCTATATAAAGTCAGAGAACCTCCTCAAACAATTGATCGACATCATCTCTTATGTAGTTCATTTTGTATTTGTACGCAGTTACCAAGCCGTATCGGTGGTTGGAGTTAATGGATCGGGTAAATCGGTGCTGATTAAAGCGATTCTGGGCGCCTATCGGCAAAGCACGGGGGATGTTAGCAGCTGCGACAGGCGGTCCAATCAGTTCGCTGAGCACGATAACTATCAACTTATTGGCTATTGTGCACAGAATGACACGATCTCGGATGCAATAACGGTTATCGAGCACATTCAAACCCTACTGATTATACGCGGTCTGAGCACGGCAAGAGCACTGCAGGAAGCGAAAGCCTTGCTAAACATATTCGATTTGTATAGCAGTCGATTTCACTTGCTATCCCATTGCAGCTGTGGTATGCTGAAGCGCCTGAGCATTGCCATATCCTTGATTGGCTATGCGGGCATCATTCTGATGGATGAACCCTTTGCGTATCTGGATGTGCGCAGCCGTCTCAATATCTGCAGTCTAATTAATTCGCAGTGCAGACATGGTCGTGCTGTGCTCTATACCTGTTCGGATCCCAAACACTGTGACTTGGCTGCTCGGACGGCCTTGCTCCATCGTGCGAGCCTGTGCACCATTGGTGACCGAAAGGATCTGCAGAAGGATGATCTTGCAGACTACATCGTAGTCGAGTCCCGAATCGAACTGACGAATGATAGCGACGAAGCGGAGAACCTTCGCTTGTCGAATCCGTCCAGGTGTTGGAACACCAGCGAAAATATGGTCTTCTTTCAAATCTGTTCAACAATTGAACATTTTTTTCCGCATGCGCTCATTAAGTGAGTATAAAAATTGCTATTTTATGTTGTTCAAGTTGAACAAATTGATGTTTTCAGAGACACGATCAATCAATGGGCCTGTTTTTGGCTATCAAGCAGGACGTACTCCATGTCATTTATCCTGGAGACGCTCAACCAAAATAAGGAAATCTTCCAGCAATTTTCAATTGGTTCGCCGTTTCTGAAATCAATATTTCACACCATTGTGGAGCATCCCAATGAAACGCATGAATTAGTCGAAGATGAGGATGTGTTAAATTGATTGCGATATTCTTTGAATGTTGAATGTGTTTCTTTCCTCTTGCGGACTTCATGCCGAGAGCAAGCTGTTGGAGATATACCTATATATAGATATACCGATATGTATATAGATATTTCATTGGGCTCGGTGTCTTACTTTTGTTAACTTTCGCTTAGATCAAGTAAAATACTCTTGGTTTCATATTTGCTGATTGCTTATTGCTAGTAGCCGAATAAACTTCGATTTTGTTTCGCTCAACTCAAAAGTACACAAAATCTAGTTGTGCAAAGAGAAAAAGTCGCATACAGAAAAGATGTCAACAATAAATAATTCAGTTGGCGCACTTGTCCGAGAAGTGCTTGCAACAATGCCCCAATCTGAAAACAATACTCGTACAGAATATGCCACAACAAAAGAAAAAGTAGAAATAGAGTTGAAAATAATTTGACAACTTTTTTGCAGTGCACTACTGAGTGAAAAATAAATGATTTGTATATTTACATAATTTAACAAGCATCAGTTTATTGAACCAAGCAATACCCTGTACTGCAAAAACAAACTTAACTTGGCTATTCTCTCTTAGCAATCGATGATCTCACATTTCTCTCGTATATTTTTGATCTGCAGTTGATACACAAAAAAAAAAACAAAAAACTAAACACTCATTTCTATAATATTAATATTAATATTAATATAATATTTTGTGATGATTTAGTGTCTGACAATCAGTTGGTTGTTTTGGTTTAATAGTGCAAATGTTAGACGAGGGCATCTTCCTTGCGGTGCTCGCAAAGCAGCCGCAAATATTGTATTTATTTATATTTATTTATTTTTTGCAAACTAGGGACCACATATTTAGAAGTGAATAAAAAAATATTCGAGTATTTGCAACGAATGCGTTTCATTTTTTCCTTTATGTTTTGTATAAGCAATTTATTAATAGCATTGAGGCCCAGAGAAAGTGCAGCATTCGTGTTCCGCACAGAGAGCATAGTGTCTACACTATGATAGGCATACAAAATATAATTTATCTGCGAATATTTTGCAATGGGCACAATTAGTCTGTGTGAAAAGGTTGAATAAACTATTTGGAAAGAGACATACACAAAACAATATCGCTTCGACTTCGAGTACATTTTTGTAGTTTGAACAGCCGCACAGCGAGCCACAGCCACAGCCACAGCCACAGCCACAACTGACCTCAGCTGGATTTCAATTAAATAATAATATTAAAATGGTTCGCGGCCCAACAGCAAATTGTATAATTTGCTTAGCACTGCTATTTGTCAGTTTATTATTGCCACCGGGCACCCAAGAGCTGAGCCGTGACCTGTGCAAGGGGTCGGACGATGCGGCTGCTTGTGCGCAGACATCCGAAGCTGTGGGCGCGGGTCGGAAGTTAACCTCACGACGAGCCGCTGGGCGTAAGTTTAAATTTCATCCAATTCAGCGAACCGATGACGACGACGACGACGACGACAACGACGACAACGACGACGATGATCATAATAATAATGATTCGGGCGTTGATAACGTGGATGATGATAATGAGTTGGATGATGATGATACTGATGCGATCCAGACAGGCAGCCAACCGAATGGTGATTGGAGAAAACGTCAAAAGTATGATGACGATGACGATGATGATAACGACAATGGCAGGGCTGATGATGACGCTGATACAAACGCTGTGGCGGAAGCATCGCTATTTAGCCGTATTTGGAACAGATTTATGGATGGCCACGATGCCACTGAGATGGAGAAGGAGACGGAGACGGAGACGGAATCTCCATTTACCAATATGCTCAACTGGCTGAACTGGCTGACCGAGCAAACAGCAGACGTCGCTCAAGTAGGCAAAAAAGACAAAAAGCAAAAAGTACAAAACAGCAATATTGATTGGCTCACATATTTAAAACGTTGGCCGTTCAACAGCATCTTCCCCGAGGAGCCACCAGCTGTGAAACGAGATCGGGAACGGGATCGGGGTCAGATAAAGCAGGATGTTAGCGGCACAACGCAACAGCGGCCCAAGAGTGAGGAGAATGTGGAGCTGCTGATTCACTCGCTGCCCGCGTTCATTGGCAACGTGTCGCAAGCGAGGAGCGGAGAGTGCCACCAGCAGTTGGAGCTGCTGCATCGCCAGCTGCGCGCTCACAAATTGTGGACGTTGCAGAGTAGGCTTTATTTTGAATGAGCACCACCAGTGATGGATCGATCATCTCTGGTGGATCAGCACCGATGTCCTTACATTCTGTTGCTTATTTCAATTGCAGTGCTCGATGCCACTGGCAAAATCGGTGCCGGTCTGCTGCGCGGCAACATTAACCAGTTCGGTGACTTTGACCAATGCACCAAGGTGTCCACATCGGTTAAGGTGGCCACAAAGCAACCAGTTCGAGTGCTTGGCAAATACTGTTTGGCCCAGATCGAGATGCGTTCGACGGTCGGCAGTCTTAAGGAGCCGCTACACTTGTTGCACGGACGAGGACTGTGGCACGGCCACTTGAAAAATGTGAGTAGCACACCCAATGGAAGTGAAACCTCAGGGGATCTTCTACAAAAACACATTTTGCAGCCCAAGCACTTTGTGCCACGTTACAACATCGCCAACTGGGGTATCTGTTTGCCGCACGCCTGTTCCGCCCACGTGGTGCGCAACATCATCGAGACAAGCCTCCGGCCATACAATGACACTGGCATCGAGTTCCACATCGATGTGCGGGACGAGCACTGCACCACTAAGCAGCGGAAGAGTCTCATGAAACTCTTGTCCAAGGACAGTAATCTGGCAACGGGCATGTGAGTGTAGCTTGGCTTTAATAACACAATTTCACAATTTCCTCTGAGAATATATTGGCCTTGTGCAATGTCCGTAATCCGTAATCCGTAATCCTATCCGTCTGTCCGTCTGCAACTTAACTCGAGAAATCGATATAACCGAAAGCAACAAATAAAACCACATGTTTTCCACAATTTTTAATTTAAAGTCCCCAAAATTTGCTTGGTCGATTATTGGGCATATCCTTCAAAGATCTGCATCGGTAATTCCCTTTAAAGATATATAGAAATGAAAAAATAAAAAAACCAAAAAATATTCCTTCCAAAACCTATTTAGCTAATGATGTAAATTGAAATTTAATTTGTAATTTTCTTATTCAATTATTATTTTCTGATTTGCGATGCGCTTTTTCAAATAGTTGCTTTAATTGCCAAATTGTAGTCATCTAAAAGTAGCCTAGCAAAACTGCATTATACGAGGTGTGTTCAAAAAGTATCGCGAATTTTGAATTTTCGCGGGTTACGTATAATCGAATTTCGATTTTTTTGTAGCGTTATGTTGGTACTCATGTCTCTCACTTATGAAAAATGATTTTTTGAAGTGCTTCGAAGATTGGAAAAACCATTGGCACAAGTGTATAATATCTCATGGGGATTACTTTGAAGGGGACAAAATAGATATTCATGAATAAATAAATAATGTCTGAAAAAACACAAAATTCGCGATACTTTTTGAACACACTCGTATCTTTCTGATTCCATATTCTTGAATATGGATCACGAGTTGGCTCTGTTCAATACTAGGAATACCAATATTAAATTGAGTCAGTGCCAAAATACTTACCGGTTTTCGAAATAATAAAAAGCGAATTTCACACTCAAATATTACTAAAATAAATATATTCGAAATTCAGTTTTAGGCTAGTTTTTGTTGCTCGTCATTTATATTTATATACCACTAATAATAAGAAAAGTAATATTATTTAATGGCCAATAGCTGGAGGCTAAACATGCCACATGTATTCTCAATGGTGCAGCTCGCGAATGAATACATGAAAATGATTTTTGTGCAAACCATTTCATAGATTAGGCATTGCCGCACTTGGACTGGCCTGTCTCTTGGCGCTCGTTTGGGAGCATTGGGATTGGATTAGCTGCCGGTTGCAGCGACTACAGCACAATGCCAATGACGAATCCGCAGTGGCGCCGCCAGATCAGACTGATGAAGCTTCAGGCGCTGAGGATATCGAGGAACCCCAACAAGTTGGTGATGAAAGCACAGCAGAGCAAGTGGAGGAAACCAATCCGGCACTGCATCTGAGGCTATTGAGTGCCTTTTCACCGCAGCGCACTCTACAATCTCTGATTTGCCTAGAATCGCCGGACATTGAGTTTCCCCTAATTCACCTGCTCAAGATACTGGCCACATTGATGATATATGTTAATCTCAAGTTCATCATGGCCGGCCACTTGCCGTTAACGAATCGAGACGCGTTCGTCGGCACCGTCAACCGCTTCTGGAGCATAACCTACCGCACTCCCCTGCTGTACAGCGATATGCTGCTGTTGCTGAGCGGCTTCCTGGTCGCTTACCAACTGTCCCACGACATGGAGAACACCTGCCGATTGAGTTTCCTGCGCAATGTGAGCCACAAGGCGTGCCGCTATGTGCCCAGCATACTGGCGGTGCTCGGCTTTCAAACCTGGGTACTGCCCCACCTGGGCACTGGTCCGCTCTGGAACTTGCTGGTGGGTGAGAATGCGCGTCTCTGCGAGCAGAATATGTGGCGGAGTGCCCTAAGTGTGCAGAACACTGGCGATCTAGAGGAAATGGTAACTTTTAAAAAATACAAATACAAAATACAAACTATTCCCATTTCAAATGATGGTTTGATTTCAGTGTTCGCCGACCACAGCGCAATTGTCATTGGATATGCAATTGTATTTCTTGGGCGCACTCGTCGTCTGGCTGTATTTCACCGATCCGGAGGCCGGATTTTTCCTTTGTGGCGCCTTTCATGCCATCTCCGTTGCAGCGCGCTACTCGCGCACCCAGCGGGATCATCTCGCTCCGACCCTGTTTCACGGCATTCAGTGGGTAACCCAATGAAACACCACCAAACGTTTATTCACATGTTTGTCATCAACAGTGTCAGCAAATTCTATCGCACTGCCAATTTAATTTACACCTCGCCAATTGCGCGGGCAACCACTTATCTGCTTGGCATCGGAGCCGGCTTGCTGTTCCGCAGCGAGTCCGGCTCCTTCAGCATTGCACCACGTTTCCGGCGAGCGGGTTGGGTTCTGGCAATGTTAGGGATTGCCTGGTGCTTCTGGTCGCCGGCGGACGGCATACGCAGCAAATTCGTTTACAAGTCTTCGGAGGCAGCTGCATACTTGGCCTGGAGTCCGCTAATACTCGGCCTGGGTATATGTTGGGCCATTCTTATGGCCCCCCTGGACAAGAGTCTAGTGCAACGATTTCCCAACATTGCGAGACCTGTGCTCCTTCTCTCGCGCATGGAGATTCCCCTGCAGCTTGCGAGCTATGTTGTTGTGCTGTGGAATACGGCGAGTGTCAAGGAGCCCCATCAATTTCAGATCACAGATTTGGTACGCATTATCCGTCGGGTTACTCGAATTCATCAAATCATTAGTCGATTCCTATAGGTAAACGTCAAGGAGCTGGTGTTCATTGTGGGCTTTGCGATTATTGTGTGCTTCCTAATTGACTTTCCTGCCCAACACATTGGACATTTGTTGATGGATGTCGTCTTCAGTGAACCACTGCTGGCAGCCGTCAATATCAAAGGGAACACAAGCGATGCTCCAGACGAGGCGACAGCAAGTGAGAAGTCACCGGATTCGCCAGAGCCTATCGAATCCATTTGGTCCTCCGAATCCGAACCGGACGAGGAAAAGTCCAGCTAAATGTAATGTTTCAATTGCACTCATTTAAACTATGTATTTTTATTGCCATATTAAAATTTTGCCATTCATGGATCCGCTTGTTGTACATGTAGCCAGTATCACAGATATAGCCAGATATAGCTATACGAGTATATCTAGCTTCTAGATTTATGTGGAATACATTTGGGAAACACCGAAAAGTTTGACATTCCTTTAAATTCATTTTTATTCGATTCATTTTGGACATTTTTTTTGTAGAATTTTATTTATTTTACAAATCTCGACAAGCATTTCTAAATTACTTGTTGCTTGCAACTCAACAACTCCAACTGATAACTCAAATATATTCATAAATATATCAACATCCCCAAGGAACATCATATCAGCTTGCCTCAGCTAGAAAAAGGTGCAGTAAGCTAGGGAAACATGTTTAATATTCTGAGAACATAGAAATCCTCAACCTCAACAATTATTTGCTAACATTTCGCTTACGCTGATATCAATATGTACATATATATATATATATATACATTAACAATATGTTGTAAGGTGATAAGTAATGCAATTTTGAGCAGGAATGAAATTTAAAGAAAATCGATTTTGGTTTTCCTCCACTCCGCTCCACTCCAAATTATGCCCACGAGAAATGCCACAAATATCACGTTTCGATAATCAATCTATAATTTGATATGCAATGCAGTACACTTCATCATATAACGTACGATAATGGGACTGGTTGCGTACAATGTATTGGGTGTGTCTACATATAACTAGGCGATAAACTGTTCCATTCATTATGATCATAATATGTCTGTACACTTCACAAGTCTCGCAGGAATAGAGCAATATTTCAATATAAAGATAAAAAAAACAAAAACTGCACACGCTGCAGACGCAGCTGGCAACTACCAATAATCCTTAACCTATTAGTCTGTGGCACATGGCCAGTCGGTGGAATTTTTGTGTTGGCATTCAACTTGGAATCTATCCATTATGGTTTCTCTTTTTTTCCTTTGTGCTGACGCAGCGTCAGGGCAAAGGTGCTTTCCGAAACATTATCGCTAGGCGTTTCCATCTGTAGCTCATCGGTGGCCGGATCGGTGCCGACATCGGCAATTTCATATTTCTCATCGAGCAAACTAATCTCCTCCTCGTCGCGCAAACTGCTCGTGCTGGACAGGATCACACTGCTGGCCTTCTTTTGCAGCTGGTTCGTGAGGCGTGCGTATTTGATTTGCAAGTTGTGGAGCCAGGTGGCATCGGACCAGTGGTACCAGCTGAGCAGAAAAACGACCAATATAAAGAATAAATTGGTGCTAATGGCTGAAAAGGGAGTACATTTAAGTTAAGATTTCGATTTTTTGTGTTTACGACTGCAAACTGAACAAATGCAATTCGAGATTCGAGATTCGAACTTACCCACTATTGCCGAGAATATCGGCCAGTTGAACATAATGTACCGCAGACCAGTAAAATCCGCTTCAATGTGCAATGTGACCGTATAGAATTGGATCTTTTGCGATTGTATCTCCACATAGACATCGGTAATGGGATGCTGTCGCTCCTCCAAATATCGTGAAAATATTTCAACCGGCACCTTCTGGAACTCCTCCTTCCAGCCGAGCACATAGAGCGGACTAAGCGCCCACGTCGATATCATCCGTATCAATGGGGAACGGTAACGCATCATTGCCGAGCGACACGAATGACCACGCAGCATTGAATCATAGTCGCGCATCTCGGCGCATACCATAAACATGCCCAGCTCCAGATTCTGCGGCGACTCCGGCATATCAATGTTGACAATCACCTTGTACGCCTGGCCAACCATCAGCAGCTGTTGCTTCTTCGTCAGCGACACATGAGCGTGCGGAAAGCTGCACGGTGTGCTTGTCTCCAGGCACGTTCTGCAATCGATTGCAATGCACAATTCACATTTCACACAAATAACGCAATTAGCCAGCGATCACTGTACTCACTTAAACTGCATGTGAACGGGTCGCGTATGCGATATGGGCGGCATATACAAATAGTAGAAGGCGGCATATATGAATACGGCAAGCCAAATGATTAGGACAACGGCAAAGGCGATGAGGCCCAGACGGAGGACGAGCTCCCGTATCGTGTCCACCTTCTCGTCGGCCTTGCTGCGGAAGCGATCGTAGACGTTGAGCGTTAGATTCACCGCCGGACGCACAAAGAAGCGACGTACGAGGCCAAGCGGATCGAAGCAGAAGATGATGAAGCGCAGCAGGAAATTCATGTTTGGCGTGCGTCGATCGTAGCTAAACGATTGCTTCTGCTATCGATCTGTGACTATTAAATACCGTCGTTGCTCTTGTCGCACATACTTCAAAATAATGGAATTCTTATCTCAGATAATGACTATTGCCGGATTTGCATGGTGTGTAGTTCAAACTTTGGACGCCGTTCGCTACTATCATTATCAGTTGTTCACAACTGCAATCAACCGGACGCCGCGATGAATCATTCACGCGAAAATCTCGAAGAATACTGGTTTTTGATCGAACCAGTTGTTCCATGAACCACAAGTCTGATTCTTTTCCCATGCTCTCAACTATCGGCTACCAAAAACAGATCAAATCGACCTTCGTATACTTATCAAAACTATAAAGAATATTATGATTATCATTAACAATATTTGTTATACAGAATGCACCATATTCTATCAAAAATAAATGTTAAATGACAATACGAGTTGCACAGTTCCGATTCGGCAATGTATCGATATTTATTGGCTAGGCTGGAGGATGTGATAATTCAAATGCAATGCTGAACCGCCAAAATTTGAAGAAAAGAAGAAAAAATCGGTTAGCGTTACTAAAATGTTTCAACATTGAATTTTAAATGGACATTCATAAAAAAAAAATGGGACACCGTCACTGTCACTACCAATTCTTGTTGATCCCAATTGTAATTAGTTGTACTTATTGGTAAACCAATCTCAGTCAGTGGCATTCTTCTCCATGGATGTGACAGCATCCTTTTGTGATATGAAAAGTGGAAAATGTGAAAAATCTAGCTAAGTAACGGACAAATGTCATAGAAATTCAGACGTAGCGACCCATCAGCATCATGTAAAATATCTTACTTAACAAACTTTAAAATCTGCACTTATTAAAACTGATAGTGCTATCGATAGAATTAAACTGTATTGTTTATATCGATATTAGCAATAAGAAATATGGCCAAGTAGCATCGATATTTTGATCAATGTATCGATATATATTCAAGCCACAGATTTGTGTGTAAACTAAACATGCGAACGCTTCATTACAATAAAACAATGAAATAAAACAGGAGCAAACGAAAAACAAAAGAGCTGCAATTTGCGCAAAAAGTGAAAATGAATTCGTACAAGAAATAGTGTGCACAAACCGGCTGACCTACACAATACGTACAGAAGTGAACTCAACTCAGCAACAAGCAGCAGCAGAGGCCAGACGACAACAATGAGCAACTACAGATACCATGGGGGAGGTGGTGGTGGAGGCGGCGTTGGCTACTATGGCATTGAGGTGCGCGACATGCACCAGCGTATCTCGTATCCACATCACTTTACGTTCGTTAGCGCCTGCGTCAAATACATGATATTCATATTGAATTTCCTGTTCTGGCTATTTGGGGGCCTGCTGCTGGGCATTGGAATATATGCGTTTATGGACAAATGGGAGGATGCGAACGGATGGGTGAAGCTGGAAACCATTTACGATGTTGTACTCAACATATCGCTAGTGATGATCATAACGGGCATTGTTATATTCATAGTCAGCTTCGCTGGCTGCCTGGGCGCGCTGCGCGAGAACACCTGTCTGCTCAAGTTCTATTCCATGTGCCTGTTGATCTTCTTCCTCATGGAAATGGCCATAGGTAGGCAGTCAATCCACGCAGCTGCTTTCAGCTCATTCTAATCCATATTCTGTATGCCTTACAGCGATCATTTGCTTTGTGTTCCCACAAAACATGAACTCCTTCCTCGAGGATCAGTTCACCGATAAGATCATCCACTCGTATCGCGACGATCCGGACTTGCAGAATTTCATTGACTTTGCACAGCAGGAGTTCAAGTGCTGTGGCCTGAGCCATGACGGATACCAGGACTGGAGCAAGAACGAGTACTTCAACTGCTCGTCGCCGTCCGTGGAAAAGTGCGGTGTGCCATATAGCTGCTGCATCAATGCGACCGATATCAGTTCGGGACTGGTTAACATTATGTGCGGCTATGGCGTACAGGAGCATTCTGTTGCCGCTGCCAGCAAACTAATTTGGCCCAGTGGCTGCATCGAAATCGTTCGGGTCTGGGCTGAGCGGAATCTATATACCATTGCGGGCATTGCGCTGGGCATTGCCCTGCTGCAATTGTTGGTCATATACTTGGCCAAAACGTTGGAGGGCCAAATCGAGTTGCAAAAATCACGCTGGGCAGCGTAAGCGAACAAATCTATATACACAAGCATAGTCGGTTTACTGATTCCGCTCCCTGACCAATCGCCATAAGATAAGCAGGGCAAATCTTTATTTGCCTTGCATTTGATTTATTTTGAGGTTGAGGTTGCAGTTGATTAACCGTATTTGTAGCATTTCACTCAGATTTGTTTTTGTTATCTCATATATGTTATTAAGGACTTCAAAAAGCCACTTTCAATGTACTCAATTTTCCGTTTATGTGATTGTATTTATTTGTTTTATAATTTCAATTCCGCAAATGATTTTTGATTGCTCGCATAATACTCTACAGTGTTGCAAGATTGTAAATAAACACTTAACTTGTTAGTTTTGTAACTTATATATTTTAATTTGTAAAAGGCTGATATGAGTTAGTTTAAGTAATTTGAATATAATACATTTTTGTGTTCTAAATTGGTAACTGTTTACAAGGACCAATTCACTTGTAATCTTACCAACCATGACCAATATGTACATACATAAATCAAGTACATCCTGTATGTATAAGTAGACACTCGAGTCAAGTTCACATGCCACATACTCGTACATATATATCGCACTCATTCTAATAATCTGTTGCACCACATTTTGCCAGTTTTAGAGAACCCCCAAAAAAAACAATGCTTTTCTTATCTATGGTTTTTTCGGAAGTAAAAACCTACTTGAATAGTATAAGTGTAGATTATTTTTCATATAATTTTTATTTATGTGTAAGTTAAAAACAAAAACAAACCAATTTGACGATCAGCAAGATGGAAGACCCAATCAGTTTTATTGCTTTCGAAATACATGACAAGTGGACAAAATTAAAAGTGAGCTCCAAATAAAAAGGAGGACGAATAAATGAAAAAAAAATAAAGAATACATAGTATAAACTAACTATATGTACTTTAATATATATACATAAATGATATTTTCTCCCGTCTGCTCAGCTTACCGATTTCTGGAATTTATTTTTGGTCAGAGAGTCTTGTTTCATCTTGTTTATTTGCAGCTATTCGTGCAACTTTCTCTGTGGTATGTGGGGCTCCAAGCTCTTCAGGTATTCCTCGATAAGTGTTGAGGCAGATGTGCTTTGGACATTGGGCTGTAGTTTGTGAAGATTTATCAATTTGATCAGTTTGCCACCCGCCTTCCTTAAGAATTGTCAACTTTGGTTTTTGGAACATTTCTTTGCAAATTTATTTGAAATAATCGAAAAAAAAATAGTGAAGTATTTTGTAGAAACAAATAAATATCGCTAAATTAGAACAGTTTCATGTGACTAATTGAGTGTCGATGCGGCGTCGTCCTATTTACAGCTTCCACTCAACGAATTCCGCTTTCGTCTCGTTAGCCTGGCCAACGTGCAATCGGCTTAATAGGAGCGCGGCTGTGAGCCAAAGCCGAGTCCCACGCCTCGCATGGTGTGCGTGGCGGCCCGGGCCACCTCGTACTGCTGCTCCATGTTGGAGAACATGCGCTGGCGCAGCTGGACATCGGCTGGCACAGGTGCAACGCAGGTGTTGCTGGTGCTGCCACTGGCGCTGCCATTGCTGGTGCTGGGCTCATTCGTGGCATCGGTCCTGGCAGCCGCATTGCTGTAGCTGCTGCCGCTGCTGCTTGTGTTGACGGCGCAGGTGGTGATGGTGGTGGTGCTGCTGCTGTTGGTGTTATTGTCGTTGGCATTTGTATTATTATTGGCATTCTTGATGCCCATGAGTCGCATAAACTTGGATGCCACCTTGCCGTCCGAGTCCTGAGAGAAGTGCGCATTGCCCCACTTGTTGGCCGAGTCCTCGTTCTTCTTGGAACCCCAGATCAGTTTACGCTTCTGCTGCTGCTCCGCATAGCGATTGGCATTCACAATACCGGGATTATAGTATTTCGGGAGCTGTACAGCTGCTGGCGGTCCATCAATCAGCACACTTGGCGGCGCGTTCAGTTCGAGTGACATTAGCGATGGTATTTTCGGTGCATAGTTGGGCGTTGGCAGCAAACCACCGCCGCCACCGACGCCTCCACCGCCACCGCCACCACCACCGCCAACGCCGCTGCCAGCTGCAGAGATGGCGGCAGCATTCAATGCGGCTGCTGCTGATACGGCTGCAGTCGATGGCAATGTCAGCTTGCCCTGCAGCAAACCAGCCGTTGAATAGACTCTGGTATGCGGATCGACATCGCTTGGCTTTCGCACTTGGACCGGTGGACGCTCGAGCGGCGATCTGGAGCGGCTGCTCGAATCGCACGATTCCCGCCGGCGATATTTGCGTGTCGACTGCTGACCCTGACGCCTGCGCAGCGGCGGCGCATCAATCGGCGTGCGTGTGCGGGAACGGGAGCCCGAACGTGAACGGGTCCGTGAGTCGCCGCGACGACGAACGCGCTCATCATGGGAACGACGCTGCGACGAGTGATGATGCTGCTGCTGCTGCATCTGCTGCTGTGAGTGAGATTTGTAAGTCGACGAAGTGACTGATGACGATGAGTTGTGTGAGCGCATCTCTTTAGTGCGATGACGATCCCGATCACGGTCCCTCTCCCTGTCTCTGCCACTGCCACTGCCGCTGCCATGGCGTCGCTCCTCGCGCTCACGCTTGTAGTCACTCTCCTTGTTGCTCTCTTTGGTGCGATGATGCCGCTCGCCCTGCAAATGACAAATGCTTACTGCCCGACAATGATCTCCCATGAAGCTGACACACTCGCAACTCATTCATTCCAATGACACAGCTGAGAGCAGCACAGCAATAGTGCACAACAAAAAACCCAACAAAGCACAGATTCGCTTCTGAAAATGCCAATACGAACTATGCTTCTAAAATAAGTGTATCAGAATAGGATATAGGATATAGAAAGTTGATCCAGCAGAATTCAGTCGAACTGTTTGCCAGTTAAATAAATGCTTGCTCGAAGAGATAATTGATAATAATTCCTTATTTACCCTGAAACCGATGTAGAAACACATCCGCGGTAATCAAGCTGGGCGAAGCCAATAATCAGATACGATTTAAGCCAGCAATATCCGTCGGGAAGAACGGACGAGGATGGGGGGACACAACTAGACACTACTTGGTTTCCCAAAAATAATATGGATCGGACAAGGAAGCACTTTCCGCCCCGAACACGTATCATTGGAACAACGGATGTTTGTGGGTTGGCTTGGATTGCTTACCTTGCTGTAGTCTTTGTCGCGCTCCTTCTCCCGATTGCGATCAGTGTCGCGGTGGCGGCCACGTGCCGGTGCATCCTGTAACGATAGAGACGAGCAGCAGAAATGTGTATTAATAAATTGGTGGTTAACATTGGTCAGCAAGTCGAGCGTAAAATGAAAGGAAAAATATGTATAACAAAAACATAATAAAAAAGAGTAGACAAATTCGCAAAAGTCGATGGCACAAAGCTCTTGCAAAAGAAGAACCCATAACAAGTTTCTTGTGATTACGGCTGTTTCCTGTTGGTCCATGCGAATATGGAAGCTGATATGGATGTTGTGGATTCGATGTTGTTGTTGCTGTTGTTGGTGTTCTGACTGCTGATGCCGATGCTGCTGCAAGAAATATTTGGATATTCGCTTCGGCGGTGATCGATGGATCGATGGATCGATCGACCCCACAGTTCATAGGTTTACAAGTATGTGGATTAAATGCTAAGTTTTTGTATTTGTTTGATTATTTTATGCATTTGGAATACTCACATTGATGCCTCTCGATCATCTTTCTCTCTTTGTCGCAACCATGCGGTCAGAGTGTGTTTTCAAGGAGTTAAAGGAGTGGGACACATACCCTGTTGGGCGCGTTGGAACAACTCTAATAACTCTAAAACTGTCTGCGTTCAACTGTTTATCGTTTTGTCGTTATCGTTATCGTCGCTATCGGTTATCGTGTCTCAAGCGTCCCAGTTAGTTAACAGTTTTCAGTTCTCTAAAGCATGTTTCTTGTATCGAGGCGGTCGCCGTCCCGGTCGATGTCAGAACATTTTCTTTTCTTTTTGTTTCTTTGGTTTTTTCTTTTTTGGTTTGGTTTGGTTTTGGTTTGTTTACATAATAATAACAATAAAATTGTATATTTTAGTCATATATAAATATAAAGGTTGCATAAATGCTTAAGCTTAAATATGTTGTAATAACAAAATACGAATATAAATTAGAATTAGAATCATAATTAGGATTGGCTAGATAATAGATACTAATAGAGTTGTTACAACAACCTCGAGCCCAACACCAACATTCGCAAAAACTATAGATTCACATATATAAAGCCAAACACAAACCACACACACGCAACACACACAGTCTCAGGCACACTGAACGCCATTGGAGGCCTTGTTGATATCGGAGGACCAAAAAAATAAAGCAGCCAGACAAACAGAAAACATATATTTGGAAATGCATGTTTAGAATAAAGGGCACAAAACCATCAATAGAAATTTGAAGAGTGTTTGAGTAACATATAAGGTGTAAGGACATATGCATGTATGTATGCAAATACCATTTACATATATACATCTATATCCCCAGCACATGTGTCAACATGTAAAGAGTAAAACAAACTTAGCTATGACTATATATATAAGTGCCTCATATAAATATTTGCGTATCTATGCACAGCTTGCCACTTTCTGCATTTTGAGCTGATGATCGGATCGGAGTGCTTTTTGATGTACAACATGTACGATATTTATGTACACAATGCACATATAGAAATGGTTATTTACTATCTTCTTTCTGCAACCCGTAACTCAATCCGCCTGCAGAGGGTATTCCAATTGTGCATTCAAAGATACATCTCCCATTAGTCAACTAAGTTAGAAATAAATCAATGGAAAAATCTATTAACTTCGGATCACTGTATCATTTAGCTGGGAGAGGTTTTCTTCACAAAATTGGAATACTCTGTGCAAGGGTATAAAAAAAAGCAAACTGCTCCACTTATTGCATATTGTTCGCTTTTTTTCTTTTTCTTTTTTGTTTTGGTTCTTTTGTTTCATTAGCTGTTGTTAATTTTGGCACAGTATTAATATTTCTATGAGGCAGTTTAGTATCTATGACAAAGACAACAAAAGTTTACCTCATCGCTGTTGTTGTTGTTGCTGTTGTTGTTATTGTGGCGACTGCCTCGACTCCTGTGATGATGATGATGATGGTGGTGGCGATGCTGATGATGATGGCCATGACGACTGCCGCCAGTTGGCAGCGGCGGTGTGCTGGACACATGCTTGGACAGCGGCGACAAAGTCGACCGACGCTTCTTCGATTTGCCTTTGCTGTCGGTGTCGCTGCTGTCTGTGGCGCTGCTAGCGCTGTCGCTGCTCGAACGACGATGGCGATGGCGTCGCGTCTTGTGACGCTCGTTGTTGCCTTTGTTTTTGGTCTTCTGTTGCTGCTTTACAGCGCTCAGAAATGTTAACGAAGACATTGTTGCCTCCTCAAATGCTGCTCCTGCTGCTGCTGTTGCTGTTGTTGTGGCAGCTACTGCTGCTGGCGGAGTACGCGAGCGTGAACGGCGACGAGCTGCAGATTTTGTTGCATGAACGGGCGAGCTGCGCTTTCGTGTGGCAGCTGGTTGTGCTGCTGATGCCGCTGCGGCTGCTGGTGCCGCTGTTGGTGCCTAGGGGAATTTTTCAACTATTCAGAAACAGCAAATTCGAATTATTTTACTAAAGCACTAGGTACAACTACATACAAAAAAAATGATTTGAGATTGATGAATATACACAATATGCACACACATTCAAACACACACACACACACACACACAAATACACATATATATATATATATATACATATATATATATGTATTTATATATATATATATATATATATATAAGAGGCATACAGAGGCATGCTTGCCTCGATTAAATGTATACACCGAAAAAATACATTCGGTATTCATTTGCAATTCAATTCAATTCGATGGGATTCGTGTTGAGTATTTACCCTTAGCTCGCCGCCAGCATCGTCGTCGTACTCGTCCTCGCTGCTATAATTGACCAGCGCCTCCATAATGCTAATTTATTTATTAATTGATTTTAGCGCGTGGGCCGTTCTTCCACAAATGTTATATTAAAATCAATAAATCTATTCCGCTTCTGCTGCTGCAATTCTTCTTTTTTCTGCATTGACAGCCTGTCGATGTATGGTGACAGGCGCTGCCACCAAATATCGCCGTGTGCCAATTTGTTGATATTATATCGATATATCGATATATCGACTGGCTTATATTTTCACTGCGATTGTATCACATAACTTCTGGGCAATATGAAACCTTGAATCAGTTATATTAAATATCGCAAGAAATTTATGTAGCTATACAATGACATAAAAATTTGTTATGTCGAAGTAGAAAATAAGTACTCAAGTAATTTATCGGCACTTTATATCGATACTTTGTGAATTGCATGTCACACGATATTTCTTAGGCAACACTGGCGCTTACAGGGTTGCCTTGGCGCAAATATGCACCTACCGCGCCAATTTCAAAATATATTTCATTTATGATATTGCTAGATAAAAAGCTTATAGGCTGAAAACATGCCGGATAAGATATACCATTTTCTTTTGTTTTGTCTTGCTCTGTTTCTTGCAAGCACATAGGCCTTATGGGAAAAAGTTTTGTTTTTGCTAGCTTTCCCAAAATATCAATGTAAGTTGGTTTAATAAAAGAACTAAATAAAATGTTATGGATGATCCGAAATGTTCTCAGCCCTGTTGTGTAATAATAATCCTCTTGTGTCATCTGTCGCAAGCAAATGCTAAAAGCCCATCTGTTCCCTTTTGGATGCAAACAACAATCCATCAATCCAAGTGACTCCAAACAGTAATAAGATAAGAACTTTAAGGTTGCCGCGGCCTGTTGTTGTTTACGTTTTTCGTTATTGTTTTTTACAATTTTGTTTATGCTCAATTTTTTTTTGGCGTACGTGCCGGCTACAAAGTCGCCGAAGTTACAAATTAACCTTATTTTGACTGCGAGATAAAGCAAAGCATATTTGCCACCTTAAAATAGCCATAAATATAGAATTGAGCTGCGCATCGACCACCGATGGCAGCACTTAGCACTTGCCCATAGCAGTGCGGTACAGTGCGCTCTCCGCAAAAGGAACACACACAAAAATATTTACACACACGCCGCGCGGTTTGCATGCAAATGTAAAATCAAGCGTAAAACATTTAATTTAAATTGAAGTAAATATGTACATAAATTATCATCAGTCAACAAATTTTGGAATCAGGAGCTGGCTTCAGCGTTCTTCTTTACCATCGACCAATTCAATTGATGCAGTTAATCAATTGACGTTCTTCTCCACTCTTCAATTAGTTGACTTTATCAAGGGTGCACTGTACGCACTCCGAAGGTCTGTTAGAGCTAACAGTGTGGAATTACAGAGAGTGTAATACCACCGCAGTCACACATACACGCAATCATAAATGCGAGCATACATATGCACACACACACATATATTACATAGGGCTCATGCTGCTGTTTACATAGAGTTTTCACATGTTTTGTTTTGATTTGTACTTTGTGTGTTATACCCTTGCCGAAGCTATTATAATTTTGGGGTGAAACAAGGATGAAAAATGCATGCATGTATATGAAATGTATGTTGAGGTCGATCAGATCAGATAACCACATTCAGATAGAACAGCTCACCTTGCCATAGGAACAATTGGTGGGGTGTTTAACATGCGAGCAACTGGTTGTAGGGTATATAATACTCGGCATGCCTCATTAAGATGTTCTTTGCCGTTTCGAATATTGTTGTTTGCCACACAAGGCCAATTGCTCTTCGCACATGCTTCTTTTTGTTTCTAGGCTTTATTTATTAATACTTCATTAGCAAATGATTTAAATATACATTTCGCTTGGAGCTTTTAAACAAACTTGAACTCTGCCAGCTCAAAGCAAACGGCAGAAAAAACTCTCACACTCAAACACATACACTTTGGCATATATAAATAAATTAAAAGTTTTGTTTACTAGTTGTGCTTCTTATTCGCCCGTTTCATTAAAGTTTGTTTTTCGTTCAAATCTGTAACAATTGGTTACGCGAGGGCCGACATCTTAGTAATATGAAAAGAAGTCTCTTCTAACGATTTTTCGATTTATGGCGATCGGATATATATATATAAATATACATGCAGGTACATGAGTTACATATTAAATATGCAGTGGATAGCGTGATTTTCGTGAATAATTTAAATGGTCTTATTTACGCATTTTCCACTGTTTTAATATGCACGTCAGGCATGCTAAGTCCACGCTTACATCACGCCCAGCACTAGCACAGCCACGCACACATACACACGTGTGTGTTTGTACAGAATTATGAATGTACATACATACATATGTATTCAGTGTAGCCACGTGAAACTAAACTAAAGCAAATGACTCGTCAAGCTACCCTCGCTTATTGCTGCTGTTTATTTTGAGTCTAATCTTTACACACAAAGCGACCACGCAGCGCTTACAAAATTATAATAAAAAAAAAACCAGTCCGCCGATAAATCATAAATGAAATAATTGCTTAAGCAGGTCGTTGATAAGACAACATTTTTAGCTGTCCATCAAATTAGATGCATGTCTGTGTGTGTGTGTGTGTATGCATGTACATCTATGTGAATGTATGCAAGTCAGCATGTATTCAGCACACATACATACATAGATACGCATTTACATTTTAGAGCCTACGACAACAAAAAGGACACGTCGCACGCAGCACGTACGCATTTTCAAAGGGCTGACGATGCCACCAACCACAAAGACACAAATACAGACAGACACAAACACAGATCCACATATATACATAAGCATATCTATTTACATACATATATATTATACAAGACATTCGCACGCAAGCGCAAACACAGATGAAAAGCAACAGTAAAAAATAGCACAGTTTCCGCTTGTGGGGCGCTGTGTCGTGTTAAAATCAGCATACATACAAAAGCAACGGCAACAGCAAGCAGCAGCAGCAGCAACCGACTCAACGATCCGGCGCGCACGCCCTCATATTGCATCGCTGATATCTCTGCGGAGCGCAACAGCAGTACAAATTAAAATACCAGTATTGAAAACTTTTAATAGTATGCTTGTTGTTGCAGTTGTTGTTGTCGTTGTTGATGTTGTCGTGCTGCAAGCAGGCATGAGGCGCACCACGTACGCCAAAAATTAAATGGCGTTGCGGAAATCTCGAACATACAATAAAGAAAACCTTGACAAGAGCAAAATACGCACAAGCTACGCGAAAAAAAAAACACGAAAACTCCAACCATGAAAAAGAAGCACACAGAAGAAGAAGAAACGTCTTCGGTACACCGAATATTTTCTACTCTTACATTGCCTGCTTACAACTAAATTTAATTGTTTTCACGTCGACTGACTGTTCCTATAGGATTTGTATATCTGATAATAGCACTTGCAACTTAAAATTGTTCATAGAAGAAGCCATTATCATTGAATTGCAGACTGCATCTCGAAGTATAACAGCTTAAGAAGGGTATCAAAAGAATAACAGATGTCAAATCGATTTACAACGAAAATAAAAAACAAAAACTGAGCTTCCAAAAACCATGCATATTATTATGTACATACAGCTGTGTGTATGCCCCTTTTTTTGTGAACCGAGTAGTTCTTAAATAATGTTCTCTTGTATTATAAGTACATATGTACATATATATGTATGTATGTACTTAGTGGCGAAAACATACGGCTTATAATGTGATCTTGTGATGGGCCAACTAAACCAGTTGATGTTTAATTTACATTGTATGTAAATTGATTTCATTCACTTCGGCTAAACTGGCCTCGGGTTTCTACGTGACGTTTTGGTAGTCAACCAACGGCGATGCGCGCGTTGTTCTTGTACACGTCCACATGCAGACACACGACACACACTAACACGAACTGAATTCAATCCGAGTGCATTGCACTCCGAATGCACAACAGCAAGTGAATGGCGCCAGCAGACGCCGTTTACAGTATAAGCCAACTAGTAATTGGTTAGCCAAAGGACAAAAGTACTTCAATGTGTGTGTGTACAGTGTGCATCTGATGCACTACAGCTGTTAAATGTTGTTAAGTCATCTTTCTCCTTCCACTCATTTTCTACATGTTCAAATGAGTGTGTTTGTTCATACTGATATTGTTAGCTACAGCTGCTGCAGGATCACTGATATTAACTACATAGAATTGTATAAGTCAAACGCATACATGCATACACTTGTAGATATGTATTTTTATATGTATATAGGTACGCACATGTAGAATGTGCGTATGGTAAATATTTGCTCGTGTGCGCTTGTGCGTGAGGCAATGAAGAGAAGTAGAACAAAAAAACAAGATAGAAAACTGAAAACAGAAAACTTGCTCGGCTGTTCGACCGTTTGTTACATTTTGCTCAAACTGTGTATACAGAAAAATATGTATACATGTGTGTATGTATGTGAATGAATGTGCATTGAAGCGCCCGTTCATCAGACATTTGGTCACACCGACCGACCTAAATAACTTTTTCGTTTACTTTATCAATAAGCATACTTACCTAAATGCGGATGTATTTATTAGTTAAATTTCTCTTCCCACAATACACAATATGTGCAACGGCTTCAAAGTCACTGACCGGGCTGCAACTTCTATTGTTTTACATATGTTTTTGTGCACGTTTGTATTTTATTTTTCTGGTACTTGAAGCAGCCCTATGCTTCGCACTCCTCTCTTTACATATCCAACACAAACACACACACAGCCAGACACACACCACCGCTTCTGTTACAGAGTCGCCGTCGTCGCCGTCGTCGATGTTTTCATTGCTTTTCGACGCAACGGCCGCTGTTAAAACGAATTCGAACGCGCAAGCGAACGGTTGTGTTTAACGGAAAGAAAACGAAGAAGAAGTTGAAGAGAAAAATAAAAGAAGTTGAAGCAAAGTGTAATACGCAAAAGCAAATAAAACTGCATTTTTTTTGTATACATTGTTCGTTTGTTAAGTGTGTGTGTGCCTTGAAACCGGTTGCTAAATGCACGCTGCAACTGCAAATATAAACATAAAAGTAACAAAAACATTAGCAGTAGCCAAGCAGCGCAGTCAGCTTGCATATTATATGTCCCCTGATATACACACATAAGGGACAACAGCAGAGACAACAAACAATATTCAAATTTTACTGTTAATATTGATAGCAGAACAACAACAGCAGCAATGAGCTTGGCTCTCTCCATTGTAAGCCGCGGTCTTTTGCGCACTTCGAGAGAATTCCTGGAACGCAATATGGCCGCAACGGTAGGCGCTTTGCAGCAGCAACAGTCCATCTCCACCTTTCCGTTTCCAATCGGCGATTGCAGCTATAATGTAAGCGCTTTTCTTACATACATACTTAAAATATGTGTGTGTGTGTGTGTGTGTGTGTGTGCGTGTGTTAATTTAATTATAAAGATCCCAAGAGAAGCGCTTAACAAGCTAGGGGGGGAGAGAGAGTAGAACGGGACATCTGTTATAACTAAAAGAAATATGGGGCCATTGTGCATGATGTGTGAGCGAGACAGAAAGCGAGGTTTGAGAAACATTGTAAGCGTGGCACGCACCTCGTGAAAATGTTGAAAAAAGATCACTTAAAACAGTTAACATGTAAATAAAAATGAGGTAGATACAGGGTGAGAAAACTATTCTCCTACCGCCCACACCCTTCACTAGAACAGCACGGCAATCAATACTGCGACAACAACAACAACACCAATAACGTTTCATCAACTTTCCAACCATCCCCCGAAAAAAGTAGGACAGCAAACTCTGTAAAAACTCACTCAGCTTCTGCTGTAACGGAAAGAATGCAATAATAAGAATAACAGCTCCGAAGAGAAAGTCGCGTATTGTTTTTGTTTGAGTGATTAGTCGCGGCCCAAACCCATTTTAGCAATCGAAGCAAATAGTGGAACCATCTAGCAACTTGAATTGTTTTTATTGATGTTGTTGTTGACCTGTTGCTCGACTTTTTTGTATGCCTTCCGCTTCTTTCAACACAGTTAAATTGTATGCAAATCAAATATTGTTTCATTTGAGGATTACCTGTTTTTGGTTTGTTTCTGGCTCCCGACACACAATTTGCAATTTGGTATTTAAATTTGAGAAACTTGTTTTGCAGACTCTTGCACTCGATGATATCATATTGAGAAAATATCATTTCCACCATTATCTTGAGCCTACAACAAAAATTTCAGCTCCCTGAACTTGTTGACAACTTTAAAGCTTGTAATTAAAAACAAAGCAACGAAAGAACAAAAAAAAACTTATCTCTGTCAAAAGCTGTTTACAAACAAAAACTCATTAAAATGTACATCAAAAGATTTGATTTTGCATTTATGTATTGCTGTGACTCCTAGCATATTTTCTTTTGAATAATCAAATTGAATTGTTTCTCTCGAGTTTCTCTTGAGTTAATCTCGCAATCAGACACATGGTCAGCAGTGGAGTCAAGAAAACGTGGTGAACTTTTCCACATGACGATTGTGAAATCGTAACGGCTGTTGAAACCGATACTCTGTTATGGATGGAGACTGCTTTGATTGAGGGTCGCTGTTAAGTTGTTGTCAAAAACCGGTCGGTCCACAACAAGAATCTAGAACCGACCTTAGAAGTAACAATAACAACATCGCATCTAAATTACGAACAGCAGTTTATGGTGTTATTATGCTTTTATTTGTTTAAGCAAATGTATAGCAGGGCGCAGCACGAGCGCCAATATTGTGTAACATTAACAGACATGATTTATGTAATTGTTTTTTGCTTTTGAAATAACATCGAGCGAGCGAGCGATAGCAAGCAGTATGCACAGCAGAGCAAGCAGTTAAAACAATTCATGAGCTGCAAATTGTATCTGAAGAATTAACTAAACTTTTTGTGTATTGCTTGCAGCGGCTGGCTAATGGTGCCACACATACATCATCATGGCAGCAGGACGTGTTTCGCCCACCATCGGTTGTGCTGCAGTCCGTTCGTGAATATTCAAAGAAAAATGCTGGAACGGCCACTCAGCGGCGCGATGAAAGCGACAGCGATTCTGATTCAGATGATGAGTTTGAGAGACGCCGCCAAAATGCTAATGTGAAGCGCAGCGAACGGGTGAGTGAACTAAAACAGGCCTTTCAACCGATAGCCACGTGGCCAGAATTCGAGTTGCGAATTTGAATTGCATTTTTTTTTGTTACTTTAAAAAGTGTTTTTTTCTGTCCGGTTTTGGCTTAATGTGGTTTTTTGAACTCACTGCTAGCGGTTTGAGTCCGGGCTACTTGTTAATGATATTGTCTTGAATTGCTGAAGCAAGCAGTGGATGGATTTCCTTCTTGAATGGAAGCACTGCTTTGTGCAAAGCAGTGTCTAAACTAGACTTGTCATTGTTATCCAGCAAGCAGTTAACCGCAGCATGCGTTTCTCAATTCTCCGTTAGCATTTGAATTTCTAATTGGTTTTTGATTGAAATTGATTTTTTTGGCTTTCGCTTTTTTTTTTAGGGAGACTCGGAATTCTGGCGCCGCAAGATGCGAACGTTGCATCGCATAATGGATGTAAATCACGACGGTGTCATCTCGTACGATGACTTCAACCTGCTGGCCAAACGCTTCAGCGACTTGGGCCACTTGTCGCCAGAGGTGGCCGCCGAATTCACCGATGTAATTAAACAAACGTGGGAAGAACAGTTTGGGGAGATAACTCCATACAATCTGGTGACTGCTGAGCAGTTTCTGACCGATTTGCATCATCGACTGAATGATAAGAAAATGGCAAAGCGCATTGGACGATTTTTGCCCTATTTGTTTAAGGTAAATGTTTAAATATTACTTAATTCAATTTACAATTAATTAATTGAATTGAATTGAATTGAATTGGTTTTTCAGGCCGTTGACTTTGATCACAGCGGCCACTTGGATCTCGAACAATATAAGCTCTTCTTCCGCTGTCTGGGACTGACCGAGGAGGATGCTGCCATTTCATTCGCTGTGATAGACAAGAATGGCGATGGCCAATTGTCGCTCAAGGAGTTTGTACATTTGGGTCGCCAATTCTTTTTAACCGAAGACGATACGAAAATATCGAAAATGTTCTGGGGCCCATTGATCGCTGATCATTGACGCGTTGCAGCCACTGCTGTAGATAAACATGTTCGCGATGCCAACAACGAAACGAAGCCAATGCTGCCAACAACAACAACAACTACAACTAACATCATTAAAAAGATTCCAACACGCGCGCAGGTGGCGTGCGGCAGTTGGCCGTATCTACAGCATGTGGCGCTGCACAAATCGGGACCATTCAACGGGCAAACGACATTGGACAGCAGCTGTTGCTACTACAACATTGGCGGCAACAGTTGCAACAGCAACACAATCAATTTGATCACAATTCGAAACATGAACATTTACGATTATTTACGTCAACACTTCAAACCAGCCAGCAAACGCAATCGCAACAGCTACTCGGACTACGATGATGAGCTGCATCTGCCCCAGCCCAAGGTGCGCAAGCACAACTACAACAACTATCGGAAGCAGCAACAGCAGCGGGAATGGGAGCAGCAGCATGAGAAGCGTGGCAAGCATGGCCCAAATTCTTCTAGTACGCCTAACTATGATATAAGAATTTTTTTTTATGTTAATTCACTAATATTATTCACAATGTCCTGTCGTCAATACGAGGGCGATGAGTTCAAGCATTTTATCGTTTACCACATCAGAGAATTTGATCGATTGCGGCGCAAGGCGCGCAAGCGACGCAAGCGCAAAATGAAAGCAACAACTGAATTGTCATTGTAAATCGAGACAACAACAACAACAACTATGAGAATATTCTGAACAATGTCTTAAATGATACTATGTACTCTACACATAATATATATATATATATGTACACGTAACGATCCGGTTCGATAACAAAAATAAACAAGAAACATACAAAATCAAATTCAAACCGGTTGTTTGTGGCAAGACAATGTGGAGTGTGCACCAAAGTCGAACTTTGACAATCGATCAATTGATCTTGAGACCAAAAGAATTCATCGAATTGTTCCATCGAATTTCAGTTCCAAATCGGTTCCCAATTTGTTAAATATGCAACACGGTTTATCATTTAAATATGATTTTATCTTTTTATCTCATTTAAATCAAAAAGGACTTCAACAATAATCTATAAGCAAAAATGTGGCAACTTCATGTTGCATGCAATCTCAGTATGCATAGAAACAAAATGGCTTTCAGTCTGCAGACTGATGCAGATCACTGTCCTCATCATCATTTATCGCTGGCAGGGATGGGCCTGGCCTCAACAAATTGTCCAACGATGTTTCACTTGCCTCCTCGTCCATTTCGAGCTGCAGTGACAGTTATTTATAACAGTTAATGGCTGAGTTGAGTTTTGGTGTTAACTGTTTGCGTACAACAGGCTCTGACTCTTCATCATAGATATATCGATATTTGGACTTTCACCAGAACTATTACATTAAATATATTTTTTTTATTAGGTTTTTTTTTTATTTATTTTTTTTTTTAAATATTTCTATAATATCTTTTTCGCTTATTTGAAAACATTTCACAAAAAATACGGCACATTTTCTGATGGTAAAATGGGGCATGGCAAGCACTGTCCACTTTCCAGTTTTTAGAATGGAAAAGCTAAGAAACAATTCTATTTTGAGCTTTTTTTCATTTTTCTAGCTAACCCATCTTTTGGTGTCGACTAATCTTCAGTTTTCATTGCTTGTATTCAGATAAAGCTTGCAACATTTTTTAAGCTATATTTTAAGTTCTTTTCGTAACATTTTCGAAAACATATATTTTGATCTAATCACGTCTACAACTATAAAAGCTAAAAACTGCCGATTTGGAATATTTGTTCTCACGTATCAAGTTTAGTTCAGCTTATCGATAATTGAGCACGAACATCGATAACTATCGATAGCAACAAAAGACAATTTGTTAGATAAAATTGGTAAATTAAGAAAATGGGCTCACAAATGGTTGATCAACTGCATAAAAACCACCACAATCGAAAAGATACATTTTTGGAATGAAACCAAACCAAACCAAACCAAAAACAAATCAACATTTTCTCTCAGTGCCATCGAAGATCGAGAAGAAGATTTATTAATGATAAAATGGATACATTTGTGTGCCAGTTGGGGATCAGCTTAGAAGCAGTCATCGATGGGGGGCAGCTCGGCTGAGCACAGGCGCAAAGTGGCCCAGGCAGACCAGCCCCGCGTGCCGAGTATCTTCTGGGCACATTGAACGGAACTGGTGATGTCATCGGTCAACAGATCGCTGCAGCTCAAGGAGCAGGCATTTTGGGAGTAGCGATTGTTGCTGGGCTTGCACCAGTGATTGCCAATCTGGAAGATGCCGTAGTTGTTGGAGCCAAGCACTCCGGTGCGATAGGCGCTCTCGTGCTTGGCGAGGCAGGTCCACCTGGCCAGCTGATCGCGGGGAACGCCCAAGTTGGCCATCTCCAGTGCCAAAGAGCAGCGGTCCATGGTGCGGCCAAAAGCTGGCCAGGCACAGGCCACAGCCACGAATGCGATGAGTTGAGGCGATGACGACTTCGACATGTTGTCATGCTTTTTATGTGGACGACTAATTCGGATTGTTGACTGAGGAATTTCTAGGTAGACTCAGTTGGAAGAAGTGCCATTCGAGAGGCGTTCTCAACTTGGCTCAGAGTCTACTGACTGCTGGTTGCATTCGCACTTCTAATCGACATTTCATGGCTAAAACAGTAAAACGCTTAACGGCCATTTCAAGCCGGTTTTGTTGCGACTAATTTATTTTCGTTGATAGTTTGTTAGTTGAACAACTTTGGTGGTTGGCTTGCTACAGAAGGAACACCGCTGGCAACAAGTTGCAAAACCTGAGTGGATACAGACACTCCCTCCTCCCCCTCCTCCTCATCCTCCTTATTCACGTCTCGATTGAACAAATCACTTCAAATGTGTTTAAACTTGGCATCGAATGCAGTCAAAACCTGACTCGATTTTAAAGAACAGCAGCTCTCAAATTGACTCTTTTTATTAATATTTAGATTGTTGCCAAAAGGTTTTAAGTGAGCCCATAATGTATATACACATATATATATATATATCCTTGGTCAGCATCAAATATCGAGTCGATTTAGACAGAGACTTCAAGTTTTGTAGCTCAGTTCGGATGGGTCAAGTTTATTTCACGCAAATCAATAATAAAAAACGATTTGGATTTTGATCCAATATCTTTTTGATCATCATTTGAACAACAAGAAAACTATGCAGATTTAGCTTATATTATGAAAAGTATGCCAGGCAAGGGTTGGCATCCAATTAGGGAGCAGCAAAGAGTCGAGTTCGCAAAGAAAAAAGTGGCGACATCTTATCGAGTCATTTTAGCTGCTGTGCCGAGCTTTGTTGTTTATTTATACATATATATTTATATACGTGTATAATTTTTTAGCGCTGTAGTCTGCTCAAGTGGATGCCAGGCTGCCAAAAATCAACAGCGCAAATTGCATGCAAATGCAGCCGCTGCCCAACCACCTCAACCACCCCAAGCCTATATGGCCAATGCAGACCGCAGCAGCTGGACACAAAAAGCCGCTGCCCACATATCACTATGTAAGCGCTGCGAGAAAGAATTTGCGATATCAACTGAAAAGTGTTTAGCCCCACGACGGCCCCGAAAGGACACACACCAAAAAAAAATAAACAAAAAAACGAACGAACTAAAAAAACGTGTCGCGCGTAAATCTCGGCAAAGAGCCCCCACTGCCACTCCCACTCCCACCGCCACGCCCCCCTGCCTGGCTGCCTGCCTCTGGCTGCCAGTGCCCACATTTTGTCGTCAAGCGATGTCTGTGACTCTGACCAGAGCTCATTATGCACATTTGCTGCAGGGCTACGCCCAGTTTTGTGCATATTTTTTCTGTTTTTTTTTTTTTTTGCCATTTGTAGCTAATAATTTTAATGTTATTCAAAATTATGTATGAAAAAAATCAGCGAAAGAAGCGGCAGGGTAAAAGATGTTGAGCGACTATGTGAAAGCATTTTTTGGGGCGTCTCGCACACACACTTGCACACACACTTGCACCACACTTGCACACACACTTGCACACACACTTGCACACACACTTGTACACACACTTACGTGCTTTTAAATTGCATTTGTATCTAAAAAGACATTAATTCTGTGTGTGGTTCAGAGCGCCATCTACCGCCCAGCCCGTCAAGCAGTGCGGGCTGCACCCAAACCAATTACACTGCTTCTGTGTGCACTGCATGCTTGTATGCGTGTGTGTGTGAGTATATAGTATATACATATATGAGTATTCTATGTGTGTGTGCGCTTTGCGCATTTCTTACTCGCCTCAATATTTTGTAATTTAATTTTTTTCTTTTTTTTGCTACCCCACGCGAATATAGACAAAAAAATGCCACGCACATGATGTCCCGTTGCTGCTTATCCCTTTGCCACAAGCTGCAGCCGGACTCGGACCACACACACACACACACACACACACACACACACATAGAAGGGAAGAGATAGAGTCACATATTGCTACATCTTTCATTATGTAAATGCACGCTTTACACATTTTTTTGTTTGTTGCCTTTGGTGGTGTCCACCACTCACAAAATGCTATCCGCATTTTATTTTATTTTATTTTTTTTACATTTTTTTTTTGTATTTTTATTTTCCTATGCCTGCCTTCCACAGTTCTGGCTCCCATCAGTGGCTGGGGATTTGCGCGAGTTGTATAAAAAATAGATGGCATTAAATATAAATATGCAAGTGTGTGTATATATGTATACACAACATGTATACACATGCATACATACACACACACACACACACACATACATATACAAAACGAGCTTCTTTTTTCTTTTTGTGTCTTTTGCAACTATTTGCAGTTTCGACGTGTTTTATCACGTTTTAAAAGCAGTTTTTAAATATTAAAAGCACGTCCTAAGTCCACATTTGGTCAACACAGCTGCTGCCCCAAGAAGAGGCACCACAAGTTACCCAGTCCCGCCCCCAAACGGTCCAGTTTGCCACACAACCCACAGCAGACACTTGAAGCTGTGTCTTAATTCTCGCAAAAGTTTTAGTTTGCCATTAAAGATCGATGATATATATATATATATATATATACATAAAATAGACTGAATTAAACGATATTTAAGGGATTTACATTTTTTTGATCTTCATCTTCAGATAAATTAGAATACTTATTTTCAAGATCAACGTTTCCACTTGACAAAGGTCAATCGACTTCATCGATATCATTGACTGAGCGATCTGAAATGATTTGCTCACCTTTATGATAATTATCGATTCATAAATTTAAGTTCTTTGTTTGAATCTTATTCAGGAAATGTGTACAATTTATCATCATTCGATTCAGGGGGACTCAAACCCAAATGTATTCCATAATTTGCTATGGGTTTCCTCTCAAGCAGTCAGCTGAGACAGACTGAGAAGCCCTCGACTAGACATGTTCCCATTGAGTTGATCGTTTTATACGAAAATCAACAAATTTCTCGATGAAGGAATTCAGATAAAGTTTACTTCGTGATTATTGGACGAGGTGAGAGATCTTACGCACTCCATTGGTAAACGCATTCGTGGCAAATTGTGACAGATTATTGATTGCCAAAGCTTCACAAAAAATAGGTATTCAGCACGTCATTTGCTCTGCACATTTTGAAAGCAAATCAGTGTCGTTTCAATGCATTAATGGTAATAATTAATTAATGGGAGCGTGTTAGTTGAAAAATTAAGCATTTGAGATAGCGCCTCCCACAGTGGATGTTGCAGTTGCTGCCGCAAATGCCTTTTGCGGTAGGCATAAATTTTAATGCTAATCATAGAGATGCGACAACAGCAGCAGCAGCAGCAGAACAACACCAACAACAACAACAAACAACGAGCACTTATCCAAGGCAGGCCATAAAAAGTGCGCTAATGTTAACCCGTTGCTATCGTTTGAATAACAACATTCAGTAGCCAAGACCGCAGCCTACGAGTGTGTGTGTGTGTGTGTGTGTGTTGTAAACCAACCAACTCCGCACTCCACTTGCCACTTGCCACTTGCCACGATGCGAGGAGGCGAGCAGGCGAGCAGGCGAGCAGGCGACATCTTTACATATGCAGAGGCAACAATGTCTCAGCCTAAAAGTAGGCAACTTTACGTTGCTCGCATGATAATTTAATTACAGCACTGGGATTGGAGAGGAGGAGGCACAGGCAATGCGAGTGGGAGTGGCAGTCGGAGTGCGAACCGGAGTGCGAACCGGAGAGAGAGAGAGAGTGGGATGAGCGGATGAGTTAGTGGTGCGACGCAGCAACGCAGCAACGCAGCATCAATCTCCGGCTTAGGCAAGACAATCTGCGCACATAGTACACCTAAGCATATCCACATTATTCTTTGCACCTCAGCGAACCAAAGTGCCCGAATAGAAACCAGCTTGCCACGCACAACACTGGGCGGGGTATATGCGACCTAATATTGAGAAGGAAAGAACCACAAAATGCACTCATACTGAAGGCCTGCAAAGATCGAAATTAAAGTTGTATTATGAATCGAGTAATCGAATCAGGCTCCCAATCAATGGCTATCTTTTTGCAAAAACTTTAATAATAATTTACGAAATATTTCGAGAGTTTTCCCAAGAAGCAGCACATTTCCCTAGTTTCTGTTTCACTAAAATAGAAAGTGCTTTCTTTTCAGAGTGTGGATTGGCTTTTGTAGATATATTGATGTGGATATTGAGTAAGCCCAATTGCCTGGCATTTGCTATTTACAGGGTATAATTATATATTAAATTAAGCCATTTGCATGCGCGTATTTTTCGGGCAGAGGCGCACAGCTAAGGGCCACAGCGCTGCCGCTTTTCAACCCGGTCGTGTTGTAGATTATTAAAAATTATGTCTCAAAGTAGGACATGCAGCGCGCCTGGCAACTGCTTCAGCGCCCCACTCCCTGCTCCCTGCTCCCTGCTCCCAGCTGCCGGATCCAGTCACATAGGCCACATTAATGTGCTACTCAGGCAGCGCTGCGATAAGCTAAACCCACAACAGGAGCAGCAGCAGCAGCAGCAGCAGCAGCTACCAGTTGTAAAAGTGGTAAAAATGTTCTATTTTCTATTTTTATTTTTTGACATTTATTATTGTGGTTGTTGTTGCTGTTGTTGCTGTTTTACAGAGGCAAATCCACGCAAACATTTTATTTTGACGTTTGCCAGTGGATGGGGCAGTGGGTGGCACCATCAGCAGTTGCATGCACCAAATGTGAACTACAATATTTCGTCGACAACATTTGCTGGCCTACACCAAACAGAGCAAAAGGGCGGTAAGTCCCCCCCACCTGAAGCCCAATCCCAATCCCAAGCTGGCCAAAAGGCACTTTCGGGACTTGGGGTCAAGTGTTACCCTACGTTCAAATCGCGTGCGCCTTTGTTTTCTCTCTCACGAACCCGCCAAAGCTTAAGGAGAGTGAAAGAGGGAGATATATACCATACATATAGATAGAGAGAGAGAGAGAGAGAGAGAGAGAGAGAGAGAGAGAGAGAGAGCGAGAGAGAGAGAGAGAGATTGAGATTGAGACTGAGAAGAAGAGTCTCTATTTTCTTTAATTATTTTAACTCACTTTAGTTTTTAATTTTACATAGTAAGTTTTAAGTAGAAATTGAGAACTTTTTCATAAGATTAAAATCTTAAAATCTCAAAAATAAATTTCAAACTCCAAAAATATTTCTATAATAAAATAGATTTCTTTCTAACACCAAAACTTCAATGCTCCTAAATGAATAAGCAAAAATTTTAAAAGAAAATGATTACAAATATAGTAAATATGATTTTGCAAATCGTGTAGTGTACTCGTATATATATATATAGCTATAACATTTCGTTGATATTACTGAAAAGAGAGAGAGAGAAAATTTCATATTTCTGGATTTTATAATTGATCTTTTATTAAAACAACTGTTTAAATTTCTAGTTTTAGAAAAATAGAAAAGAAAAATCATTGTAATTGAAATTTCTTTAGTAGATGTAGAAAATATTTCTAAAAGGACGATTTTTTTCTGAGTGGAGTCATTGCTTTGTTGGCAACCTTTGCAACCTTTGGTCGCCGTAGCTCTTCCGTTGCACATACGACCCGTTTGCCCTGGCTCGGTCTGCGCTTCACTCGTTTTTACCTTGGGGAAGTCGCGCCTGAGATTCGTTTTACAAAATTTATATTCCAAATGTTGTGGAAATGTTCTTTTTTGTTGTTGTTGTTATTTTTCGTCTATACCCTTGACCAGTGCGTGATAATTTCGTCTTGCAGTGTTTAACTGGAGAACATGTATATCAGCATTGCTAGCCGACTTGCCTCCATGCAGACCTGCCTCTATATTGGTCAAACTTCAAATATATCGAATTTGTAGAATCTATCCTCTGTTTCATAAATCTGTCGTAGTAACTAACAGTCGAGAGATATTCTTTTGCGATGGTTGAAAAATGCTGCTTGAATCACTCTGCACACTCTGACAATGCCATGTGGTAAGTAAGAATTCGCCAGTGGGTACTGCTCGACTATGTGTTAGTTAAAACCCTGATCAAGTCTATATACACATTTTGGCATGCTCGCTGGAACTTACTAAAATATCCATTCAGAGCAAAAACAAATCATTAATAAAAAAGAGCTCAAATGAAATGAACTAAAAAATTGTAATTCACTAATTTCCACGACTTTAGTTTATTCTTTATTAATAAGATCAGGCTTTAAATATATAAATTTAAGCTTTCATAAAAAAGGTGCGGAACAAACTGAAAACGTTGATTTGGAAAATATGAATTGAAAATGAGTTGCTTTCACTTAGCCAAATTGTTAGCAGTTTGCGAAAATGTTTCTTTGTTATTGGCTTGAAAATGATGCTCAGCAAGTATTTTGTTGTTGACTCTGACTGATACGTACACTCAGAAAAAAATCGTGCTTACTTTAAAAAGAGTCGCTAGAAAGTAGAAATGTCAAGCCTTATTCTGAGAATAAATCTTATTTATAAATAAATTACATGCATTTTTAAGCACTCTAAAACTTATGTAAAGTTAATATTTTAATAATATAATTAACAATAATACATAAAAAATTTGAATATAAAAATAACACACTGAAAATTCTACATTTTTTGGGACATTTGAGAAATATTTACCCTTGAAGTGGGAAGGGAAAAACACTGGTTTTGAGAAATACACTTTCTGAATAATGAGATGAGTTACCCTTGGCGCCAAAAGTATGCCGATTTACAACCTTAAAACCTTCTATACTGAATCAACAAACGAACGGTCAAACAGTTGATTTGGCAGAGTTTTGCTTTCCTGTTTGTTGTTTGTTGAATGCATTCAGATGTTGATTTTTGAGGAGGCAAACAGCGGCCATTCAGCTTGGGTTGCCGGCCAATGTATTTCTAAAATGGCCAAAAGTGCGTCCAGTGTGCGACTGAAACCGCAACGGATCAGGGACCGGGCTTGCGTTAGGGAACGGGTTGGGGTTCGGGTACGGGTACGGGTACGGGTACGGATCCAAGCGATTTGTTGACACAGCGTCGCCGCAAAAACATTGGCGGGCCGCGTTTAATAAAATGAAATGCCAAACGCGCGACCGCGAAAATCAAACAACAATAAAAAATAATAAAGAGTAGAGTCAAGCCGACCCGAGGGACAGCTGAACGTTGGACTTGTGGGTGGTGTGTGTGTGTGTGTGTGTGAAGGGTACCGAGGGGGGTGGGGCTTGGGTAATGTGGAACGCAGCAAAGGGCAGTGGTAGGAGCCGCTGGCAAAACGCTGTGGCAGCGTAAAAAATAGTAGTTAAACCCAATTTGTAATTTGTTTGGCCAAATCGCGCGAGTGGCGATAAAAGACAACAAAAATAAAAACAACAACAACAACAACAGCAGCAACAGCAACAGCAGCAACAGCATCAGCAGAAACAACAACAACAGCAAAAGCAGCGACTGTTGCTAAACGCCATCAGAAAGCTAAAAACCGCAGCTGCCGTTGAATCCTTTTTCACACTAGCACACACAGCAGGCAACACCTGTATTTCTGTGTGTGTGTGTGTGTGTGTGTGTGTGTAGAGTGTGTGCAGCTGTGTCTGTGTCTGTGCAGACCGCGATGAGAAACGTGCCGATGCATAATCATTGAGGCCATTATCATTTATTTTACTCAAAGGCTGCCAGTTGCCTTGCTGTTGTTGCTTTTGCCATCTGCGCTGGAAAAATCAAAAACACACGCACCAACAACACCAGTAACAACAACAACAGCAACAACAATGAAAACAAAGGGAAGAACAGTTATTACCAGTTGCTTGGTTATCTAAGCCAGCGACTAATGCAGCAGGTGATATAAGCACCTTTAGCCCTGTCCAAAGCACAGTGGTCGCAAATTTCGATATCCTCGCGTAAATTCAATCCATTTTTTACTTTAATATACAAGTTTGTTGAGCGCCAGAGAGAGAGAGAGCAAGAGAGAGCGCGAGAGAGAGAGAGAAATACGAACAAGATATAATAATGTTGCATCAGATTAAAGTTCTGCAAAAAAATGGTTGCTCAAATGGATCTTTAAGCTTACTCAATGGAAACATTATTTTTTTCCCTTTTTTCTACATATTTATTTTATTACATTTGGATATATTGCACAGTAAGATGATAATCTGTGCATTATTTTGATTGCTCAAAATATACTCCAATGAATCATGCATAAGGAATACAAATATCTTCAGAGAATACATATAAATAAATAAATGTCCGACTACCGTTGTTAATATGACAGGATCTTCTGTCAAACCTTGTATTTCCAATAGACAATTTAATTTGGCCAATCAAGTTCTGAAAACGTTTACGAATGCGACACAAAGAGGACTTGTAAACACTGTGTTATGTCGGAGTCAGCTTCATTGAGATACAATCGACAGCTGAATTACTTATCCAAGTGTATTTTATCATCGCTTCTCTATAGAAAGTAGCTGGCAGCGCACAATGTGTCCGGCATTCAATTTACGGCTGGAAGCAGAGAGTTGATCCACCGTACTACGTGGTTCATTCTCCGGCTGTTCTTTGGGAGAATCGCGCATATTTTTTTTTTTTACCATATTTGCCTATTTGCTTAGGTCAACTATAAAAATAGCGTTGCTAAATATAACAACTATGGCAAATAACAAAGAAGTACATTTTTTGAAAATTTTTTTCCATCAGTCCGAACTTTAACTTTAACTTTGACAGGAATCAATGGAAAGAAAAATATTCAATTTAATTAAAGAAAGAAAATTAGTTAATAATTTTGAATACGAGAAAAATCAATATCCTTTCTTACCTCTGTTGATTGCCTAAGTCAATTTGTATATTTAAGGAAGTATATATATATATATATATATATACGAGTATGTTCCTGATTCTTCAATGATTCCTTTCTTGATTTCGGTGTTTCTGAAATTATTTTATAAATATGTTTATTGTTTTGTGTTTGTAGTGTACTTCAAAAACATAATTAAATTATAAACTGCGGTCGCCAAAACACAAACAGTTGGATTCATTCAATTGACAAATATTTAAGTTGTTGGTAACAAAATTTTTAAAAATACTTTCGTATTTTGAATGCACATAATTTGATCGTCTACGAGGTCGACAGCTAAGAATGAAAGAGATTAATTAGGGGCTTCTAGCTTCTGTCTACATCTCTTAATATTAGTCCATTTGACCTATTTTATGGCAGAGTGTAATGGTAATTTGGTGTATATAAATAAGCTAATACATAACTGCAAAATTAAAATGACTCGAAATTATAAAAATAAAATATGACACCAAGCTGGATTGCTGTTGGTTGGCAGAAAGGACTGTACCCGTCCTTCTATATAAGTTCATAAATTAATTAATTAAAACCAAAACGCGCCACAGCAAAGACAGTTGTACATTGAATAAGCATTACGAGTATTGTTAGATATGGTTAAGTGCTGCACTGTGGCAGAAAGGGTCGTGATGGTCGCCAACTCGCGCCACGCAATCAAGGTAAAGATATTTGAAAATATTACGCCACCCCTGCAAAGTTTGTGACTCTTAATTAACACCAAAGACAGAGAGGACCAATAATATATGGGATCTTTTGTTTTTTTAAATGAGCAAAGATATAAATATGTCATGGCTCTTGTTGCTTATTAAATTGCATCTTTTGGCCTCAGTTTTTAGCTTCTGAATCTGAGCAACAACCTACTCTTATAATAAAGCTTACTCCAGCCAATGTGGACATTCGAGTAGATCCCCATATAAAGGGTATAGTTAAGTATTATTCCCATGTAAATAGATTTTAAGAGAAGAAAGAAACAACAGCAACAACAACAAGATAGACTTTCATCAAACGAGCAGCATTTGATTGCCATATTTTTATTTAATATAACAAGCAGTAATCAAATATTTGCGGGAGGTAAACTTAAACTTAAAATGGATGACAAAATGAGGGAAGGATGCAGGACACACATAAATTTTATAGTCATTTGCGCATTTAATTAAAATTATGAGAAAAGAATGCAAAATATTTTTCACAAGCGCAACTTATGTGCCATTGCACAGATAGAAGTCGGGTATGTGTGCATGTATATATATATATGAGCCATATAGGAAAAAAAAACGTGGACAACATGGAAACAGATAAATGGGTATGGGTGTGAGTGTGAGTGTGAGTGTGGCAGAAAAAAAGGAATTAAAATAAAAATTGCTCATAGCAAAAATCTTGCGCTGTAATTACATCATTTATGCAGGACGAATATGTCGTTTTGTTGGCTTTGGGTAGTCTCACAACCCACTCCCACCCCCAACCCCAGTTCCCGTCCCCGCCCACCCACTCCCTATTTATCCAGCGACTACGACGAAGGATGCGAGCCAAGCAGCACGCGCGTTCATATGCCAAGTCCGTGTGTGTGTGTGGTTGTGTGTGTGGTTGTGTGTGCTTGTGTCGCTCCCACTATGCGTGCGTGTGGCAAATGCCTTTCAAATAAATACGAAACGGTCAGCGGAATAATAATCAGCAGCATCAGCAGCGGCAGCGGCAGCGGCAACGGCAACGGCAACGACGATGTGACCAGCCGCTGTCTCAGTGACAAGGCGACACGTACATCGTATAACGCAGCAAAAAAGAGATCAGCGTTCGTTGTCTGCAACAGGAAACGGATATGTATACACACACACACACACACACATAAGAGAGTGAGACCGTTGCGAATCGATGCCACAGTGGCGAGTCCTTGGCGAAGAAAAAACCAGCGCTGCTCTTGGGATCTTTTAAGGGCAGCACAAGCGTCTATGCACTGAACAAATAATCATAAACCGAACCAAAAAAACCATTTGCCTTGCTTGGCTTCGATTACAGCCATTCAAATCAAATGCGTTGTGATTTTGTTGATATAAATATTAATATTCTAGCTAATAATCTTAGGTATTTTATTGTCTAATTTGTGTAATTATTTCAAAAACATGTAATTATTACGTATTATATGTATAATTATCACATCATATATTATAAATAATATTAATGTTGGATCAGCTTTACATTTAAGCATCCTCATAAATCTTACATTTTTTCTAATATTGTTCAAATTTTATTTTAGTTTAATTTTTTCTTTTTTGTACTTTTCTGTGCCGACTGATATTAGTCAATATTTGTTAAATAAATTAATTACAATTTCGATGCTATTATTTTTGTTGTGTTAATTGTCCTAGTTTTATCACAGGGGCCAATATTATATTACAACTGAGAGGTTGATCAAGAAAAGCGGCACTTTGGTTATTCAGCGAACATACACTGAGCACAACTCTTTGATGGTCGCTTATTCGTGTCCTCTGACTCATTTAGTCCTAGTTTCTTACTCACTCACACATTCATTATTAAGCCCTGGTTGTGCCACGACCACAAGTTGCACTAGGCACACATTTAATATGAGAAAGCGTTTTTAATTTTTTATGTGTCCATTTTTCTATGCTATGTGAAACAAAAATTAAAAAAAACCGTTACTGGATGCCCATCTTTCGGGGGTGACCCGGACCCGGACCCGGACCCGGCCGCAGCCTTCACATGCTCCACATGGCAGTCACTGTCCAGAGATTCGCTGATGTCGCTGCGATACTTCCGCCAATGTGGCACAAACCAAAAAAAATATATATAAAATAAGTGCCGGCAATGGGCTGCCATTGGCCCATTGTCGCACACCAGATGCCCTTTCACGCGTATTTATTTATTATTTGAATTATGTTAGTAATCTGAGCTTGTCAAATTGTTGAGAGCTTCGACAAACAGAAATAACCTCGATTTGGCATCTTAAATTCTTACAATGAAGAAGCAATGAAGACTATGGCAAAATGGTTGAGTAGCCTTTGAAAAGATGTCAATATAATATCTGATAAATATATATAAATGAAGTCTGCAATGTGATTTTTGTTAAGTCTGCTTCTGTGCGAAAATTATAATATCCTTGGCAAGGGCATCCAAATCTGAAAATGCTGAAAAACAAAATATAAGAACAAATTATAAATGTATTGCAAAAAAATTGCTATATATTTTTGTACTCGTTCTCGCACATAGAATTGTAAAGGAGCACTAATTTTATAAGGACTCGCGCGCTAAGGACGGACACACATACACACACACACACACACACACACCCATACATATGCCCAGGCGGAGCAGCATGTGGCGCATAAGTAGCCAACGCACCATGGGCCAAAAATCAATCTAGCAGATCTGATGAAGATATAAAGAAATGTCTCCGTATTCTTTGGTTGAAGCAAGCGAAACCTGGAACCAAAGTATCTATTTGCCATAAAATCGATTGATTTTTGTTTGTTTTTGAAGATGCTGCAGTTAAACCAATTAAACCAGACTCAATTGAAAAATGGCTTATATAAGCTGACCAAGATCCATTAAGATCGAACCAAAATATCCACATATCTCACTTATACGAAGGAACGACAGAAAAATTTAAATTTGCCATAAGTCTGCAAGTCCAAATAGATCTATTTATATGCATAAAGTATTTTTTTTAATACACTCCGCGCCACTTAAATAGGACACTCCTGAAACCTGTTTTCTGCAGTTCAATGCTCCCAAGCCAAGTATAAAAGATACAAAAATTGTGTTTCTAATTAAAGGACTTTTAATTGTTTAAATTTGAAGTATTTTATAAGAAAATTCCATGGATACTTCCAAAATTTACTTGATATACGAGTATATCGAAAGCAATTTTTGCCCAATTTGAAAGATGAAAAATAATTTTGTTTCGACCATTGTGCGACGGCGACGTTGACATAAAAAAGTGTTCAACACACAGACACAGACACAGACACACACACCACACACACACATTCACATGCGTATGAGTTAATGTGGAAGAGCCGTGGAGTAGGGAGTAGGGAGTAGGGAGTGATGGTTTCTTAGGGGGCCGGAGTACTGAAAACGGGGTTTTTCCATGCTAAATGGCCGCTGGTCAGAAGCGGCGTACAAATGACGGCTTCCGCTTGTGCATATTAAGCGTGAAGGATAATAATTGTACACACACACACACACACACACACACACACACATAGATACATATGCGGTATATATAAAGTATAATTTTTTCATAATACGCATTTTTTTCATACAAAACTGGGTATTAATATTACTTACGGTTAAAAATAAAAACGAGTCTTCTGTCTGACATGCGGGGAGAAGAGCTAAAAAACAGGGAGAGGGAGATTGAGAGAGAAGAAAAAGAAGCGCAGAAACTGTTATTAAAATGTAGCAAAGGCAAATAGTTGGCAGTTGTGGTTTACAGCGTCACAGGATGCTGTCAGCTGACTCAACACTATCGCATCTCTGAAGAACGCAGGACACACATACTCGTATACCATTTGTTAACAATTTTATGCAAGAGTGATGTGCTTGTGAAGGAAACCGTTGAGTACTTAAGTTCAAGCGAGTCCTTCATACGATTAAGTAGCTAACTGAAACACTCAAGTGGCTGGCAACTTTGAGGTCCATCGGCAAGTTGGATAACACTTGTTTCAAAAGCGGCGATATTCCAACTAATAAAACACTGATCATCTATGCAATTAGGTTAATATATTTATGTGTATCCTGCGGAACAGTGTATTAAAGTTAAGGTTAAATAACCAAATGGAAACTCAAGAGCATCGTACATCTAACTATAACCATACCCAATTTTGCATACAGATGGGAAGTATTTGAGATCATATCGAATTTGAAATCTAGCTTAGAGGAAAGACATCAAGCTACACAAGTTATCCGGGTTGAGTAAGGAATATGGCGATTGTAATGAAATTGTATAAAATACAAAACTGATGTATAAATTGTATTAATTTTTCCATTTGCTTCCAAACGTTGAGGCTCTGCTGGCAACTGACTGCTCGAATTTCCAACCACACCAATCTAATACCCCAAACCGAAATTCAAAGCCAGGCAAGTGGCAAGCTATCTGCTGTCTCCTGCTGGTTAGCCAATTCGAGAATGTTAAGGCTAATCACATACAATTCAATTCGTTTTACAATTTCAACTAATTTCCATTTCAATTAACTTGCTAAAATGTAATTTAGAGAGAGCGCTGCACTGCAATAGCCAAAGGATGCCCAAACCTGAGCTGGCCCAAAAACCGCGCTGGATGGAGGTCCGCAGCCGGAGTTAGCAGACGCACAATGACGATGTGCCTGCTAATGCACTCTGACAGCAGCAGGACAGTCCGCATTGAAGACTGACAGGTGAGTGGCAAAAGCAGCATGAGGCACCAACTCGTATATATGTATATAGCTAACGGCAGAAATCTGTGCGGTTGGTAAACGCTCAAAATCGTAATTGGACTACAACTGTAAAATCAAACAACTGACTACTCGTTGCCTGCCCAACAGCTCGACACGCCAGTGTTCGCCTGGCTAGCTGACTAGCTGACTAGCTGACTGATTGTCTGTGTGGCAGTCTGGCAGTCTGGCAGTCTGGTTGTCTGCTTGTCTGCTTGTCTGGCCGGCTGACTAGACCGACAGGTGAATCACACAGCGCACACAGCACTCATCGTGCGCGCACTGACGAACTGACAAAAGCATAAGCGAATCATTCACATGGCTGCATTTGCATATACACACACAGCCACCCACACACCCACACACCCACACACACAGACACATAGACAGCTTATACACCTGATTCTCCTATTCAGTTCACCCAGTTCTCAAGTCCTCCATGTGGGTGGCATTTTTGTGTGTTTTAAGGCGAGCGCGCAACAGTTGGAAACAGCCATTAAGTCGGTTGCAGAGCGAACTCGGCCAAATGCTTTGCGTTGACCAGTAATCAACAATTCAAGTACATTGTACGAGTATGTGCCAAAAGGCGTAACCTGACAATACTTTCCATGCTCATTCGATTAAAACAGAGGGCAAAAACTAGAAAGTAAATGCAGCAAATATCATAAAGTCTAACGAAAATTTATGCTTTTCAATCAATATCACTAAAAAATGTCCAGCTGCAAAACGAAATTTGACTGAAAAAACGTATTCGTTTTGGAATATGTTTTCAACTTATCAGCTCTGCATATATATATAATTTTAAGCATGTGAAATTTTACGGCCTAACATTTTTTTGCTTGACTTTGGCAATACAAAATAACTCATATATCTTTTCAGAGCCCAAAAAAAGAAACTTCTAGTAATCATTTCCAGTATTATTGTCGAAGAAACTTCTCTATTCATTGAGGAAGATCAACAGCTTAGTGTAAAAACTGTTCGAAATTTTGAAAAAATATATATACATATCTATGTGTGGCATATGCTGGTTGGGACACGGGGCAGCTGCCCCATCTACACCCCAACTTTACAGTGACAACAGGTGGTTAAGATTACAATTGAATGTGTTTCAAACTATCGATGGCCTTGGTACACCCAATGCGCTCATGATTAATAATTTCTCAGCACTTTTAATATTTTGTTTTGTTTTCGGTTACTCGCATGAAGTATAGAAGATTTGTCTTATTTATCAGAGTGAGTTAATCTCTGCTCCCTTTACACTACTTCCCCTTAAGTATGTCAAAAAGAACATATCTGGAGTTGAGATGAAATACTTTTAACGATGAACGAGTCCTGGAGAACTGGGCACTCCTGCGACGACTTCAAAAAATTAAGAGAGAGAGAGAGAGAGAGAGAGAAAGAAGAGAGAGACATAAAAAAATTAAACAACGCAAAGTTTTGCCGAGCTGGCAACGGCAATGACAATGTTTCCTCTGCGTGTAACTTTTGCTCAAGGATTTATAGTTGTTACGCTTGAACTGGAGAAGGGGAGCGGTTCGGTTGCCGGAGTGGTAGGTACGAAGGCTTGGCTGGCTGCCTGACTGCTTGGCTCTAGCTAAACCGAGTTGTCATGGCAACGTATCATAGGCACGGCATTACCGCCAGTTGGAAGCTGGATATGGATGTGGACGCAGAAGGCGGGATGATTGCTGCCTGTGCGACTGGGATCTGGGCCCGAGTTATGGGTATGTGTGCGTGCTCCGACGTCGCCGCCTCAAAAGCCATTTGTGCTTAATTGCGTGTAGGGCAACTAATGAGCGGAGTTATATACCGACCAGGACCAGGACCAGGACCAAAACCAGAACCAGAACCAAAGCGACGAAGCGCGCCTGTTTATAATTTTCAAAATAAAATACAAAAAGAAAAAAACAAAAAACAAAAAAAAAAATTGCAGAAAGATATAAAAATAGAAATTATGTATAAGCATAAGCATAGAGGTGGATGTGTAGGACAGCAGTCGCTGGCATTTATTTATAACCCAGCGACAGCAACACAGCGAAATATTTTTTTCAAATAAAATGTAACATTCATTTGCGAATGGGTCCCTCCCCTTCGAAAGTTTTGCATTTGAATAATGCGTGCCAAAGGGTTTCCGCGAGTTGCCAACGCGACGCTCCAGTCCAGCCAGGGCCATTAGGCGAGAATTATATTGGCCAAAAAGCATTGTAAATTACAACAAATGCGGCGCCAAGGTGTTAATATCGATGCTGACAATGGAAAACCCCCTCAGCACCCATTTTCGGTTTGTGTTCTTCAACGCAAGAACACTTTACAGATTTCCCCAGCCTTAAAGGTCTCTTATATAGGTAAAAAAGCAGTGAATTAATTTCAATAATGATTTCTTTTCTGATTTGTTTGTAAGGGAATACGAGAGATCCAATGTTGTAAGAGACTCCTGGCAAGGTCGTGGCTGACCGATCGGGAAAACATAACTGGATAAAATAACTCTGGTCCAAGGTGGAACAACGACTTGTGGTCGAAGACATGCTCGATCTCAGAACCACCATGACTCCAGTTGACTTCTCAAATTCACAAAAACAAATTGAAGCCGCCTGTTTCGCTGATAAAGAATAAGGCGGAGACGGATTCTCATTATCTTTTCGCTGTAAATTCAGAAATCATTACCCTGAATACTACTTAATATAAGATGTATCAGAGCTAACCAAGAAAAAGTCCAAGTGCATACTAGACTTCGTTCAGACAAGTCCAGACTACCAACGACGAGTTCGAACCAACCCAAACCAGACAAACACCAAAAACAGTTGGAGCTGGTTAGAGTGGATCAGCAACTGATTCATATGGTAAGACTTGTTTCTGCTCTGGTACGGTTTGTGAAGGAATGGGGGATAGCAGATGCTGCTCGGATTGCCCGGCTGGGCAGACCTTCTTACGAATGTAATTTTTATTTACACAATTTTAAGCTAATATTATGTTCGAGCCACGCCCAAAGCCGGCAAAAAAAAAGCAGAAATATAAAAAACGCCGGCGAATTTGTCCCAAAAGAGGATTAATGAAATAAAATTATCTCTTTTTTGGCGTAACGCGAAAAACTCGCATTGCGAAGGTGGCTGGATGGTTAGTGGGGGTAAATGGAGCCGGGATAGTGGCTGGGGTTGGATCTGAGGCAGATGTTGGTAGACGGTTGGTATATGTTTTTATGCGCACTTTTCTTTCAACTCCTTGCAATATGCAGCATATCCATGAGTCGGCTGGATCGGACCACTCTTGCAAATAGCTGCCATCGAATCAGTAAATAGATGATCACCATTTTTATTAACCATTAACCAGATATCGAGACCAAGCTGATTAACAGTATTAATGATTCTTAACCGAAAATAGTCAATATTAGTCTACTAAAGCATACAGCTACTATGGGATTGGATAATGCTTCGGTCTGCTAGGGTATTGCATCTTTGGTGTGCCTTGGATAACTGTGTTTTCTTGAATGCAATGCCTATTTTCACTATTTATCACCATTCATGTTGTCCTCTCTCTTTATAAGTCTTAACTGTGTGGTCAGGAATTTTGGTGTATGGGCGGGGATTACTTTGGTTGAAGCAGTGGATGACATTCGCAGACTTCATGAAGTAGCAACATTTGCTTCACGTTTCCAGTGCGTCTCTTTGCAGAGCATTTGGATGCCCTTACAGTGGCTATTAACATTTTTTGGTCGTAAAGTGGGAGATATCTCTGACATCGCTGGGCATCAATAGCCGTCTCCCTTTTAATGTGAATACAATTTAAATATCTTATGCAAATTACAGCATATAATAATTTTGTAACTATGCCAGCACTGTCTCCTATCAAGATATTCTGCTAAATAATTATAAGTGTTAATATGATCCCAATATTTTGCATTGGACCTTTATGGTCTGCAGACATAGCTGTACATTATTTCTGTACCCTTTCATGTTGAAACTTGGCGTAAATCGAAATTGTTGCTAAAGGCACATTTTTTTTTATTAATATTTTTGGATATTTTGGATTAATATGTAGATGGCAGCATATTAATTTCGGTCTATAAGGGTATGTAATCTTCGACGTGCCAAATTGAATCGTTCTTTCTTTCCTTATTTTGGTTTTTTGTTTTTTGTTTTCTTTTTTTTTCCGTTTTCACAACAATTCTCATGTTTTAGCATTTTTAAATGCTTTCAAATTAAGTAGCACGCGATGGGTTAGCTAGAAGTGGAACAAAAATTTGGTGCTACGGACTTGGCTGGGATTGCTTAGGTTAATGTGGAAAGGTAACGGTACGTGTTCAAAGGGTTGCACAAATAAGAGCGTAACAAAAAAAAAAGAAAGAAAAACAAAAACAAAATAAAAACGTAAATTGCATATAAATAAAAAAGTCTATTGCCTTAAATATTTTTGGCGTTTCTTCTGGATCGTGCTGGTTGGCAAGGGGTGTGCAGATGGACGTTTATTGCCTCCTCCTCTTCCTAAAACTAAGGATTAAGGGACCAAATGGGGGTGTCAGGTGCTTATACGCATATAATTGGCAAATCAAGAATACCACTCGATTATTCCGGGAATAAACAAAAAGGTGGTAAAATAACTAAAAAAAAAAAAAAATTATAATAATTACAGAAATAATAATTAAAATTAAATACTACAATTTGTTTGTTATAAACAGTTTATACTTGGTAAAATTCAACAAAATATAATGTTGATTTTAGAAATAAAAATAAATCAAAATATGTATAAAAGTTAATGAGAAATTTTGATAACTCGCTTCGCGAAATGATTCGCTGTGCAGTCAAAAGCTAGAAGTGCGCATCTTTTGAAAATTAATTCAATTAACCGAAAAAGTCAAAGCTCAAATTGTGGTTGAACTGTTGGATTGCAATTTGCTGACACATAAGAACATCAAAAGCTGGCCTGGCAAAACTCTAGGTTAAGACCGTCCCTGGGCAGATCTAACGAATTAATGGTCCGAAACTTGTCGCTTTCGTTAGAAGAAGTAGAAGTTTATTCTTTCAAACAATGGCCAAGAAGATTTGAAAAACTCGTGCATCATTTCGGGCGACAAATGACTACCGACTGACTGTCAGTCTATCTGTCTGTCATGCTGAATTTGGGTTTGGGTTTGGGTTTGGCTTTCGACTCAATGCTGCTGTGTTGGCTAAATGGAATATATAAATGTTATTCATTCATTCATTTATGCAAAACTTGTAATAATGACAACAACTCGGGCATGCCCCTAACCCCACCCACCCCCCATCCACTCCCACACAGATTCGTGAAATCCGTGCAAGCGCAAAAAATTTGTTGACTCTGAAAGATTTTCATGGCGCTCAAGCGATGGTCCTGTCAAAATTTTCTGTGTACGCGCGCTAAAAATTGTTCTGCCAAGGTGTGCAATGGCTTTCTGCGGGATGATGATGCGTGATGCCAGGCGACTGACTATTAAGGCCACCTACCCAACCTTTTAAAAACATAGCATCTTGCTGTTGTTGTGCGGTTGTGTGCGGTAATAAAATTCTTAATGTGCCATTAAATCCTTCCACTGGCAACGTCATCAGCGCGTCATGACTTTTGTGAGCCGCCACCAAAACGACAACAACAGCAACAGCAACAGCAATGGCAATGGCAATGGCAATGGCAACAACGACAACGACAACGACAACGTCGACAACTTCGCTGGCTGGGGAGCTGTCTTGGAATTCCGCCAAGCCAAAGAAATCTAACGAAAATTTTGCTACGAAATGGCACGTAAATAAATTGCAAAGATTTGTCGTCTGTTGAGCATGCGGACCTGGCAGCACCAGCAAAAGCAGCAACAACAACAACAACAACTGGAATGAGAATAACACCTGCCCCATAGACTTGAGACTGCTGTGCGGGTTGGCTGACTTTCTGCCTTCTGCCTGCCTGCCTGAAACTCAGCAAAAGGACAACAAATGAGTTAACATTTTTGGTGTCGCATTGTGAAAGCTTTGGCAATCGCTGTACCCACTGATGACAGCTCCAATCCCAGCCCCAGCCCCAATCCCAATACCAAACCCCATCCCCCACCCCTTACCTCTTGCCCGGTGGCTGCTGTCATTATGATTATTGTCATTTGGTTGAGGTGTTTCAATGCATTTAGATTGCATAATTAAGTAACGTGCGTATTTCATGAAACTCACTCCAAGTCGGATTCCAACGAGGACATCAGCTCGTCAACCGATGATGGCCTACGGAATACGCGAATATTGTCTAACTGGACAACTATATACATATAAAGTCTTCAATTGCCTTCAAGAAATATTGTTATATCTAACAAAATGTTATGTCTACCACAACAAAAATAATAAATAAACAAAAGATGAAAAATCAACGTTGGTCTGAAATGAATTTAGATTGATTCGCAATTCTTTTCGGAAATATTGCGCCAATTCAAGTATTTGCTTGAAGCTCTTGCTGATGATAAGTTTAGATATTTATAAGAACATTGCGAAAAGTCGAAACTTTCGTATCTATTTTAACCTGACAAAACAGCATTTATAATGATTTATATCATAAGTCACGGCTCTCCTTTAAGCCTTAAATACAAGTACAAGGGCTTAGCCCACGAAGAAAGTATATAAGAGCGAGGTCCTGTTTGAAGAGGAGGCAAACACTTCACCCAGTTAGCCAGAAGCTGCAACAAAGCGCCACGAAATTATAAACCACTCAACCTGCATTGCTGTGGCTTGGGGAATCATTTCGATTGTTTGCGACTGCTGCAATTGCAACTGCAACTGCTGCTGCTGCGTTGAGTCTGGTGGCTGGTGCAGCAGCAACTTCGAGTATTTAATACCTGTCGCCATTAATATTCGCAGCGGTACAACAAAAGCGTCTCCTGGCCTCCAGGCCACTTGTCGATATTTAACATAATTGTGCAATTGTGTGGTACACAAATACACACATACACAAATACTCAGCATATATGTAAAATCAAAAAGAGTTCAAGTGGCTGCGTTTATGTCGCACTGGTTTCTGTGCTGCCAAGTGCTGCCGCTCACTCAGGCAGTTAATAGCTCTGCTTGCAGCGGATGTGCAATTGCTTTGTGGCCAGGATACAGCAACCCATTCCACACATAAACAAACCTATACTACAACTATGTGTGTGTGTGAAGAGTTAGTTCTGCTAAGCAACTAAATTTATAGCCTTTTCAGGTTCAATCATTGGGATTGCAAGGATTATATATTTATGATCAGCCTCAATAACTTAGTCGATATACCCAGATCTGCTTTATTATATATATATACTCGTATATATATATATAGCCTATATGGAAACTATCGGTCGCAAGTTGACTGTATTGTCCCAGAAAATGAATACGAATTGAAGATATTAAAAGAGAGACTTTGATTAAACAGACTATATTTTTGCGAACAGGTCCGTATGTAGGTCGAAAGTTGGTTTTTTGTCTCAGAAACTGAATGTTCTTCTAGAGTTTTCCATTTTGTGTTTGGAAACGTATTTTTACTTAGCAGGCGTTGCTTTTCGATGCTGTGTTGCCAATGGGGCAGTAGGGTTTGAGCTCATTCGATTCACATCCATCGTGTAGAACACATGTAAAGCCAAAAAAATACAAATATTTCCTGATAAAATTTAAAAACCTCGAAAATTTCCGGTTCCGAATAAATAAAACAAAAAAATTGTAAGGCCTTCAGGTAAATAATAATAAATGTATTGTGACTAACTAAAACAATACCTTTTCAATAGCACGACTTGAATTATGCAACGTTCATCGACCAGGTTCGTCGGCTGTATGTGGAACCGGCCATCCTTGATGGGGCTTCTGACAAACTCTTCGTTCGTCATGCGGCAGATGGCCGATTATAGTTCCAAGAAGAACCAACCGAAAGAAGGCAGCCTTGTCACCAAGGGCGACTCCTTTCAAAGCAGCCGAACTAATTCGAGTGCGCAGCGCCGGTTTATGCGCGAGGATAACATGTGGAAGGATCCACAGCGATTGGATAGCAAATGGTTGCGTTTCCGGGAGCCCTGGTGCTTCAAGCCCGACTTTGGCCAGACTGAGCCGCAGTCGCTGCGCAAACAGTTCATGCGCAGTCCGGACGAGCGCGCCCGGGATGCCATGAACGATGAATGGGTTAGGGCCGTGCGCAACTCGGCCAATATCCTACGTCAGGCGTTCAATAAAAAACGAGATCAGGAAGAGGCCCAAAATCAAGCCGACGCCAAAATCGATCGCGAACAGTCGGCCGAAAGTATCAAACGTAATTATCCAAAAAAAAAATAAGGACAACAATTAAGAATTTCTGTCATTTTGGCTTAACCCATTAAATATCTATGCTAACCGAAGCCGGTCGAAAACCGAACTCAAACCTGTACCCTACAAATAAAATAGCCCAAACAAACCAAATAATGTATTTTTCATATAAGCAAACTGCTCAATGCTTTCCCCACAACTATTTATGGCACACTAGCCTTAGAGTTGCCAATGAAATATTGGCTAAGCGGTTCTTAGAGAAGGCTCTAAACACAAAAAAATAAAAAATAAAAACGGATGTGCTTAGTTATTATACTCGTATTGGAGAGCTGGCACTGGCTTAAAAGCAACAATTAATCGATTGCAACAAAGTGACAGCACTTTTTTTTGACAGATATGCCACAAGTATTTGTTTAATAGAAATTCTCGTATATTTTATAAATGTGTTTGTGTCGTTCTCAATGTTGCTTTGTTGCAGCAGTGGCCGCACTGTGCTGGCACTTGGCAAGAATCATGGCAACACCTTCGCTACGGACATTAATTTTTACTGCTTTTGGGTTTTCAATTTGCCAAAAAAGCCACGTGAACGACAGCAGCAGGAGCAGCAGCAGCAGGAGTAGCAGCAGCGATGACTACGACGTCGACGTCGACGTCGACGTAGCTATTTAACGACGCATAGACAATCAAACGCAAAAGGTCAAAGACAAGGGCAGTCGCCGTCGCAGTCGCAGTCCCAGCTGCCAGAGGAGAGGAGCGGAGGAGCAAAGACTTGTGATATATGGATGTATGCCAAAGCGAAGCCAGCACCCCAACCCACATGCCCCCACCACTCCTCGCACTGAACACCCGTTAAGCGGTACCCAGTTACTCGTTACCCATTAAACGGGCCAGTCGGTAACCCTTTATCGAGACGCGCAGCATGGGTTAAGTGTTGATTTAGGGTTGCAAACACAAAATTATGATTATGCCTGTGAAAACAAAAGAACAGAAGAGAAGAGCACAGAACAGACAAGAACGGAACAGAACAGGAGAATGTACATAGTTCAGACGGGGGAGGCGGCGTGTGGGTGTAGGTAATGAAACCCAAGCGAAAGAAAATATATTAAAAGATATTGAGAGGAACTAATTTTCATTAAAAGGATTAAAAAGCATTTGGCAAACGGCGCTAAGAACTGCGAGCTGCGAACCGAATATATAACCGCGATGGGGCTGGTTATGAATTAACATAAAAATCATAAAAATATGACACTATGTGACGTCGACCATCCACAACGCGTTGATGATCATCATACTTATCTTAATCTTTGTCGTCATCAGCATCATGAAAATCAACATCATTATGCAGTTGGCCAGAAACGTTGCGAACGCATGATGCTCATTATGAGCAGAGCTCGAAAGCGACCCGCAACACCGGCTAAATGGATATGGCGAGTGGCAATGCAGGAGGAGGAGGAGGAGGAGGTGTACGAGTAGGAGTAGGAGTAGCAGTTGGAGAAGCTGGATGGCATCTGGGTGGCACATTGATGGCAACGCGCGACAATCAACACGAGGCGCGCTGATAGCGCACAGCGAGCGCCGGCGACGACGACGACGACGGCGACGGCGGTCGGTTTGGTTTGGTTTGGTTTTCGGGTTGGAGGATTAGTAATGGCGCCATGGCTGTTTGGCTGTATGGGTGTATGGCTGTATGGTTGGGTTAAAAGGTGGGCCAGCGCATGCCTAGCATCGTTTCATGCTGCTGCTGATGATGCCGCCCGACACTCAAACCCAGACCGAAACCCAAACTCAAACCCAAACCCAAACCCACGCCCAGTACGAAACCAGTAACATTGTTTGCTCTTTTGTGGGCGTTGCTGCGGCTGCGGCTGCGACTGTTGTCGATGCCAATGCCAATGCCAATGCTTATGGTATGGGGGGCTCTGATCCATCCAGCCCACCAGGCAGCCAGCTACTTAGTAACTCACCCGCAGTTTATTATTTTCAAAATATTTAAATTTTTCGGTAATAAGCGAAAAATGGTTTTAATATACGCAAATGGTTGGGAAGGAGAAGGACAACGATGTGACTGACTGTGGCGTTTGTTGTACTTAATCCACCTGGAGAGCTGTAGCTAGTGGAGGGGGTGATTTGTGCAGATGAACGGAAAGTAAAAGCCATCTAAATATATATATATATATACCTATATACTTCTTATACATATATAGGTATCTAGATATCTAGGCACTCGACTATAATATGTTGCTTGGTTAAATAAATTACGATTAGGTAGACCAAGCTAGACCAATTTGGATCTAAGATGGCTAAACTGGATTACTGATTAAGCAACGGAATCTGCCGATTTTGTGGCAGACGAGGTTGAATCCTCGGAACACCTTATAGTAAAATGTATTGCCTTAGACTGAATTAAAGAAAATTCAATATTTAAGGGAAACATGCTTTCCTTAACCCGACAAAAATTCTTGAATTTGTGCAGAAACAGGTTTAATGGAAGAGCTAGAAATTCAGAAGGAGGCACAATAGATCTAACTAGGCTGCATGAAGCAATTGATGTTTATACAGAGATTTCTTCAGATACAAATATTCAAAGGTATTTATACACGTAGGTATCGGTAAAGGTCTGGAACCATGAAAGTAGAAAAACATCCTAAAATTATTTGGAATGCAAATACTTTATTATTCTATAATTTTGTCGTGATAAAGGAGACAAAGGATGAAAGGATGAATAGCAGAGACTGCCTATTCTAATCTCTCAATATTAATCCTTGACGAACTTGGTCGAAATTCATATGCATATAGATGTGTGAATGCTGACATTCCGTTGAAGCGATGTGCCATTGTGCTATGTGTAGAGTATTGCCTACCTTATGTAATAATGCTGTCTTTTATGGCAGCTTGATTTTCGCTGAATTCAACAACTTTTTATGCAACATCAAAGGGGGTCTGCAATCGAAATGCCTAAATGAACGCTTGGACGTTTCCTTAAGTTCTTGGCAAGCGCTGCAAAAGGCAATTGTTGTGCCGTCTTGCCAGGATGCCATTCTGTGCACAAACCAAGCCGAAATTAGCCAAAAGTAATCCTTTAAGTTTAGTGCGGCAAGAATTGCATACAATTGTGAGGCATGGCAGCATGGATACAAACAGATAGACAGACAGACAGACAGACAGACATGCAGAGTGACTGAGAGGCTGAGAGGGCGGCAGACGGGCAGAATAACGCCCTCCAGAAGCGGACCGACAGACTGGGCCGTCCGGTAGCAGCACCAGCCCAGTCCTTAACTTTGTCAGCCACGTTGATGACATTGTGTAAAATTTTGTAGTTGTCGTGGTTGTCGTTGCCGCTGTCGTTGGTCGCGCCATCTTCAGCCGCCGCGCTATAAAACTTTTATAGTAAAAAGTAAATGCGACAAATGAGCAATCGAAAATTTCGCATTATAATGCAAACTGTGTGCATTTTTCGGGTTATTGTAGTATTCTTTTGGGCGAAAAGACAAACGCATACCACGACACGACAGCATCGTACTGCTCTTCCCCGTCTTTCCTCTTCTCCATTTTGCAGCTGTGGCAGTCGTCATGGTCGCCTTTTGCCATTCTATGCACTTACCCTGGCATTCATTTGGTGCTCCACCGACACCACACTGCCCTTCCACTGCCCGGCCTGATGCACCCTTTCTTCGTTTCCTTGTTTGCCTCTATTAATAATAATAGAATTTTTGGAAATTTTGCAGCAGCACAGTGAAAGGAAAAGGAAGCTCGCCTTGCGATTTTTGCATTTGACGACAACGAACGGGTTGGTTGGTTGGTTGGTTGGTTGGTTGACAAAAACCATTGCCAATGGCACCACACTACCCACACATACCCCACTGCTCCCCCCTACCCTTATCCTTTGACTCTGTGTTACATAATTTAGCAGAAATGACGCCTGCCTCCAGCCTGCTTCTCCACTGTCCACTGTTTTATACTGTGAGCTCTGACAATAATGCTAATAATGTTTATTATGCTCATTCCTAATACCTGAAAATGCACAAAATTCTCGGATTCCATTCATGAGTTGTGTTCGTTTATTGCTAATGAACTCGTTGCTTTTACGTTTAGGAGCACAATTCAAGTTTCAGTTAAGCCAAATACCAGTTAAATCTAATAAAGCATTAAAAGAGTTGGAAAGATTCAAATTTGGCGAATTTGGAAATTTCGAAAGATTTTAAAGTTCGATTCCATTACTATCTGTGGAATGTTCAGCAAGTCGATTTATTATTATTTAAAAGGTTTCGTTTTTTCCTTCTGATTTGTTGGCTCTTTTAGAGAACAAAGAAAATAATTATGAGAATTAATATTAAAACATCTTAAAGTTCGATTCCCTTCACACTTGTGGAATGTTCAGTGCATCGATTTCAATTTAAATATACACAAATATCATGGTTGTTAATCTCAATGGACTTCTAGAAAAATATATATATACATATAGAGAACCGTTACTACAGTGTTTTTAGGTCTCCTCAAAGGTGTTCCTTTATATGGATTGGCGTTAAGCAAGCGCAGCAGCTTTTCCGGGCAGAGGTCGCACTCCACCAACTCCCCGCGTGAACAGCAATGTTTGGCCATAAAAATGCCAAAAACTCATTGACTTATGGGCCATGGCTTGCCTCTAATTGCAACGCTTAGCCCCTTCTTGCAGCCGACTCGAGCAGCTGGCGAACTTTGGGGCAATTGGCGCAGTTAATGTCCTTGGCTGGGCATATTAAAATTGGATTTCCAAAATATATGTATGTATATACATATACTTATACTTATACTTATTATTATTATTATTATTACGAGTATTACTATATCTATCTATATGCTTATAAATTAGCATTTTGGGCGGTCGTCGTCCGTTCGCCTTGGAATGCGTTATTAATGGCAAATTAAAAGCAATAAAAAACAGATGTGCTTAACGTAGCACATTTTACGCGGAACAGCGCCCATCCCAAACCTCAAACCCCCAACCCCCGTGGAACTTACGATGCAAGTTAAGGTACTACTAGTGGGCCGCGGTGAGGGGTGTGAGGTGCGTTGGAGATGGGGGTAGCTGGGTTATAGCTCATCAGCTGTGGGCCGAGCACCTTTAGTCAAGAAGTTGGCGTCGTTGTCGTTATGAAAATTACTTTGCTCTGTGCTGTTTTGCCCTGGTGGGGCACTGGTGGCAGAGGGGCGGGATGTGTTCGGGATGCTTATAGTAATACACACACACACACACACACACACACATTTATGCAAAAAACTTTTGCATTCGAAATTTGTTGGTCTGTTGCGTTGCTGCCGTTGGCTTATGCAGTTTATCATTTCGCTCCATCCAGGTGGGTAATTTTAATTTTAAGCTTGAGTAAAGACAATATTTACTTCCACTTAAGCGACAACGTCACACGCTTTAATGGCATTTTGATTTGAGCTGCCGTTGTCGTTGTTGTTATTCTTACTTTTACCTTTGGCAGTTACTTGTTAGGCCAACAGCTGCTGACAGTTGCCTCTTGTCTCAACATTTACCAAAATAATAAAGAAATCAGTTTCTTTTTGGTATTTTGCCTCAGCCTCCAGCTAACGCAAAGCTGTTGGCCAGCAAGTTGCCAGCAGCATTATGGTAATACATATCTGTTGTACTTTAAATCCTGTGTTATTGAAGTTTCTAATATCGATGTAATATTAGATCTATTTCAATAAAAAATGATGATGATGATATTAATTGAATGTGGGACGTAATAATTTTCATATTCTATGATTAACTAAGATTATAAATTGGAGTTTGTTTAACCGTTGATACGCTAACAACCAGCCAACAAAATTGTTGTTGTTCATTCATTTTAATTGCCAATCTATATAATGATAAAGAGTAAACAACATTATGAAAACAACCAAAAAACAATGAGATGCACTTGTACACAGGAAGCTGATAAGACTTGTAAAACATTAACAAGTAGTACAAATGCTGCCTTTTTTCCACTCACCCGCTGCCGCGAAGATCAACAAAAAGTCATAAAAATATGGATATGTGTGTGTTCCATATAGGCACATCAGTCGACGCATCTCTATAAATTTTGTTGTGTAACAAAAGATGTGCAAAATTTGCGCTTGTTAACAATGCAAACGCTCGCCTCACACGCAACACACACACACACACACCCCTGATAAACACACACACACACACATACCCCAACCCTTTGGCATTATAAAAATAAAAAGTTCAAGGCAAGTAAAGGCAAGTAAGAAAAAACAAAAGCAATTGACGCAACGCCACCGTCAGAGTAATTCAAGGCTCAAAAAGTTGTTGGCTCGTATCTCTTAGCCTCTCGTCTAGGCCTCCTCGTGCAGGCGAGCTGCTGAACTGCTGAACTGGTGAACTGGTGAACGGCTGACGGGTGGCGGGCGGGATAGGGGGATAGGCTGCTTCGTTAATGGGGCTAGCATTGCCGTACCCATGGCATTGTGTCAAAAGAAGTTAGGCAGAAGTAAGCGACGCACTAATCTCGTTTATGTAGCGTAAAATGCATGTAATTGTGTAAACACGCGAAGCCAAGCCCACTGAAGGCGAAGGTGAGAGAGACAGCGAGAGAGCGAGAGAGAGAGAGAGAGAGGGGGCTGCCTCTAAGGCGGTTGGGGCGGAGACGTGGCATTCACTGATGCACAGATAGAGCATTTGATAATTGTGTGACATGCTCGTACATGTGAAGTGGAGGATAAGCGCCAGGCCAAGCCAAATGCCAAATGTACGTGGGCTGTCTGCCATTTGTTGTTGGTTTGCTATGGTTTTGCTGCACGGCTCTTGGAGAACTCTGGATACGCTACATATGAAAGAAAAGGCAGCCCTTACATATACTTAACGATTGTTCTTATCAGTTGTTCTGATAACTGAACTCTTTCATCAAGTGTTAAATGTTTTATTTTTATCTTTTTGTTGTAATTTGTTATTACTACATGATTCAGCGTTTCTTTCCATATGTCTTAACTCCACAACACATTATTGAATAGAAGTTATATATTCTCAGTCTGTTCAGCACTACTCTGATCTATATAGTCTTTAGGCTACAATTTCTAAAGATGTTAAACATCATAGGTGGCTCCTTAGAGTCTCCCACTCTAAATTGTATTTTACTATACATTGTGCAATGCCGATATCTATTTATACATTCATTTCAATATTTCTTACTATATGGATCTGGATCTGACTCTTTCGAGTATATATTGATCAATCGATTTTACAATTCTATTTGTATTATACTGTTTCTGTGTTGCTTGAAGCTCTAACTGAGCTCAGTTCAGTTGGCTAGGCAGCTTTAGCTGTAAGGAAAGTGTGATTTAGTGGACGGGGAATGGGGAGTGGGGAGTGGGGTTTGGGGATAACTTTCCTTAAAAGGGATATGAGTAGGAACGTCAATGAGCAACAAAAATTATGAAGCTCATCAAAATGTGCGCCGAATTGTAAAATGGCCGCTTGTCTTTCTTTCACATTTTTGTGTTCTCACACATTGGGTGGGTGGGGTGTGAATGGAGGTGTGCCAGGGGTAGGAGCTGAAGTTAGTTGCAAGTTATGTGTGCTGTGCCTTATCTGAAGCAATTAAAAAATGTTTTTTGTTTTTGACTTCCGCAGCAAGCGATGTTGTCGTCTTCGTCGGCGCCTTGTACAAAGCCACCCAACCAAAACAGCAATGAATCCAGAAGAGCATTCTACCCACATATGAAAGGGATTAGCATTGGGAGTATGTAGACTACAATGCCAACTGCGAGTCCTCCGACTCTGCCAGGGGGCAGTAAAACTTTTGCCTTTGTGTTGATGTGTTTATTTATGCTGCCTTTCTTATGATTTCCCTGATTTGCAGCGAACATTTTTCAAAGAATAAAACAAGCGCCACTTTTTATTTTATTGAAATATTTTGTATGCTATGCGTTGCCTCATTGGCTTGTAGGCGATTCCCACTGAGCAATATTTGACAACACTGAGGATGTCAGAGGTGTAATATATAATATATATTTATATATATATTTGAATATTTTGTATGTAATGTACGAGTATGTGGAGTCATCGCATCAAAGTAAATAAAAGCTTCAGAAATGTCTAGAAATGTCAGAAAAATGCTTGATGCGGATATTGAGGAAGATATTTAGAGTTTACAGAAGGAAGTAGAAACTGCAAATAGCAATGGAGTTTCTTAAAATATCCATAATCAAATATAAATTGTTAACATATTTGTTTTAATTAGAGATCTATTGTTGATTATCGATGATGTAACGATTTCTTTTCCCTTTTAGTTGGTACAGTTGAGAAACTTCTTGTGCAAATTCTATGGGGTGACCATTATTATTATACTGTTTAGAGCAACGCATCCTATTCGATGTCAGGAGCTTATTTCCATACCCATTGTGGGACCTTCGACTCGACTCGACTCGACTCGTTTGTATTTGTGTTTGTGCGAAGGCTTTTTGTCTCTATTAAATTAATCGACGCTCATTTTTCCAACTTAACAAAACGCAGTGAAAAAAATACAAGAAAAACCCAGCCATTCAACGGACGCCGAAGATTACACACCCTAAGTTTATAAAAAACGATGGATTGTTGCTGTAGGAACTACATAACATGGTTTTGAGATATTGGCAGTAATAATACTGGTAACTAGGGAGCTTGGCACGCATATCTTTAAAAAGGAAAAAAGTATTTGTTATGAAAGAGCTCGATGTGATCGGAGGCGCATTGTCAATGAGGTGCACACATTTCAAGAGAATTGCAAAACTCTCGGCAAGGGTATAAAAATACAAGCGATAAAACATTTGCTGGGTGCCAGTGCTGCTGCATGTATTTGGCAGTGTTGCCTCACCCTATTTTACATTTGTTCATTGTTGTTTTATTTTTTCTACATTTGGTTTTTTTTTTTATTTTACTTTTAAGTAGCACTATTTTTTAAGGATTCTGTTTTGGGTGCTGCCCCCCGCCCCGCACTCTCGCGTCACATCTAAAACAATTTTATTTTCTGTGCGTTTTTCATGCTTATCAAATACGAAACAATCGCACACGAGGGTTGACACTGGCTGGGGTTTTTGGGCTTTAGGTTCGGATACGGATACGGATACGGGCACTGCGTTGAGTCGGAGGGGGTGTTGCGGTTGCTGGGGACTGCTTGCGGCATTTATGTTTCATTTTGCATTTTTGATACGTTTTATTTTTAATTTTTTGTCGGTTTCCTTTCAGGCGTCACATTTAAAGTGACATTTCAATCAATCAGCGCGCGTCGCCGGGCAACACAAGAAGCGCAATATCTAAGTTTGGGTGCCCTTAAATGCAGGATTTATTGCCGACCATAGATTGCCCGATTAGCCAGTGGAATTGCAAAAAGAAAAAAATAAATAAATAAATATAAATACCCAAGTATGTTTGCCGCTGTCGTGAAGAGCGCACGACTCTGTTGTCCTCCCCTGAAATAAATTTGAAGTTATTTTTTGTATACACACAATCCGATCGTCAAAAAGGTTTTGAAGTGACATTACAATTTGCGAGTTAACCAAGCTGTGGGCTTTTCAGAATTGGTGAAGCCATCCATAAGGTACAATATTCTTAACATGCGTTTGCATTACTATTTATGATTGTTGGTCGGCGCTTTGCTAATAGCTCCCCACTGAACGCCTTGTGCCGGCAAGCAGCTTTAGACAAATATAATATGACCTCTGACTTTCTGAATCGTTGTTCGCTCGGTTGGTCAACTTTTTATACCAAACAAACTACAATAATATAAAATAACAGACATTTATCTAAACGTTTAGCCATTTATTTGCGCCGAGAGTTAGATTGAAGAGATGCCACACAGCAGCAGACCAAACAAAACCCTAACAAAAAAAACAACAAAAAAGAATTGTTAAGAGAAAATAAAAGTATCGACCCATTAGTGAGAGTGTATGTGTGTAAAATATAAATAAAAAGAAAAATCGACAGAGCGACTAGAAGATACTCTTGATTACACTCATATGCCTAAAAATGTATCCATTTTTGTCTTGCATTTTTGCACTTATTTTTTAAATATTTTTCATTTGAAATGTCGACACCCTAAGGCGTTAAAACTTTTTTGAATTAATATTAGAAAGTGGATTAAAAGTATTAAAAACTATTTCTAAAACACTTTTTTTTTATGAAAAGAATTTTATGTTTTTTGTCGATGTGCAAAAGTGTATGATATTTTTTTCTACTGAGCATATACAAAAGATCTACCAGTTAGTCCCGACGAATCCAAGAATATACAAGTGCACAAATATCTGTTTATAAATATTCCATTTAGTGCTAGTTAAATACATTAGCACAATTTGATTTGACCCGGTTTCTACGCATCCATAATGGGTACAGGGTATAAAAAAAGAAACGAAACGAGACGAAACGAAACGTATAAAACTAATGAAATCCTTATTAATATGGCTTGGACCTTTGCTGTTTGTTTGGTGCCCTTGTGGCGTCGTCGTTGTCGACCCAACCAAATTGAATATGCAATGAATTGTAAAACGCAAAAGTTTTGCATAAAACAAAAACAACAGCAAATAAAAGACATACTCCACCAAAAGAGAAGCTACTCAACAAATGGTCAGCTTGAAGGAACAAAAAAAAAAAAATACCAAAAAAAGCCAAAAAAAAATCTACGCACATTTTTCAACGCATATTATGTAATTTTTCACATTTTCCAACAGCTTACAGCGACCCATCGACCCATACCGAGCTGATGAGCTGAGTTGAGCTGACTTCTTCTACTACTTATATATACATAAATATATCTTCATTCTGCTTTCATTTCTTTTTTTGTTGGTTTTTTTTTTGGTTTTTGTATTCACAGCGCTTCACTGCGTACACTGGGCGCTATGGCTACTTTGGCTGCTGCTCGAAACACCATGAAATTTGTCCAATCAGCTGCCTGCACTCCTGCGATTGGCTGCTTGCCTCACATTCTGGCACCGAAATCGAATCTCTGCACATAGGGTAGTCCAACGGACCCAGCTCAGTCCCTCCCCGTGTGTGTGCGTGCTCTCTTCGTATGTGTGCCTGCCTGCCTGTGTGTGTGTGTGTGTGTGTGTGCTCCTGTCTGTGTGCCAGTGGCCAAGTATTGATATCTGATGCGTATTCAATAGATTTCGACGCGCGCATTCACATGGGGGGTGGAAACTTGACTCGGAGCAACCCTTTTGCAACGCATCCCCTTGCCGCTCACATGTGCAACTGCTGCAAGTGCGTGAGTGTGTGCTGGAGTGGCAACAAGGGGGACGACAGAATCTGTGGGGGTCAGCAGCAACTGCAGGTAAAGTTATATGTTTTTATTTATTTAAATAATGTCGACAAATATCAGAAATATCGACACATTAAAATGGAGAAAGTCAAAAGTAAATTAAATTAAAATACAAATAAATTTCACGATAATTACAACAAGAAGGAGCTTATCGGTGTATGGAGATAACAATCAGTTATTTTTCTTATATTTCAAGGAACCCAAAAAAGTTGCTTCTTTTTTTTTGAATTTTAAGCTACGAAGTTAAGAAGCGTTGCAAAATGTTGGCGTTTTTCCTCGTGGATTTTCAAATGATGTAAGGAGTGGATATATTTGACTTTTGCTCTAAAAATGCATTGGAGTTGATTGTCAGAATGTAAATTGGATATAAACAATGAAAGGAATGATTGAATCAAATTGTAAGAATCGTAATAATATATAAAAAATAATAATCATTTGTTTTTCTTTATACGAAACAATAACAACAATCAATTAAACATTTATTTCTGGATCAATAACCCAATAATAACAATTGATAATTGCATGCAAATCACTTTTATACAGATGCAGCTTTTGAATAAAACGCATCACTTTGAGAAACCAGCTTAAAAAGCTGAAGAGTTAGCAACTTTAAATTTGGTTTAAAAGAGACTTAAATGTGATTGATAATTTGGTAAATGGCATCAACAATTGCTTGAGCGATGTGATAATTATTTGCCATTAAACTTGTTTGGCATTTGATAAAAACATAAATATTTCAAAGGTCGTCAGTAATCTGCTCAACGGGTATTCTGCAAATGAAGAGCAGAATAGTGAATGGACTCAGTTGAGGGCGATGCCAATAAAAATACTTATACTTCATTAATAAACAATTATGTGTTGCGTTATTGCGCGCTAAGCGCAACGAATTAATGGCCGTTGTCGGCTTCAATAATTTTAATGTGCTCTCGGTCCGATCCCAAGCCCTGCCCCATTCCCCGTCCCTATACAGCGTACCCCGCCCACTTTGCACCATGCCATTAATGCCCATTAAAATGCCAAAGTGTGCGCCATACAAAGAAGCGCCACAATGTAACGGCCATAAATTACGGGAAGCCAGGCAAAAAAGTAAGAAAAATGCTTAAAAAACAACAACAACAACAACAAAAACAAAAAAATTATTAACGCTTCTAAGGCGTGTGTGTGTGTGTGTGTGTGTAAGTGTGTAGATGTGCGTAAATATTTGCAAGTCGCCTCTCTAAACAGCGCCACAACAAAAACTATAATCGAGCCTTTGTCGTGTGATAATACGTTACACTAGTCAGCAAAATTCGGCAACGATCAAACACCAAAGATGTGCATCAAATTTGAAGTTAAGAAATTTTTTCATTTAATTGTTTGATTTGAAAGTAAAGTTGGCAGACGCAAGCAAGACTTGCTTAAATTTGTAGACGAGTGTTATCAGAACGAGCAATAAAAGTGCTGCTCTCTTCTATGCATGTGTGTATGTGTGTGTGTGTGTGTGTGCCGAAGGGTTTAATCTGTGTTTGTATGTTTGGGGCTGTGTGTGTGAAGAGGTGGGGCAGGCTGTAGGTCCTGCCACATACAATTTATGTGCCTCAAAAAAGGACATAAGAACCAAAAATCAACCGACTGCTGAGCAACTGAGTATCAATGCAATGAAGTCTAAGCCTTTCACTCCCCCTCTACTTCACTGGGTGTCTATGGAGCCACAATTTCTGGCCCTTCTCGTTCACTATTTTGCCATTAAGCAGCGGCTCAGTTAGAGACGGGAGTGTTTCATATATCGGTACGAAGGCGTTTGGTAAGCAGAATCGTACAATTTACTTGGCGACAACTTTGAAGCCCTAACAAATTATTTTATTTTGGATGTGAATTTCACTTAACACGGAGAAGTGCTCCAATTATTTAAAGTCAGATATTGAATATCTTTTGGTAAACACATTAGGTCTTTTTAGTGCGCTGTAGTTGTCCGATCTTAGCCAAAATCCTTTCAGGTAGCATAATTATTTTTCAAGAAAATACATATTATTGATTTTTAATATATCTCCAAAATATTTGTAGAATCAAGAAGCTTACACCACAATTACAAAAATATATATTATATAAGTATTACCAAAATGTGTTATTTATATAAGTGCGAGACTTGACAGTTAAAGTCTGCTATTAAGTTCCGCTTCGAAAATGCTGCTTAGTAAGTAATATCAAAGCCAAGGCTCCCAAAAATATTGATTTCTTAACTTAATGTGGGTAAATGAAATATTTTCCAGACTTGTTGGCTTGTTTCAAATTGAAAATGTTGAATTCGGGCAGCACCTGTGTGCTTAAGTTACCATCTCTATTAATAACATTCATGGCTGCTGCGACTCAAAATAATTTTATAGCATATTTTTCGGCTGTTTTTATATTTATTACATTGGGGAGTTTTCATTGTCACGCATCGGTCGTTGTCGGTCTTAGAAACTAGGCGACAAAATTTGTCTTCCAAGAAGCCGCACAACCACCTTGCACCACCCACTGCCACCCACACACACATGCATACATGCATACATGCATACATACATACGTACATCCATACATACATACATACATACATACGTCCCGTTGCTGTTTGGTTCGGTGTTTGTTTTAGCTTAAATTAACAAATGTGCTTTTGTGTGATAATTATAATTTTACATTACCTTTTGTTAATTGTTCAACGACACACGATGCCGGATTTACGTGTGTGTATGTATGTGTGTGTCTGTGTGTGTGTGTGTGTGTGTATGTGGGCATATGCCTTGAGTACTGGCTGGGCCCAGGTAAGGTGTTAAAAAGACGTAAATAAGATGATGATGTTTCGCCAGTGTTGTTTGTGTGACGGTTGTCATTATTAGTTTACCCACCTCAATATCCTGCCTCTGCTCTCCTTTTAACCCCTCTAACTACTGCTGCCTTGGCACATATATTCAGTCAACCCCAAAGGAGGGGCTGTGTGTGTGACATATTGGCAATTTGATCATGTTACGTGTGTGGCTCTCAGCGAGTGTGTGTGTGTGTGTGTGTTATGCATTAATGACACAAAATTTTTAATGACATGCTACGTGTTAAGTCATCTCCAGAGTGTAGCAAAAAGCCAAGCCTAATAATAACAACAACAACAACTGCAACTCGCACATTGTCAAGGTAATAATCGTAAGCAACAAAATTGGTAATTTTTGGAATATGTTTTCCACGGCTTCTCAACCCTCAGCCCTCAGCCCTCAGCCGTCAGCCCTCAACCCGATCTCACTCTCATTCAGTTGTCCCATGCCCATCTATACAATATATATAAAATTGTAATAAGTAAAATTATGCTCTTCCTGCGGGTTAAGTAGCAACACGAACGAGTAACGAGTATTTCATTAGGACGCGCTAAAAGCTGTTGTTTAGTCTTTGCCAGTTGCCGCGTTGCTGCCTAATCATAAAATAGTGTAGCTCCGTGCATATAAATGTACTTGGGCTAGGGTCATGTTGACGCTGCGGTAATAGGCTTTTTGGTTAATTAGAAATTTTATTTGAATGTCGCCGTTGAATACTATTAGGCATAGTGGCCATACAATTGGGAACAACCCTTTTTCATTAAGACTTCGTGCTCTTATTTTTGCTCATCATCACATTAATATTATTAAGTGAACTCTATTGGGCTTATTTGGCAATAAGTCATCTATTAATAGAAAAACAAATTGGAAATTTGAATTATTTATTACAAATATATTGAGTAAATATGTATATGCAAATGAGTAGATTATAGCACTAGCAGCTTAGACCTTTGGCTCTGTCTATGTGATGAGGAAGAAATAGATAACATAACTTACTAACAAATTATATATATTTTCATTTATGATTTCGATTATTAATAATTATTAGTGCCATCGAATCCATTGTGACTTGGTCGTGATCTAATCATTTTTATTTGGTTATGTTTGATATATGAATGATATTGTGGTCAATGTGCCCATGTGCCCCTCGTTAGAGATAGCTTTACCTTTCTTAGAAATGTTCAATATATTCTCTTTAAAAGCTTTCAATTAACTTCGGCTTAAATTTTAAATACTTATTAAATCGTTGGCTTCAAATGCTTATTTGGTCTGCTTGATTGCCGTATTTCAATTCAACTTGCTTGTATGTGTGCAGATTGACGTCAACCAATGCATTCCTATAGTTGGGACCATTTTGATCCGATGCCCGTGGAAGAGATGGGGGCAAAAGCGTTGCAAAATGTTTGAATTATTTGCAAGTTTTGTACAAATTAACTTTATGACCGCTGGCTAAATACAGTCAAACATAGCCCAGGTACAATGTGTATACAATACACAAAGCATAACAAGGCAAACACAAAATGCAGAAGGTGAAGAAAGAAAAAAAGTATATATATATATACAAATATATATATATATATATATATATGTACATAGAAAAATCTGTGCCGACTGTCACTGAATGCGAAGTAAAATGCAGGTACGCTCATACATATGTATATATGTATATAAGTGTGTGTGAGTGTTGGTATATCTATGAGTGTGTGTTTGTATGTGTGTTGTAAAAATTGTAAACATTCTTTTCGCTTCATTGTTAGGATCTGATGGTGCTGTCGCTGGACATTGCAATGGGCCGACAATGACGAGCACGATGACGCCTTGACGCTGCAGCAGCCGAGATTCAAACAGTCACAGTCACAGTCAGTCAGTTAGTCAGTTAGTCAGTTAGTCCAACCAATCAGCCACCCAATCAGACTAACAAGCTACTGGCTGGCTCCGGTTCAGGTAATGCTTGCATTTTAGAGTAGGTGTCCTCTCGTTACAGCTTTCCACATTTTGTTTTTTTTGTTGTTTTTGTTTTTTTTACTTGCTTGCTGACTGACTTTGTTGATATGGACAGCGGTGAGCAAAGGCAAAAGTGCTCGTACTTGAAAGACAACGACAACGACAACGACAACGCCAACGACGACAACGACAACGACAACGAGTCCAACAAGTCAACAGCCAACAAGCGACCAAGCGAACAAGTAAGCAAACGGCCCAAATAGAGCCTGGATATGCGCGACGCTCGTCGAATCCCGTTGCCAAACTGCAGTAAAAACTCAATGATTTAACAATGAATGCAGCGTCGGCAGTGTCTGCATTTGGCCGGGCTTGCGACACGGCCACATCGTCGTCTATGGTCTGGCCAGGCTGCACAAATATGTTGATGTATCCAATGTATGTATGTGTCTGTATGTGCGAGTGAGTGTCTGTATGTGCATGCAAAAAATGAAACAGAATGAAAGCAAAACATTGACAGACAACGGACTCTGACTCTGACTCTGACTCTGACTGGCTGTGGCTGTGGCGAAGGGCGACGGCGACCCAGTGCTCCGCAGAAATATGAATGCTTCACTGGTTCAAAATGAATTAATAATCAGTAATTCTTAAACAAAAAAGATGAATATAAAAAAAATGGCAACAGAAAATACTGAAAAAATACGATGGAAATCAAAACAAAAGGACAAATCAAAAAAAGAAATTTATTAATATTTGGCATGACGACTATGCAATGCCTTTCTTGAGAAACCCGATCTAATCTGAATCAAAATCTAGTAAACAGCGAAGTTCAAATAAGCACAAACAAGGATACTAAACTTAAGATGAAGATTGAAATGAATAAGCGTTTTATTACTTGAGTTATATGTATCCTTAGACCCGAAATTCAAGTGTTCTGAAAGCCAAGTAACTTTTGGTTATTTTTTGTTCACTGCTTACCTGTAACGGTTAAGCAATTATTAATTCTTTTATAACTGAAGAACTGCACTTCTTCGAATCGGTGGGTTTCCTTGGCTGGCTGATCTCAATCTGAAAACAAATTACACAAAACAAAAAAAAATTAACGTTTTATTTTTAAAATGTACAAAAAACTATATATTTTTCTCATAACCCATTGTAAATAGAGCATATAGATGAGCTGTCCAGCTGATATACCTTTCAGAAGTGTAACACGAGGCGTGCAATGTGGAGTAGAGTGGTAAAAAAAAATGGATCGCCTTTGGGGTCTGCGCTGCAGTGACAAGTGCAGCTGCCTCAAATCGGTGGTTGGGTGGTTGAATGCCTATCCGTCTGTCTGTTTGTCTCCTTGGCGGAATGTTGTCTCGGTGGTTGACTCCGACTGTGACTGATTGGCGTAGCTGAGCACCTGACTGATTCTTGGGCTGACTGAAAAGGCCATGGATTTTAATTACAAGAAATTGTTTGCTTTTATTTACTTTTATTTTTTATTTTTTATTCATTTTTTATTTTGTTTCCTTCATATATAATACGCACATACAAAGGCAACGAAAACAAAAGCCTTACTTATAATAGATACGTATGTACATATATATGTATGTATGTCCTGAGAGCTACTTGCCAGTCTCGCACGGGTCCAATACAACTTTTTCGCCGTCGGGCAAATTTTCAATAATCAGTAAAATATGTGCGGCTTTAAAAATCAGTTTAAAGTTGTACAACTTTGATCACTTAGAGAATTAAAAGAAATATATTATATACCCACAGTATAATCAAATAAGTGGTGGATTCGAGAAATTGTCCTTAAGTCTTATTAAAGTACATTTTAAGAACCAATTGAATAATATTAAAGCTTGTAAATAATTTTGAAAATAAAAAGATTATCCACGAAACTTGCTAGCATAAAATAGTTACATGTGTTGGCAGAGTCTTTTAAAGATAAAGTTGCTATCAAGTGGAACTTACTACAAGTTTCCCTTAAACCATTTAAGGCCCCTTAACTTCTTTCACTCCTCTGAGCTGAGCTGAGTAGTTACTCTTTTGGCCACCTGAGAAAAGAATTTATCAGTAGCCTGTTGCGTTCACGCATAACTGCTGCCAACATCAGAATGGCTTAGAATGGCAACTGTGAGGGGGATGAGGTGTTGAATAAAACCATAAAACAAATTGCGTTTTATTAGCAAACGGTAAAAAAAGAAAGAAAAAAATTGAAACGGCTGGCAACGTCAAAAAAAAAAAAGGTCAAACAAAGCAACTATTGTCACATGATTTAGCCCACTGGATTCAGTCGCAACGTCGCCAACTTTTGGAGCTGAGCCCTCTGCAGGACAGTGGAGGCGGGTCGGCAGTGCGGCAGTTGGTCGCATCGGTCACAATGAAAAGGGTTCGACAGGGTTGCGAAAGGGGGGATGCGACACAATGGCCACGACCACAATGCCGCATAAAAAGGTGTCTCGTAATATAAAAATGGCAAAATTTATTGGACAGTTGCACGCCACCCATTTAATTTATATTTATAGAAAATAAACACTGGACTGATTTGCCTCGAGGAGTACAAGGATACTAAATGGAATGATAATAATAATACGAAGGCGCTGGCTTTTACCAAAGCTTGTATACACTTACAATGGTTATCAAAGAGGGTTATTGTGGCTTAGAACTTGCCCTGGAAGCTTGTAGATAGTCGACAGACGGCCATGACTGTATCGACTTGGCTATTGATCAAGACAATATATCATTTATGGGACCTTCCTCAACTTGGTTCACACATAGCGACAACGGCACAAAAAGAATCCTAAAGAACTAAATAAAACCGCCAACCTATCTGGCAAATCTGCATGCTTCCTGCTCGGTGAGGGCATTTGGATAAGGTTTCAACTATGACATACCCTTAGATTGCAATTGAAATCGTTGGGCAATTGGGGGAGGCGGTGGATTTCTTCTTATTGGGTGGTGCGATAATAAATTAGCTGGTCGGCGGCGCCACTGAAACCGCAAGTCTACGTTCCATAATAAAAGCGCAACAAATTAAATGTCAAGTTTCAGTTTTGTGAAATGCAGGATTGCGGAGGCGTTTCTTGAGTTGGGGCACACTTGAAGCACACACAAAAAGCATACTCCCTTGGCCACAAGCAGACCCCACTTGGTCATATTAAAAAACAATTTTCTACACACACGGACAGCATACTCGTAAAACTTGCGACACGCGCCGCAAAAGGGCGGCAAAAAAGGGAAAAGGAAAGCGAAGGAAAAAAATGTTGGGCAAAGCGCAAGAAAATTGGCTACAAAAGATGCTAATGATTTATTTAATCGATTTGACCATGAACATATGTAACGCCATTCAACGTGTGAAAAATGACAATCCAGCTCCGACGGCTTCAGTTTCAGGGTTTTCTTCTTCTTTTTTTTTTTTTTGTGTGCTTGTTTTTTTTGTTGTCGTGTGCTTTGCTCCCAACAGTGTCTGTTGATATTTTTAATAGTTTCGGTTACGCAACGTTGACAAGGGTTTGACCATTGGGCCATTAGGTCAATATTGGGACATGGGACGATGTACATGACCCGGACACGCATTCCGTACTCCCCGGCGTGGTCAAGCGTAAGTCGTTTGGCCTTGCCGTGTAAATTATATTAAACGTTTGTCAATTTGTGTGTGATTTGTCTTGTCGCTTGTTGTCGCCCGCTTGCCCACCCAGCAGAAGGTGCAAAAGGGTTGACTGGCATGGCATGGTCGCGCACTATTAACTGCCACCCCAACCACCATTTTGGGGCGGCCTCCTTTTCTTGTCTGTAATAATGATAATGCTGTAATAATGATAATAATATATAGCATATAAAATGTACGAAATTTGCTTCACGGAGGGAAAACCAATAATTTTGTTCTATTAACGTACAGGGTATCTGCTAGTCAGTTAATATGATGATCCAAATCGACCAGGTCCGTTGGACTTTCGCCTAGAACTATGCAACTGAAAATATGAATGCAATATTTTTGAATAAACATTGTGCAAACTTAAACTCTTAAGACAGTATTAAAAACATATTAATTTGGAGCTTAACGGATTTATTCCATAGTCGTATGGCTTGTTTTGGGCCAATAAGACTTGGGATAGCTGCAGACATTTACCAAATGTGAATGCCGTGCGATTGACGACACTCAGTGGACACCATTTGCTGCAGGAGCAGTCCACCGTGTTGCTCTTCAGACAATGAAAAGCAAGCCGAAAATAAAAAAAATTGTTAAAGTCGCTGAAAAAAATGACTAGCACTTGGGTGTGGTAAAAGGCGGCAAATAAATCGACTTCAATATATCAAAGACTTAAATTTCAATTTTTTTCAAATTTCCTGCCATTTAAATGCACTCCTTCGGCCAAGTGCCCAGCGACAGGATCCTATTGCCCACCCTGCTAACCCTACCCCGACCCCTGTCCATTCCTATTCCCAATCCCCCGCCAGCGACTCGGGCACGGCTCATTGTTATGGTTGTGTTGGTAAATGATGCGCAGCGCCTTGGTGTGGGCGTGGGCATGGCATTGCTGCAGAAATTGTGCCAGGAATTGAAATTTTTTTTTCTCTTTTTTTTTTTTTTTTTTTAGTACAGACCAACGACGACGAAGACGTCGCAATTCTTTAGCATTTTATTTCAATTTTTTCCTTTTTTCTATCTTATTTTGCATTTTTCAGAGCTGAGCAGCTAGTGAGTGATAGAGAGAGAGACAGAGAAGCAGAGAGACAGAGAGAGAGAGAGAGAGAGCAAAATACAGAGAGAGCAAGCAGTGTGGAGCGAATGCCAGTGTACAGCACATTTACTGCCTCATCTATTTAATACCATAAATAATTGCATCTAATTAAATATGCTCAAATGAAAATGTCCGCTTTTTTTTCTTTAATTTTTTTTATTATTCTTTTATTTTTTTTTTGCGTTTGCCGTTTGCCATTGCCATTGCCGCTGCCGCTACGTGCGCTGCCGACGCTGGCTGCAGTTGACGCGTGATGGAGCGAATGTCATTCGAAATGAAATTCAAGTTCCAATTTGGACTAACGAACGAACGACAGCCGCGAAGGCGGGCGCAAAGAAGAAATTAAGTAGCAGAGAGTGCGCGCGAAAAAAAAGAAGACAGAATTTAATAGTTTTCAATTAGGAATCGTTTGCAGCCTTTTCTTCGGCGCCTTTCGCCTTCCGGCTCGCCCCTCGCCCACACACAAACACACACACACACACTTGACGCCGCAGCAGCAACAGCTAACGGCAAACCCCCCCTCCCCCCACCTGCCGTCCTTCACCTATCACCCCGTTCTGACGACGCGTCGCGCCGTCCGCTGTCACTTTACTTGCCGCCGTAGTAAGTGTCAAGCAAATGAAGTCACGAAGTCGACGGCTCTCAGATCCAGTTATTTGGTTCGCTGTTTGTTGCTTGTTGTTGTTTCGTTTGCTGCCGTTGCCTGAGTATTTTTAATTCAACGTAAATTTTATTTTATTTTAATTTCCCTGCAATTCTTTTAACATACAGTCCTACGCACACGCACACACACACACATACACGCACGCACGCACACACGCACACACTTTCGCTTCTGGCACTTTATTTATGAACCCCAGCAGGAACATTGAGCACTGCCAATGGCGGCCTTTATTGAAATGACACGCTCTGCATTTGCTTACGTGACTCCACTTTAGCCAATGGTTCCTTTTTCTGCTTGCTTCTCTTTTGTGGTATCTGAAGTTTATACTTAATTGTAATTATTGCACACATTGCTTTAATTAAATCTACTTGAATAAAGAACAAGCACGCGCTATATATACATATATATACTTTAGTAGTACGTGGCTGTAAGCGGTCCAAAATCCATAAACAATTTCTCGATTGTCTTCCAAAAATGGGCAACACGTCTAAAATGAACTATTGCCAAGATCTTTGAGAGTTATTCTAGATCTTTTGAGAGTTTTTGATCTTGAAGATTGAAGATTGATTGAAGATTCTTTAAGAAAATGTTATATCTTATAAGAAGGATTATTATTGGGCTGTTATCTCTTCCAAGAATGATTTGTATTAGGCTACATACTTGAACGAAAGTGTGTTCAACTACATTGATTTGGTTTTGGTTCAAAAGCATTTAATCTTCAAAAGTGCAGTGCATTTTTAAAATATTCTGCCTTTCCTTATGTGAGAATGAGTGTGAATTGAACTAACCACAATACGAATTACGATTCCTTGCACACGAAATACAATAAGCAAACAGGCATTGGACTGCTCCAAATTCATGCTTAAAAGTTCGGAGCAAACACGTTTAGAGTTCCGGTTACAACATGCATATTTATTGAGAATAAGTTTCCTGTATGTAATACAATCAATGCAAAGGCAAAAACAAGTCAAGGCAGTTACCTAAATAACTTTGCAGCAACAGAACATGGTTGTGGTTGGTGCACGGTGCAGGACTGAGAGTGGATGGGTCAGTTAAATGAACGGCAGGCGCCAATATACATACGTAGAACTCTGCTGTATGCCTTAAGGGGAGGGGGGTGGGGGTGGGGGTTCTCCCGGCGGAAGTTATTGAGTATAGTAAAGGCGCGACCTAAAACAACAACAGCAACGGTAACAGCAACACCAACAACGCGAAACTGAAGCAGCTTTTGACGTTGCCACCTGCCGTCACCAATGGTTGGCGTGCAAGATTTTGGTTCGATGAATTTATTACTTTTGATGTTCAAACACGAAAACTGCTGCAGGCCATAAAACAAGCAAAGAGAGCTCCAAAAACTTTTGGACATGCCACCCAACCAAGGCAAGGCCAAGCAGCCAGGCCAGCTGAAGCCCGAGGAGTACCCAGACCGAAAACCAAACAGAATATAATGCGGCTGAACAGAGTTTGGAACAGCAAATGCTATTAAAAGTTTACATGTCTCAATAGAGTGTTAAGAGATTAGTTGGCATAAAATTGTTCGGGAATTCCAGCCAAAAGGCATTCGGCCTTGCTGAAAAGTTAAGAGCCAAGCGCGTTCCGGGGGGCGCGGCTGTACTGGCAATTTGGTGAATTTCGGCTACAATTTCAAATAGAATAAAGGCTAAAGGAAGAAAATACAAGCGTCTTGTTTCGAACCAAAATAAAATTGAAACAAAAGCGCTTCTTTTTTATAGTTAGTGAGCTCGACTACGATATACCCTGAACCCAGCTTGAAATATATTCTATTCCATTTAAAAACTTTTCGCACACCCAAATGTAAGCCGGTGTTAAAATGCTCTCATTTCGTATAGAAGGCAAAGACACTGAAGAGAAAAAAATAATTGGCACGAAGTGAAATTACAAGTTGGATGTTTCTTAATGGATCTTCAAAAAATTTGTCGAGTTGATCAATGTATACTTTATACCCATTATATCTATTATACGCTTTATCCATTTTTGTTGGTGCTATGATAATAAGTTCACATTGAATTTTACTGTAACCAGTGTGAGATAAATATCTTTAGACTTGGTTGAATTAGTTTGAATAATCCTTGAACTATATACAATAATAATATAAATTCATTCACAATGTACTTAAATCAAAATTGTGTATACATATTTAACACAATCTATCAACAAGTTCCAATTATGTCCAATAAATACGTTTGAAAAACAATGATATTGCATGTGAGATAACAGCTTGGAATTAGCCAACTTAATATATAAAGAGAGTGGCTGCTGTGAAGCGATAATCATTTCAGTTAACAAACAATGACTAGTATTGCGGGCCTGCTAGTCTTTGGACTGTTGCTACTGGTGTACGCCAGTGCTGAGGATAGGAGCTATAGCGTGGAACTCAACTCCTTCGACAGAAACACAAATTTTGAGAACGATGACAAATGGATGGATTGGCACACGCTGCGTATGAAGAAAGTGGGCCGTAATCAGTACACCTTGGACGGGGAGTTCGAATTCAAACGGAATATGGGCAATGAGCAGAAAGTGAGCCACATTAAGCCATGTACATTTACTCATTATGCATTCGATATTGGCTGAATTTAAATATCTGTTCACAGATATCACTTCAAGTGTTCACCTACGATGAGAGCGTCAAACAAAAGGGACCCTTGGTCATGAATATGAACAAACCGTTCTGTCAGTTTGTCAACGAGGATGAGGACACATATCCGTATCTGCTGGAGGTATCTGATTTGCCCGCACAGGGCGATTGTCCATTTCCAAAGGGCAAATATACCATCGAAAATTACGAGTTCGCAACCACATTCCTGCCCGATGATGCACCCAAGGGCGATTATCTACTGGAGCTCAATATTTTGGATAATGAAATTCCTGTTGCCGGTATTTGCGCTTCTGTCACACTGACCTAACAAAACAGTCTTGGCTTATTCTTTTACTTATAATTTTGATGTTTTTTTTTTTGTTTTGGGTGGATCCATTTGGCACTGCAAGCGTTTTACATATGAACCTATATCAAACTGTAGCTTGAACACCTTCCTTGTTTATTTTGTAAATATAATTTTCTTTCGCTTTCAAAGACCAACAACCTAATGCATTGATATGTACATATATTCTCAAAAACAGTGTTGAAAAGCGCGAACTCACCAAAAAATTCAATTAGATTAAAGTTCTATAGAGAAGTTGGTCTGTTCGAATAAAATTATAAGAAGAAAAAGAGCCCAGGACCAAGATGTGCATAAATAGTTCGATTCCCGAGTGCACAAAGAATCCTTTTGTACTGCAATTTGATATATATATCAAATTGTGAAAATTTACAACTTAATTTGTAAAACTTTCTCAGGATTTCGGAGAGTGAACTGAAACATTTCACGCTCTCATCAGTTGATCTGCATATTATGTGCATTTATTCATATTTGTATGATCAATTAAATAATATCGATTCGATGATACTATACAAATAAATAAGACAATATGTGTAAAGATACTTTTGCTTAAGAGAATTTATATATCTTATAGCACATCAGCTTGTTAAATTTTTATCCAGAATAAATGATTAGATATGTCTACTCTTTATAGGGCGATATTGGATTTATGATTCCTCTTATGTAGGCACAAAAAAATACCATTAGCCACAGTAGAAAATTAAGTTTTGTATAAATATATACATATGCCAGTTCAGTTCGTGGCAGGACTGAAAGCATCTAAAAGACCTTGTTATTTGACAAGCAATAGATCTTGCTACCAAATATGTATATGGAAGTGTATCTTATAGAGCTAGAAACTTATGCTTATGTTTAAAGCACATATGATTCCATCAAGGGATCGTGGATGCATCGTACGGCTGTTGGACAAGGGGCAACATTCGCGTGTGGCAACACTCGATAACATAATTATCTGTCATAATCAGTAGGCGTTGAAATGTGCAATTTGAAGTGCAATTTAATGTGCACCAACAGCCAAATGCAACAACAACAACAACGACACCAGTAACGGATAGTACAAACAGGGGTGGTGGTGGTGGTGGGGGTGGTGTTGGTATCAGGGTTGTCATGCTGCCTGCTTGGGGCGTCGTCTAAAGCATTCAGTTTGAGTTTTGAAAATTTGCATCAGATTATTGCAATAAACATAATTATGCGCGCTGCATATGATTTTTCAATTAAACACATGCAACACAACTCCCCAATTGCTGATGAGGCCCAACAACGGTTGCTGCTGTTGCTGCTGCCGCAAATGCTGATTTTGCTGTTGGTGCTGCTGCCACGCGGGTGGTTGACGCTGACGAGGCAAATAAAAAGCCATCCGCATACATGTGATTTGCGAAAATGCTGTGGCATTTGTGTGTGTGTGTGTGTGCGTGCGCGCTTGAGAGGAAGGGGAGGGGGTGTTAATGGGGGGTTCATGGGGTGTGGGCTTTTAGGTGCGGGGAACTGATGACATGACCAACCAATTGCTGCTCGTTGCGGGTGTTTGTAATGCATATTTGTTAATTAAGTGTCGTATGTGGCTGTGTCTCTAGCTCTGCGTGTGCGAGTACTATGTGTGTGTGTGTGTGTGTCGTGTGTGTGCAATTGTAACGGTGCTTAAGTGGAATCAATGGATTGTAATGAACAGATAATCCTTTTTAGCAAAAACACAACCCACTGCAAAGCCCATAACCAATCCCCAAGCCCCACCCTCTTGCCACACTCACAGCCCTTTTGCATGCTGTGCTCAACGTGAGGGTGAGCATTGAGTAGGGTAGCTGGCTATCATTATGCGCGTTATTTGGAGAGCCTTGCCATATGCTGAGCGTTGCCACTCTGCTTGTCAATGACAAATGGCACAGCGTGCAACAACGGCAGCAATTGCAATTGCAATTGCAAATTTCAATTAGACGAGGTGTTGATGCAGAAACTGAATTCACAACTTGAATTGGCATTTCCAAAAAAAAAACCAGCTGAACCACATTTGCATCCCATCTCACTCCAACACATTGCAACTCACCTTTGCATATGCGAAAACTATTAGCAGTTTCTCAAAGAAATCAAGTAATGTATTAAAAATGTGTAGGTATACAATGATGACGCCACATCCGACATGAGCTAAAATATGATATCCCAAAAAGCATAGGAATGAGCTTAATCTGTATACTTTTCTCATAAGTAAGTCGATCTTTGCTTACTTTTATGTTGGTTCAAATGATATTGCGACAACAGGTAAATCAATCGTTCTGATGTTCTTTCTTTTTGATTTTGAGATGAGAATTACTTTAACAGCTAGATGCTTGTATACCAAATTTTGACTGATTTGGAGTTAGTTTTTGCTTAAATTGTCATTTTTGAACCCAGAGACTTTAAACTTGGAATAAATCTTTGGTCGTCTGCCTATTCTTAGGGCATACAAAATTCGAGCTTGGTTTGAATTTGGATTGCATATTGTTTTTATTAAGTCAGCTCTAATGGTAAGTTAACACTCAGTTCAAGTCAAAGCGAAAGACGAGGACGTTTGGGGAAACGCTGCGAAGCGTTGCCAGGCCTCAAAATCTGTTTGTGATTACGCCTCCCACATATGGAGAAGAAGAAGCAGCAGAAGAAGACGAATGAGGAGTGTTTGTGTGCTGAGGTGTACTGTGTATTATGTAGGTACACATATTTTTAATCATCATTAACAATAATTCGAGAAATACTTTTAATTTTTTTTCTTTCCTTTTTTTCCGTTTCCTTTTTTCTTTCTGTACCTGACTCAAGATGTCGTAACGACGACATGGAAGATGTTGGCTTGGGCGCACTTGGGTTTTGTCTTACGGAAGGGATAACAGCACATGTGTGTGTGTGTGTGTGTGTTGCTTATTCCCCGCGCTACTTGCTGCCACTTCTGCCTCAATGACATTGCACTTACTGCTCTGTCGTCGCGGCAAAAAGATTTATGAAAATATTGCGTTTGCCCAGCTCTGGAGCTGTTGCCACTTGCCCACACCCCCCTGCCACCCCTCTATTCCTTTCCCTTTCTCAGCCACACTTCGCTGCCTCTGTCGCTGCATTGCTGCTTGCTGGCTTCCTCAGGGATTGTGTTGCTTGCTGAAAGTGTAGGAGAGCGTGCTGGAGTGCTGCCATTGCGTCGGTGGAGGGTGGAGTGTGGCTGCTGGAGGGGGAAGTGTTTGTAGGTGTCTTTTGCTTGTGGGCAATATTAATTATTATAGGCGAGCCACCCACACAAATAAATCATAAATTAAAAGCCAAGACGCAGTGGCGGCCAAGTAAAAAGCGTCACAACCCCAACCGCCCTTGTCGGCCCACCATACCCAACCCCATGCCCATAATAAACAATTTTTATCATTAAACGCATTTGATAATTAAAAATTGTCATTTTTTAGCAGCGCTCGCTCTTCTGAAATATCATTTTTCTCGTATATTTTTTTTTTGTTTTTTTTTTTCATGTTTTGGCTGCAAAAATATTAAATTACGAAATGGGTGTGCTTTGGGTTAGGGGGCTGAGGCAAGGGGTGTTTCGTGGACTTAAACAAAAGCAACGGCATTTATCATTTTGCCAACTGTTTGTTTGATAAGGGGACATACGACATAAAAAAAATATAATAAAAAAACAAAACCCAGCTAAAAACGCAAAGCACATAAATAAAAATTAATTGGTGACCAAAAGAAGAAAACCAAATAAATAAAAAAATAGAAAAAAAGAGCACATAAATATTACTTAAAATATATTTTTAAAGCGAAAGTGACTCAAATGAAAAGAAAAGCAAGCGTCATTTCCACATTTCTAAGCAGCCACCGCTAGTTTTCAACCGCTCGGGTTGCAAGCTCGTTTGACACTCTTTGCCAGGGTAACTCCAACTCCCCTGTGCTTGCCTATGCTTCCTGTTTCCCTTCCTCCCACTATCTACTCGACAGCGGCTCTCATTTTTAATTGACAGTCTACTGTATTTTATGGAGCTTTTAGGGTTTCATTTCATTCCATTCCATTTTTACATACACTTTTCGATTTCATTTCACGAAAATTGCAATTGTATTTATACGAGGCCAACAGAAGCATTCGATGTAATGCATCCTTTACTGGAATGCTTACATTTACACTTCTTGATTTAATTATACTATGGCTTTCTCTATTCCCCCGCTGTGCCCACTTTCTGGGATTTTGCTGTCTGTCTGTCAGACACCGTAACAATAACCATCCGAAGACTCTTAAAAGGCAGACAGCTGGCAAATTGTGACAGGAAATGTTTTGCCAATTGATGGAGCTATCTACCTTTAAACAAGTAAAAGTGCTGTAGTCGAGTGAGCTCGACTACGAGATACTCTGAACCCAGGTATTAAATATATTATTGTACTAGTATAATTTCCAAATTTGACTATACTTTTGGGTGTTTCTTGCCTGATCTCGTGGAAATTTGTATGTATCAATTGGAAAGCTATGCCTGCAATCGATTTGTATTGATATTCGCCAGATCGTGGACATTTATCGATAAGATAAAATAATCTTGACTTGCGCATATTATAGGAGAACTCATATTTCAAATTTGTAGCCCCTTGTTTTTATAGTCTCTGAGATCCTTTTGTTTATACAGACATAGACGTGGCTATATCAACTTAGCAGTTAATCCTAAATGATAATATATTTATGTGGTTAGACATGATTCCTTCTGCCTGTTACAAACAAAAGGCAACTTGAAATTTGATTTTCAAGATAATCCTTACTGTGTAATAATATAACATAAATATATAGCATAATGCTACTGATAGTTAAGCACATTTTCGTATTAATGTAATACAAAAATAAAGTACAATTGTTTTGTACAATAATGCAATTTTCCCATTAGTTATCTTATATTCAATGATTTTTCGAATGATTGCAAATTGTGTAAAATTTTCAGGAAGTCTCATCACTCAAAAAGTGAGCATTAAAGAACGAAAGAGCAAGCAAACGAGAGATATGGATAGGGAGAGAGGAAGAGAGCTAACTGAAAAAGGGCAGGAAATTTAAATTACCTGCGCCGTAATTACACAAAAGAATATGCCAATAAAAATGACTTATGTATCAATTTCCTTTACGACGACTCCACGGGACGAAAACGACAACGATGATAATAATAAAAGGCAACAACAACAACGGCAGAAAATTTCAATTTTATTTTTATTGCCATATTGTGTATCAAATATTTACAATTATTTGCCATGAGCCATGAAAATGAGCCATTCAGCCAGACAGAGGGGGCGGGTAGGCAAGTGGGAGGGAGCGGGGTGGGGATGGGCGTGTGCATGCTGATAAATTCAAATAAATTGTGCAGTGTAACCAAGGTGAAAATGATAGCGCCTTCACAGCCAGCCCCTTCTCGTGGACAGCCAGCAGCAGCAGCAGCAGCCGAGGCAAAAGTTTTCGATCAAAAAGCGACCGAAAATTGCATGGAAAATGTGAAGTGGAAAATGGTTTTAGCTGTGCCTGAACTGAGACGCCAGCCCCGCACATCTTTTTTGTGGCATTAAATTTTTATTTTAATGTCATCGAGACGTTGATTTACAGCACCCACTGTACGAGACACAGACTGCGTTGCGGCGCAAAAGAGAGCAACAGCATTCAGGTGTATCAGCCGAAAATAATTTTAATAATATTTTATTGCTTCGAAAAGGTGGTAATAGCGCGTAAAATGACAAAGCCAAAGTCGAAGCCAATTCAACGTGTACTAAAGCCAACGAGGGCATAAAGCTGTTGAAGTGCTGACAGCAGACTAGCGTCAAGGATCGATTTTCTAGCTTTAGCTGTCGTTCTACAAAATATTCCTCAGTCAGTCTGCCCTTTCACGATTTCCTCTCTATTACTAAGCATGACAAACAGAGTCGATAAGGCCATGATCGTTGACACACCAAACACAACAAGTAAGAGCGCTGTGGTCGAGTGAGCTCGTTCATACAGACGGACGGACACACGCACAGACGGACATGGCTGTATCGACTCGGCCGTTGACCCTGATCAAGAATGTATACACTTTATGGGGTCGGAGATACTTCTGCCTGTTACATACCTTTGTACCCATTTTTAATGTGTTCAGGGTATACAAATTCAAGTTCTCGTATACCAGCTCAGGTCTAGCGATTGCTTCCCCTTTGCCATAAAATCAGAAAACATATATATGTATATGTATTCATAAAATTTGACAGGTAACTTAAGATTGGTTAAGAATACTAGTTTGTGAAATAATAACAATTAATATGCTGACTAAACGCAGGTGTAGAGCACCTTATTTTTAATCAAATCAAAGTAGTTACTTGGAACACACAAGTAGATGTAGACTTCCCAGCTGAGCCCATCAATTAACTTGTTAGGCAAGCCACGTAGAACAAAACAAAGGCGTAGCAAATAGCGCTAATAAGTCAATAAATCCATTTAGGCAAGAGCCAAGTGGGGAAAACAGATCCCAAGCAAGCACCCCATAAACTGGGCACAAATGGAAGTCAAAGGTAGGTGAAAAACTTTTGCCGGTTGCCACTTAACCGTTCAATTTGGGGTTCCGACCTTTGGAGCTGGTATCTTAGTCAGCTTTCTTGTGTGTGTCCCTATCCCCCATGTGTGCCGCCCTGGTAGCGTTGCGTTGCGTTTCGTTCCGTTCTATTTGGTCCTATTCCTGCCACGTTTTTTGGTGCAAAGTTTTTGCGGCTTTTTCAATATTTTATGAGTCAAGCTTTTGCGTTAACACCTTAAGTACGCAGGGCATTGCGGTTATGGTTAGGGGCTGCTGGGGTGCACTGAATGGGGCGCACAGTCAGCTATAGCTACTTGTGTGTGTGTGTGTGTGTGTGTGTGTGGCAGGAAATAACGCGCAAGTTGTAAGTTTTAACTAGGAGCAAACAACTTTTGTCGTGGCTGCGAGGAAACGAGGGGTGGACTGTTGCGCCTGTTGAGCGAGCTGTTGCTGTTACTGTTGTTCTTCCTGCGGTTGCAATGAAGCATCGAGTATTGCACACACACACACACACACATCGTAGCAACCAAAGCACACCCATAAGCACAGTGTAAACGTCGACAACGATTTATTTCCCAAGCAACTTAAGTGCGCCCAAACCCAGCGCGCCGTTTGCACAATGCTGTCAACCACGCCCACGCCCACACACACACACACACACACACAGACACATGCCTGTGGCTTGCGTGTGCGTGTGTGTGTGTTGAATTTTTGGCGTCGCTAACTCAATGAGTCGAAATTAAACAATGCAAAAGATTAAGTGCAGATTTGGGACTTTATCTGCTTTAGCCATAAATTGGTATTTAAGGGATACCTCACAAATGTCTATAGCACACAGTCATACACAAACTAAGAAAGACAGGGAGAGAGAACGAGAGCGAAAGAGAGCGAGGCAGAGCGAGAGAGAGCGAAGGAAAAGTTATGGTCGTTTAACTACACCTTGAAGTAGGCTGGCTGCTGCCAACAGGCAAGACAATAGATCAGCGCCCACAAATAAGGTAAGCTTCCAGTGGCGTCCACTAGCCCCTCCCCCATCGCCGTCGCACATCCTCATTGTCTCTATCAGTTGTTGTTTTGGTAGTCGCCCAGCCCAAAAAAGTGCGCTGCAAACTTTTGTTGTTTACCAATAAACAGAAGCTGCCACCTGCAATGAGGCAACTAGCGAGTTTCCTGAGGGAGGATGTGGCACTAACTAAGTAGAGTTTGGTGCGTTCAACATGCAAAAGATTAATTGCAATCGGTGTTTTGGCATATGTTTCTGTACTTGCCTCTGAACCAATCCCCTCTCTACACACATACACAGCTTTTGGCAGTTTCTTTCGTGCATTGTTTCCGCAAGTTTTTTGCTCGTGAAGGGTGGATGAGGGGAGGTGAGCGGTATGAGTGCACTTACCACTTGAGAAGGTAATTAAGTAACTATTTATGGGCAGGGAGACTGGTTGCAACCAGCCAGACAAGACACAAAACACATGTTTCGACGGAGTTTTCGATTAAGTGAGGCACGTAAATATCAGAGCTCTGCTCTAGTTGGATTAAGTTCTCTTTGTGATATATATACTCGTATGTATAATTTCGGGAGAGATAGTCTACGATATGCAGTTGATCGGAAACTATATCTAAAAATATGTTTGGATTGGATATTTTACGAGTACGAGACACTTTAGGCATTATAATCCCTTCTGCACTATAACTTAAGTAATTCATAATATTTCAAATATAATAATTAATTATTATAATTTCTAGCGTATAGGCTTAAAAATATGACTCGATTCCATTTCTTTCGAAATACATAAAGTATTGATCGGTACAAAATGAACTTTGCAGAATAGCTCATACAATTGACGAATCCGGACGGGATTCAACATTTATCTGAGTGTATTTTAAAAATGAAATTCACGTGGATCCAAAACATATTTCAAATACATAATAATTAATTATGAAAATTTTGTTGTTTTCAAATACTTTAAAAGTATCTATAGAAACGGCAAAGAGTAGACAATAAATTGTTAAAAAGAGAACTTGGTGCAGAGTATCGCCTAGTCCAGCATATTTTGCTCTCTCATGACTTCTTGTTTCTTTTTGAAGTTATTGATAAATTATATTTTTCCCATATTGTATGCTGATAGCATATTGCTTGGGGATAACTAATCCATCAGTCTTTAAGTGACTGTTTTCTTTTTCCTTTCTGTATTACACACAGATGCACACAATAAACACTGTTTCATTGGCAACAAAGCCAGTTAGATCCGAGGCTATAATTCGATTGCCTGCTTTATGTATTTGGGAGTGGTTGCTGGAGGGGGGAGTTGAGGGAATGTCTTAATGCTATAATCACAGAGCACCAAGACAGAACACAGCTAGATGTGGCATGGCAACAACAACAACAACAACAACAACAATAGTAACACATGAACAAATGGGCAAGAGCGCTTACTACACCCCCTCCCCCCAGTACACCTCCCTGCATCAACACCATATCACTTTGATTACTTTATTATTGGTAGTTGGCATGCTGCCTGCGCCTTGCTCTGGCCTACCTTGCTGCTGGCTAGTTTTGTGGCCCTGGCACTCACAATGATTGTGGCACAGTTGTTGGTGGTGTTGCTGCTTGCCCCATTGTCGGTAATATCCCTGTGATACACACACTTTTGCCACTTTTCTTATTAACAGCAATCATATTCGAGCTTCCCCCTCATTATACGACCCGCTCGCCCTTTGCTCTCGTCTCATTCGGTATTTCTTTTTCTTGTGTGTAAATATAAATCATTTTTCTGTTTTTGTTGTTGATTTATGCGTTTGTTCGATGTGTTTGCTATTCTTTCCCATCTATGTTATCTATTTCCCTCTCACTCTCTCTCTCTCTCTCTCTCTCTCTGTATATATATAAATATATCTGTCTGCCTGTGCGTCCTTCTGCTGCACTTTAGCTACTGTTGATAATGAGCCAAATCATTTTTCGTAAGATAAATTTCTGACTCGCTGCCATATAAGTAGCTGCAAAACTTATGTTGCGACACACCACCACCACCATCGAACAACACCACCACCACCACCACCACTAGAATAGTGGCTTCGCTTTGTCTGGCAAGTCATCAGAAGAGTCTCTCCAGCCCCCAACTCTTGCACAGACTCCACACCTCAGTACGACTTTGCCGTCGACAACTTCGAGTTTGGCGCGTTCCTTGAAAGCGTTATAAATCATTGACATGATTAAGCGACGGCACGACACGACATGCTTTTGTTGCGGCTCGGTTGAATTGCTGTGTGTGTGTGCGTGTGTGTGTGTGTGTGTGTGTGTGTGTGGATGGCGGTCTGGTCTGGTACTGTTCCCGTCCTTGATTGTTGTACAAGTTGAACGCGCAATGGGGCCAAATGATAATTTAATATCGAACATTTTTTTTGATTGAGTTAGTTTCAAAGCTAGCAAGCAGCTAAGATGCTTAAAATAATACTTGTTTAGTTGAATAAAAACCAGGATTGCTTTATCTGTATGCCGAGTGTCAAATGATGATAGTGCAAAGGATAACGTAACAGTTACTTTGGAGGCTTTCATTAAGGCGTCTTCCACAAGACACTTAATAGTACAGAGAATTGTACATGGGACCCAATACAACACCATTTCCTGCTGTTCCCTAGCGCCCTTATTAAGCCACTCCTCTCTGGTCGTGCTGTGCCTTGGCATCACTCAACTCGAGCAGAAACACACATCAAACATATTTATATGTGTACTTTAAGAAACTTTGCTAATATGTTAAAACTGTTCATTGACACCAAAAAATGAGCAAAAACTCAGCGGGCGGCAGAAGTGGCAGCGACTTTGCTGTGCGTATGGCTCTAGAGAGGGCTAGGGGCAAGCAGCTAAGTGCCTGGCAAAAAATAAAAATATAAAAAATATGCCAAGGAAGCATAAGTGTCAGCTTGTCGAATATTGTACGTGTGTGTGTGTGTGTGTGAGTGTATGTGTGTGTGTGTGTGTTTGAGTTTTGCTTGCAAGTTGTCGGAGCGAAGGCCGGCTCTCATATGAGGCGCTGCTTTAAGTGATGCTTTGCCGGCTGTTTGCAGTGTTGGAAAACACAAACAAAAACTGTGAGCTTATTAAACGCCAGATTTCCCATACCCATTGCCCATTCCCCATTCCCCATTCCCCTTTCCGTTGCCATATTCACATTTTCCGTTCGCTATTCGCCTTTTGCACTGCTGCGAGTTTTAGACAAATAACGCAAATAGAAATAAAACTGAGGCTACATATAGAGTAGGAATCCGAGCGAAAAACTTTTGCCGCTATGCAATATTAGCTGCTAATTATGGAAGCAAAAGTCGTGAAATTCACTGCAGCCACCACCGACCCAGTTCTCGTTCTCTCCCTCTCAATCCTTTCTATATTTCTCTCCCTCTATCTCTCTCTCTTTATCTATCTCTCTCTCTCTCTCTCTCTCTCTCTCTCTCTCTCTCTCTCGGATCCTGTGTGTCTGCCGGTAGCCTCTCTAAAGCCGAACTCTATGACTTGGTATCGCCCTGTGGCAGTCTGTCAATATTTGTTGAAACACTTTTTGATAGGCAAATGGTTTTTGAATATGCCAAAAAGTTGTGCAATTGCAATTGCTTTTCTAAAAAAACGACCAAAACAGCGCTGGGCCCCACTATTTTATTAGAAAACTTTCCAAACAACGCGCCAGAAAATGGGAAATGCAATGGAAAACAACAAAACTGAAAACGGAAAGCGGAATGTGAATGGCTCGTTGGAGGAGCATTTGGCTACCGATGTTTGACTTTATGCGCTATTTTTAATATTTATTATGACTGATTGCGGTCGCAATATTCCACATTCCCGAACACTGCACCCACCCACCCCATATCCATTTAGCTTCCCCAGGCACAGAGCTCGTGTTTGCCTTGGCAGAGGCCGCAAAATGAATGGCATAAAAGATGTTTAGACAGGGGCTGGCTGCATTCACGCATTGTAATTTAAGTGAAACATAAATATTGATGCAATAAATTAATTTTTGCTAAATTGAAAGATAAAGCGCTATGGAGAATGGTAGCGGTTTAAGGTCCGCGCCGAAGCTACCGAGCTCCTGATTAAGTTCATGAATACTTTAAACTGAATGCGTCATTGTAAAAGCGCTGGTTCGATGGGTTTTACACCGGAGAGTTAAGTAATTGGGATTTTCATGGAGAGTTCTATGCCATTTGCTATTCGAATGACTCTTGTATTGACCCTAATAGTTATAGCCATCAATGTAATAACTTCTGTATTAAATATGGTTCACATTTAATTCACATCATTCAAAATATTTACATTATTTCTGCATTGTTTATTCATTTTAAAAATAGTGATGAACTAACACTTCTTGACCCAATTTTATATCTTGGATTTTTTTGTTTATATTTCTTCAAGGAGGTTTTTTAGATTTCCTTTTGCACTTAACTCAATATTTTGCAAACACAGCCTAATATGTGGGTTTCTATTATTCCGCATTCTAATATAGTCCTCATTCTAATGCAGGGTATTTTCAAGCAGATCGCATTCGATTCTGAGCTCTACTTCACCCACTCTCTCTTTATTGTTTTATCTCTCTGTCTGTCACTTCCGGGAATCGTCCAGGACTAACCCCGTCTAACGTGAATGTCTACGCTGTTTCTATGCTGTTCATTTTCATTGTCTCTTACGACTTTTACTTACTGCCGACATCGACATGGAGCGCAAATAACCTGCTGGGAATTAATATTTTCATTTTTCGACAAAATGCCAAAGGACGACACTGAGGGCTAGTCAGCTGCCCAGCCCACTCTGTCACACTCCCGCTATCACTCAGCCTGCTCTCAATCTCAAGTTAGCCAACTCCGCTCACACTCACTCTTCATTTGATGCTCACTCTCCGTGGTCTAGTCTCTGCTCGAAAAATTTGCCAGCCATTGTCTTTAAGTAGAAAATTCAATTTGTATTTTTGCTGCCGCCGAAAAGTATGCAATGCTTTTTGTTTGTTCACATTTCGCATTTCGTTTCACTTGTAAGTTGGATTTCGCGCAGCAATGAAAGGGGATGCGGCTGGGTCACGACGACATTTGATGCCGCACCAGTAGCCATTGCACTTGTATTATATATAAAAGACGACCGCCCTCTTGCCCCATGTACGGCTTGCATGCCGAAATAAAGTCGCAAATCTTGTGAGTTTTCCAAAAATTACTTGCCGCGCATTCCGGCTGTAAACCCCACTACACGGAAACCTTTGTGCTGTTCGCTGAACGCTTTTTGTTAATTTGAAATTCAAATTGATTTGCGACTTGAGGGTTCCAACCTGCCCTTAATCGTAAATGTTTGTTTGCTTTTCGTTATTGCGTATTGAATTTATTTGCACAAGTATCTGTGTATGTTGTTTTTTTTTTTCGCTATTTACAGTGCGACTAAGCAAATTAATTGGTGTAAAACGCAATTAGCCCCCAGCCTCAGGGGGGAGCTGAGCAGCAGTCAGAAGGCAGCAAGCAGGCACGACAACTTTGTACAAAAAATAGTTTATGAACTATTTATGCACTTATGCCTGCAGGATGTGAAACTGGTTCGGTTCTCCGGTCCGGTCTTAGGTCAATGCTGTCAACTTGCTGTTTGTTGCCCGTTCTTGTTGGTGTTGTTGTCGGGGGCCACAGCTATGCAAACTTTTTGCTGCATAACCTTTGGGGCCCAGTGCAGCACATAACTTCGATGATGCCATCGACAAGAGGACAAGACCCTCACGACATGCAGCGAGACAACAAAGGCAGCTCAACAAGAAAAGCAGAAAAAAAAATACAACAAAAACAACGTGAAAAAATAGAGGACTGCAACTTCGCAGAAAGTTTGCAATTCTTGTGGGAACACTTGATCATAACTTGGACATTTTTCACTGATTTATTTTGTCTTGCTGCTTGCTGCAAAAAAAAGTTCCAAAGGTCTGCGCTGCATACTTTCAGAGTTTTTTTTTTTTTTTTGTGAATAAGCTAAACTGCAGCCACAACTGTTGTCGGCGTCCTGATGTTGTTATTCAGGTTATGGTCTCACGGGTTGACCCAACAATCCAACAGTTTATATCATTAAGTGGATGAATGATGCACTGAGAGCTAGTCAGGGTGAAATGCTTGCACCGCATAAATATATTCCAATGAAGGGCTTGTGACTGGGCTTAGGATGAGCCGAAGTCGCACTCCCAGTAGAATCAAACCAATAATTTATAAATAATTTTCTTTAAACATATCTTTGGAGTTTGAACGTATCCCGATGAGATTCGAAATATATCCGAGTATAACAAATTAAATACACTTGATATCGAGCCATCGATGTAGAGGAGACTGTGCATTATAAAACCATGATTCATTTTAGCTTACTTTTTCACACTATTTATTCTAGTCTGAGCTTTTGATTGTTCCCGATGGCTTCCGAAATGATCGAATTATTATTCAACTGTTAGTTATAAGATTCTTTTAATTAATTTTGTATATAGTCAAAGTACGATTAAATCGGAGTTGCTTTTAATCAGTTGTATTTAGTATTAGGCTCGCTTACTCGCACAATAACGAAATGTGTCAAGCAAAACAATGAAAGAGTTTCTCAAAGAAACCATAATCAAAGATTCATAAATCTTAATTTAAGCTCACTTAATGCTTGATTGGCAAATGAAGTGTTATTTGAAGCTCCTAAATGCTTATGAGCAAAGTTACTCTACACGACTAATCAAATATTTAAGTATCACTTGCAACTGGATCGAAATCTTTCTTGAGCAATATGAGACAAGGAACAAAGCAGACGACAACCGCTCGTCTGAGTAAATCAATTCCCTTTAGTGGCATTTCTTTGCGTATGCGCTCTTAATCCGGGCTATCCAGGAGCCAGTTTAGTTAGTTTGCTGTTGATCTACGTCTCCGTTCCTTTGCCACAGTTCTTGCAACAAGCCACGCAACATGCCGCTGATATGCCACAAATTTGAAGTTGTTGTTGTTGTAAAAACAAACACACCTTCGGGTGCTTTTTTGGGGGAGAGGCCATTTCTAAAGTGTTGCCGTTGCTCATATGCTGGGCGGCCGAGGGGCGTATAAGCAAATGGTGCGAGTGGGGGTTAGGGTGTTAAGAGAAAGGCAAACGCCAGCAGATAAAAGTTAGTTTTTTGTTGACTTCAAATGCATGCGTCTTTCACGTTGCCAGACTCCGCCTCCAACTCCAATTCCGACTCCGACTGCGACTTGACTCGACTGTCATGTGTCTTCTTCACGTATCTACACTCTCATATATATATACACACACGCACACACACAAATACATACACATCGTGTGAATTATTAAAATCTAATAAACCACAAGATTTTGTGTTACACAAAACTCGTTCGTCCTGCCAAAAAACGCCCGAAACACCACCAAACTCGTTGTTGTCTTCTCCAGGCAGCTAAAGTTTTTGCGGTTTTCTTTGGTTACGCTATTGAACCTTAAATTAAGTTTGAACATAACTTCCGCTCATACATACTCAAACACACATACACATACACATACACAGGCACACCACACCTTGTCTTGTTTACATAGGTAAGTTTAATTTTCCTCAATTTTCGGCGTATGTATGAAACATGTGCGTCGAGTGTGTGCTTCTATGTATGTGTATGTGTGTGTGTGTGTGTGTGTGTACATAAATTTCCTTAATGTGCCAAGTGTGAAAATCTTTGCCGTTCGATGGCGCTTTTCACACGTTTGCCTTGGCCCTTTGCCATATCCTTGGTCCTTGGCCCTCGGTCCCTGGGCCCCGGCCCAAGTTTCGTGTCGCCCGGTGAAATCAAGCGGCAATGTGTAGACTTTCAATAGGTTCGTTAAAATTTTATGATTTTCCGTGTGTGTCGGCTTCCAGTAGGTGTGGAGTGTGTGTGATAACAAAAAACCAAGCAAGCAAACACACACACTCAACACACAACACACAATACAATAACAACAACAACAACCGACAAACGTGTTGAGAAATTGTTGAGCTACTTCCGCTTTACGGTTCCGTTTTCCGTGTGGCCTTTGAAGTTGCAAACGGTCTTAAATTTTCATCGGTTCTTGTTTATTTATTGACACGATAAAATTTTTAAGTAATTTTCGGTCGCTTTCCGCAAAAGTTTTTAATGCGCTTTTATTGTTCTTTAAAGAATATTTATGAGTCAATTTGTTGTGTCCTTTAGCCACAGCGTAAGTCAAAGATTAAGAATATCAAAAAGAATGCCAAGTGTCAATTCGACCATAAGATACCCTTTTCAGTTTTAAGCCACTCTGACAGATCTACTCTCTGGTCGCATATATAATAAGGTTTTTGTTTTGTTGTTTGAAAAATACAGTAACGATTCAAATGGCTAACGAGAACTTATTCTTATAATTATGTTTTTCTTTCAAAAATTTATATATCTAACTATTGAGTATTGAGAACCCAGGTTTAACTTAACCGATAATAATCTATTTGGCAGTTATCAAAGGGTTACCTAAGGCTTAAGTTGTGTAGCGTTGCTGCAAAGCTTCTTTCCGTTTCCTGTTCTTACTCGCACATCCTGCGCAATCTGTCTTTCTCGCCACGCTCCTGCTCCTTGTTCATATATACTAACTGTAATTTTGCAACTTTTTAACTGCAGCGTAACTTGGGGCGGCTGGTCTTTGACAGCTGCATTTACAAGCCGATCCACACGCTTTATCTTTGCGAATGCACCCAGCCCCCCTTCGCCCCTGTCTCACTCGCATTGGTTTCTCAGCTAGCTAACGTCAAGCCAACAGCTGATGTCATCTTCTTGCCCCGCTCATGCACTTTAACTGCATCTTTTACATGCAGTCAGTCAAGTTGGTAAGAAAAAAACAAAAAAAACTTTTGCCCAAGCAAAAGGTGTAACATGTCTGTGCTTGCTACCTTGCAACAGCAACATCAGCAGCGGCAGCTGTCAAAATGACAGTTGAAAAAACAAACGAGGCGTCGGCAGCAGCCGGGCCTTAAGAGTGGGGTTGGCGGGTGGCACTGGTCCGTACGCAACATTTGATAAACTTTTCAAAAACACACACACACACACACACACAGACACAGTCAGCTGCACATAACTGTGCATAAGATTTGCGTACTTGCAACTCACTTGGTCTGCTCTTGTGCAGCACATTTCTGGACGCGTTTTGCAGCTGCCAGCTAAAAAACAGCTAAACAAACTAGCAGCTGACTACATCTTGCCAAAGCCAACTGCAAACTGATGGAGAGCAGGAAAGAATGTATGCCTTTGCCGCAAGCCAAGAAATCAAAGCTGTCGACACTTGAGAGCTCATGCACACACGCCCTCAAGGGAGCCACGCCCATTTATTAATTTTTTTTTTTGGCGGCCGTCGGGCTTTTGATGTGCTGCCGTCAAAAGGCGATCGACAACAATGAGGCAAGTTCAACAAAAGGTCAAAAATCAAAGCAAAGCATTCTTCCTCACGGCCAAAGGACATGATACTTCACAACGACGGCGGCGTCGGCATCGGCTGAGAAAGTTCTCAAGTATTTTTCACACTCATTTTGCAATACATTTTTGAAAACAAATATAAATATATATATTTTATGGTTTTTTTCTTTTTGCTGTTTGCTTTTGAGCCCTTGACTCTGTTTGTTATTGCGCTATTGTCGGCGTTCAACTTATTGTTGTTATGCTGTGGCCTTTTTGCTTGGGGGTTTGTTTGTGCAGCATGGTTTCTGACCCAAGCTCACGTCTGTTAGCCAATAGTTCTTATGACAGCTATATTAGATAGTGATTGATCCAGCCGACTGATGTATTTGCATCCCTTTTAAGCTGAGCAGATAGTTCGCATAGAAAGAGACTGACAGACGGACAGTCGGACATGTCTATTACCAATCGGTTATAAGAAAGAAAATATAATTAAATTCAGCAGACATAATATGTATATACATAAATACATAAATGGCTTGGCTATGGAATATTTACACAAAAACCTTCGATTTTCTAAAATTTGACGAAGGCATATAACGAAAGCAACGTAGTTTTGAGCTTGGCAAATAATTTTCTAATACTCCGCATAAATTAATGCAAATATTAAGTTATTTTATGTATCTTAAAAGATTCGAATCTTATCACATTTGAGTTAATTTTTTCTTTATTCGATTTTTATTGCTTCCTTTTGAAACATATTCCCTGAACTTACAGCTCAGAGCTCGGTCTTGCCACCTGTTGGTTGCTCGAAGAACTTGAAGGTTTCCCCCTCCTCGCGCACAGACCGAATTTAACACAAAATCAACCATGCAAATTTCCAAAGCTTACCACAAGACGGCACCCGCTCCACTGTGGCACCAGCCTCCGCACTGCCCCCACTTGAGTCCTATGACTTCCCGCGAGGCACACGCCAAGAAGAAGAAGAGCACCAGGGTGATAAACAGGAGCAGGACCAAACTGAAATAGCGGGCCAGTCAGCCAGTCAGCCAGGCAGCAAATGCGTCAACTTAATTAGCAGCGTCACGTTTTTAGCATTGGAGTTGGGGAACTGCCATTCGGGCATATTGTTTTATATTGTATGTTTTTTTTCGCTTTTTTTTATTTTATTTTCTCGTTTGTTTGGTATCCCCGAACCTTTCAGTCAAAACGTGGGGCTCGGTTCGGTTCGGTTTCGTGTTAATTGTTGCGCCTCACACAAAATTAATGAACTCAAGTTGTTTGTCTTGTTTTTATTTTGCGGGGCGAGCTTAGGGTATTATTTCTTTTTCCGACAAAATTCCTTAACGGAAATTGATACGCTTTATGGTGGGTGTTGAGTGAGAGTGGGGTGGAGGAGTCTGTGGGTGTGGCTTTTCATTGCTTTGAATGGCATAATCTAATTGAAAAGCCATTTAAGCGTGCTGCATGATAATTTTTTTGTTTTTCCTCCGCAGGCTACCCCCAACTTCAGCCTCGCACACACACATAAACATACCCCAAAGAGCGAAATGCGAAGCTGGAAGCTCTTAACGTGATTTGAATTGATAATTTGCAACAATTAGGCGATGCCTATGAAATTTGTCAGGCAGCTGGCGAAAGTTGATGGTAAAATCGCGCATGCTTAATTGAATCGAATGAAGTTTGACAGCTACTTCAGAGCGGAGGGTAGAAAGAGGGTAAGGCTGAGATGTCCACTTGAAAGTGACATCTAAATGAGAGAGCAAGTTAATTTTGCGACTTGGCAAAAGTTACTCAAGTTACATAGTATACGGCAACTGTTGTTGCTGTTGTTGCTGATGTTCTTGTTTAGCCGTAGCTGAGAGTTTTCCTTTTTACGGTGGATACGTGCGCCACCTGCTGGCCAGTAGCTGCAGCCACAGTGCAGTTGTCACGTGACATACGATATTTGAGTTTTTGAGTTCTTCGCAGCTTTTAACTAGATTTCTGCTTTGCTTTGTGCACTTTGGGAGACCCGGACAATGCATTGCACCCCATAGAACACACACACACACACACACACTCTCTCTCTCTCTCTCTTTCTCTCTCACTATCTCTCTCCCAGTCTGCCTACAGCGCACTGCCACACTCCAAGTTACACTTTGTCTGCTTAGGTTGGCATCCGCGTCGTCGTCCCCATCTATGAGGTGTTAATGCTTTGTAAAGTTAACACAACAATGACAAAAAAAAAACAAAAAAAATGAATAAAGTTGATATACAACGTATGTGTGTGTAACTTGGCGTGGGTGTGGTGGAAACGGGTCGAAGGGGCTTGCACAAAAAGTTCGTTGAGCAGCACGATAAAAAATGCCAACCACAAAGCATTTTTATACCCTTGCAGCGGGCATTAAGATAGTGTCGTGAAGTGTGTAATGCAATGAAGTTGATGCCTTTGCCTCATTGGCCGAAATGGCTAAAAAGCTATCTGCTTGCTATGGGGAATATATGTTCATCAGATGCTGGTTTTGACTTGATCGGACCACTTTATTATATAGCTCCAATGGCAGTGGAGCTTCAACCTGGAAGGGTATGTATTCTTCGGTGGGCCTCGGCTAGCTTTTTTCTTCCCTGTTTTTCGCTTTTCGTTGTTCCTTAAGTGGCTTTTACTTAGTGCGCCAAAAATTGGCACCGTCCTGTCTTCGCTGGGACATTGTTGCCATTGTTGTTCACGCTTTGCGTTCCTCGCACAATCAGAAGTAAATAAAACAGTAGCATCCTGCTTGGCATTGAAATACAGTTGTAGAAGCGATCGACAGCTTTACATGTGCGGTGAGATCGGCTTTTGTTTGGAATCAAGCATTTATTCTCATTTATAGATGGACTTTTTTACTTCGAAAATAGTTGCATTTTGTTTGATAGGCTTTGAACATTATTCATTTGAAGAAAAGGGTCAATTCACTCTTATAGTATTTCTACATCAATGCTGTTTAGCTGAAATGATTTGTAGCAAAGAAAGATATATATCTATATAGTCCTTGGGTATAATCATCAAATCAGTTACTTGGAAAAAGTGTGAAAAGCTTTTTAAAGTCCCAAGGAGCACCTGTTCAGTTAAGAGTTGTCTTCAAATCTATGGAAGAGATCAACTCTTAGCGAGAGAAGTTTGCTCAAAGCCAAGTTATTTAAATAAATGTTTAAATAAATGTTAACGAACTTGTTAACAATGCAACTGAATACAGGCATTTTTGGAATACGATTTACTCAAATGTTATTCGGCAAGTTTTGCCATAAGATGGAGCAACTTTAAAACTAAACGTGAACAGCATTTGTTTAATAAAATATATGCACCCATTACGAAATTTGGAGTTGTCGTTGTTGTCGCTTTTTGGGGCCACTCTAGGGTTCAAATGGAAGCGGATACGTTGCCGGAGCCAGAGAGCCATACACTTAAAATAGTTTTATTTCAATTAACAACAGAAATTCGATGAGTTTATTTGGTGTTGTTGCGTTTTATGCGAGACAAGATAAGAGCAATGGCGGCGGCAAAACATTTTATGCCCGGCTTCGACTACGGTCCATGGGTCCAGCCAATGCGCAGTATGGAATGGATGAGGAAAGTGGTTGTGAAGGGGTTTGGGGCATTGCGTGTTTAACTGCTGCACAGTAACTCGTATAAAGCCGAAATGTTTGTATGTGTCTGTGTGTGTGTGTGTGATAATGTTGACAGATAATAAACTCGGAAAATTACAAAATTACAATCAACATATATACATGCGAAAGGAGAGGGAGAGCGGGACAGATATTGAGATAGAGAAGGCGCCAAAGAGAGAGAGAGAGAGAGAGAGAGGGAGGGAGGGAGGAGAGAGAGTAGAGGATGGAACATTTGCAAAAATGTCACATGCATGGGGACGCTGCTAATGGCGCACCATTGTCCTGGCCCTGGTTCTGGCTAGCCCCAATTTTATGAGTGGAGTGGTGGTCTTTTGGATGCCTCGGCCTCGGTCTCGGCCTGGGCATGGTCTTTAGGGCCATTTTGGCGTCATGGCAAACGTAAATTTGCCACCACAAAACTATTCAATTGAAAGATATTTACGTTTATTGTTTCATTTCATTGCCAGTTGGCAAACATTTCAAATGCCACCATCACCCTCAGCCCCATTACCAAGCTTGACTCCGCAAACCAACGCAAATAATTCAAAGTCAAAAGTTATGCTATCCCACACACACGCACACACACACACACACACATACTAACACACAAGTATTCTTGGGTATGTGAACATTCGATCAGTACGTGAGCTGTGTATGCGTTTGTGTCTGTTAGCTTTGAATGGCCGCTGCTTCTAAGATGTCTTTAGGCAGTGGCGAACAATTGAGAGACGCATTGATTTATGGCCAAATGCCATTAGGCTCGGGCGGCCCATCGATTAGCCACAGTTTGCCGAGCAATGCTCGAAATCTATACTTCCGTTGTTAATCATTGGCATCACTTAATGGCCCCTTCCGTTTTCCGCCACTCGCCGCTTACACATACAAATGCAATGAACTAGACAAGCCCCAGTCACAGTCAGTCACAGCCAAGTGGATCCGTGTTGTGGTGGCTCGATAAGGGGCAACTGCGAACACGCCCTTCAATTACAAATCTATGCAAGTCGATTTGCTTCTCTCCGACTTGCCTGTGCAGATAATCTACTAAAGGACTTCCGCCCGGTGCGTGCGCTGCGTGTAAAAAAAAAATAAATAAAGATTTTAAACATGGCAGGAAAAACTGAATTACCAAATAGTCAAAAGTGACAGTGAGGCTTATTTGCCATTTACAAAGCAAAAATGACAATAATAAAGTCAAAGTTAGAAAGGCAGCTGGCAAAGTACCCTTTTAAAACAAGTTTAATATCTTTTATAAATGCATAAAAATGTTGTAAAGCTGAAATGGTTCACAGTTCAGCAACGCTATAATTTTCATAAAAATATAATAGATTTTAAGATTTAAAAAACTAGTTGCATGGTCAACTATTTTTGCCTGTAGCCAGGATGTAAGTATGCATCTCAAAACTCTAATTATTGTAACTTTAATAATTGATTGATTTTGGCTTTTCATTTATATTTTATGATTTTTTTTCTAAAAACAATAAACTGGCAAAATTGATCGGGAAAATACAAAAAATATACTCGTAGACGTTACATAATAATTCTAACCGCGATTTGTATATTATACCGTTCCCAATACATGTAATCAGTTACGGATTTCTTTGGTCAAAACTTCCACAGTGCGCTGCTTGAGGACTGAGTAACTGAAACCATAATGATATACGGCCGTGAAATCGAATCGTGGCATGAGATTCGTGTTCGTACAGACACAGGCATACACAGAGAAGGCTTTAAATGCTCGCTGCTGTTTTACTTCTTGGGAACAGTCATAGTTCCCCAGCTACTGATACGGCTTCCAACTACGGCTATCATCATCAAGGGTTACGGCAACGACGAGTCGTGCAATGGCTACGGCTTTTTGGCAAGTTCCTTGAGCAAATTCAACAGACTCCGACTCCGACTCCGACTCCAACTCCGAAACCGTCGTCGTGCTTTGGATGTGCATTGGCGTGGATTGCCTGGCGCGGCAGCCAAAATTTATTGCGCCGATGTGCCGTGTTGCGTGTCCGCACAGTCGAAAATGGGAACGAATACGAAAACGAAGACGACAACCAAAACGAAGACGAAGACGGAGACGGAGACATTGCCCAGCGGGTTGCTTGTCCTGCTGCCCAACACGTCGCCAGCGCGGCCTGCTTTTGGCCCCACGGTCCGTTTAGTCAGCCAGCCAAACAAGCCTGCCTGCATTTTGGGTAGGCGTTGGCATTGCGTTTTCGACGGCCGTGTTGAAATTGACAGCAAAATAATTGGTTGATTATTTATGAGACAAACGAGCGAGACGATTTGTCCCAACCCAGCCAACCATTCCATTCAGCTAGCCAAAGTTTGTTTAGGCCGCATTTAAATCAATGCCAAAGAAATGTTTTTATTTATTCGAGTGCCTGAGCAACAGGAAAACTCTTAAAACTTGGCAGCTGTACGAGTCTTACGAATCTTTTAGTTAGTTTAACATGGAGGACAGTTGCATCGGAATGGAAAGTGGACAGGCACTTAATATTTATGCCACTTTTACCATACAAAGTATGTATGAGGAATTTACGTGTGTATTTTCCTCATCTGCGAAATGCCTGCATAGGCACTGATCCTTCCTAATTCCAACAATATTTGATCGGGTGATGTTTCTGTGTGGTATAATTTTTGGAAACCGCACCAAACCGGTTGAATTAATCGCTATGTAATCAAAACAATATTGCAATTTCAAAAGGGAAGTGAGAATATAATTAGAAATTAGAGAGATTAAAAGACTTTTAATGCTATAGTTAGTAATATTGATTGTGGACTTAATTTTTCTTTTGAAATAGGTAAAATTCTTTGCACGAATGGCAAATAACATCACTTTAAAGTGCCAAGTTCATTAGTCAAATCTAACTAATTGTATGCCAGAGAAGACTTGGTTAATCCGCCAAGAGAAAGGGGCAAAGGACGAGGTTGCCTTAGAGGACTTTTAGGCCTTGTCAGGTCCAACATGAGCTACGCCCTGCTGCTGGCACTGAGTTGGCTTTGATGTTGCACGACGCATACAACTGATTGTTATCCAAATAGTTATTTAAGCAATTCAAATTGTGGTAATTAAAAATGGCCAACAGGCCACATACACAGAAGGATGGCAAGTGCGATGAAAGGGTTGGGTTATCAGAGTATATGGGATGGGCTTGGAAATACGGAGAAGGAGGTGGAGCAGGGGCACACCCAGTGGTTATACCTAGACAAACCCTGGATGCAGGCACTTGACATATGGAGCCAGGATTCTTGGGAATGTGAGTGCGAGGCCACTGCTAGGGCCCATTGCCTGCGGCTGGTTGTTATTATTTTTGTCACTGACAAAGCAAATCACCGAAAACCAACAGAAACAAAAGCCGTGCAGGAACGCACACACACACATGGGCAGAGGCGTAACAAACGATGTCGCCGGCAGCAGCAGACAAAAAAAAAAAAAAGGAGCTACAGCCTCTGGCGTAGGCCTATGGAGTAGCTGGACGTCGGCGTCGACGCCGTGGTGGCTGTTGCCAGTCCAGGCAATTTTCCTGTTGAATTATGAGGATATTTGTTTCGTCATGAAAGATTGGCCCCGGCCCGGGCAGCTGCATTCACTCTCTCATTGTAATCCTTATGAAACGGCGTTGACTGTATTTTTTTTCCTGTTGTTTTTGCTCTGTTCTCTGCTTTGTTTCTCGGCTCTGGGATATGTAGTGCTCCTTGTGGTAGAGCTGCGTTTCCAATTTGTTGTTGTTGTTTGCTGCCGGCCGCAACAGAATCGTCAACTTTGCCTTCGTCTAGAGCTTACCAAATGCACTGTCGCCGCATACTGGGGCGCTGCCAGTGAAATGCACTCGACTGATGCCTGAGGGGTTGCAGATTCGGTACCGGGTTGCTCACTGGGTCAGGTGTCATGGGAGGGGAGTGTAACGGCCAAAAGAGCAAAACCAACAGGAACATATAGTTTGTGTATCTGCAACAGTAACACATGAGTCTTAACCGGACCACGGACTGGCCCGATTGCATCTACAATTCATAGAAATTTCAAACGATGCGTAAACGAAAACGGCAAATGCACAGCAGCAACATCAGAGTGGAAGACAAGTATAAAGAGTTTTGGGGGAACGAGCTGATAGAAGCCGGCTCAAAACGTTGCTAGCTCTTGGTCATCTTTTCACACTGGGATCCGGGGTCAACGTAAACGAAATTGTTCAACGCATCGCAATGGGAAGTTCTCCGGGCAAGGACCCAAAAATTGCGTTTTTCGAAATGCATGCGTTGAGCGTAAGCACAATAGAGATGGGCATACACGGTGCGAGTGAGAGGGGGTGATTGAGGCAGGGAGTTAGTTTGGGTAAAGGAGCTGGCAAATCCGACTTTGGTTGATGATGAGTGTCGTTATCGCTTTTGTGTAGCTTCGCTTTTGTCATAGCTCTCTTCGAGTGGGCGCCACTTCAGGCCAAGGGGCAGGAGTGGCATCAACAGCAGCAGCAACGGCAACAACAGCAGCATCAGCAGTAGGAAGGGGTTTCGAGTATTTCAACTGCAACTTGAATTTACATTTCGATATAAGGCTCGGTTCGGGACCAAAGCACAGCCAGCAGCGCAGAAAACAATCAAGAAAAGCAATTGGTGCAGTTGCTGCCCCGGCTCTCTGCCGGAAAATAGCATCGCAGTCGCCGTCGCAGTCGCAGTCGCAGTCGGTGTCGCAGTCAGCTCCATGGACGTAGTCGTAGTCGTAGTCGGACGGTGATGTAGCTGCACGGATTGATTTACGTTCGAAAAGATTTCTCAAGTGCGACAGTGAGTGCATAGCACAGTTTTGCAAACACATCTAACAGTGTTGCCCACCCACATACCGTTCCATATCATTCCATTCTATTTTATGACTGTACATTTTTATATACGTTTCAGTTGTAGTTTTGCATTTTGACTGCTTGGCAGAGAGAGAGAGAGAGAGAGAGAGACAGACAAAGAGACAGAGAGAGAGAGAGAGAGAGAGAGATTGAGCTAAAGCCACAACAAGAGAGGGAGAGAGAGAGTTGGCAGCCAACTACTGAGATTTATCAAAAGGTAATTTATATATGTGGGTGTGTAATTTATATATAGATATATACCGACAAACAACAACCCCATTTAACTCCCTCCCTCCCCCATACCACATCCCTTACATGCATTGAGCTTTGTTTGCACTGCTGTCTGTTTGTTTTTGGGCTGACTTCTGCTCCTCGCAACTCGCAGTTGCAGTTTGCATTTGCAACTTATGCAACAATTCTAAGAGTATTTCGTTGAAAATAAATCGCCTGCCCAAGCATGACATACGACCAAATGCCCCGTAGACCTCGTGGAGTGGCCTCCAGTGCCTTCATCGGTTTCGGCATCGGCATCGGCATCGCCATCGGAATCTGAGTCAAAGACAAAAGCATGGCAATTATTCTGGGTTACAGCCAGAGAGCACCCCAAGCATGATTTGGACGCAACTCATGCAAATTGGATTACAAATGCTGCTACATACGAGCATTATAATTGCACAGTGCCCCAAGAGAACACTTAACTTACTCAAATCTCTAATTGTGTGAAGAAAATTTAATTTGTCTATATTCAATTTCCATGTATAAATTGGATTATTATCAACTATGTGCCTTTCCGTACAAAGCATGCATTTGGAACGAAATGTATTTTTTTACAAAGAGATTTCAAAATATTCGATTACAAATAAATTAATGCAATTTTTCAAAATGTCTACGTAAAATCTATAAATAAAACGGTTCAAATTTTACATGTATAAGTTGCAAGTAAACAAAATGCATAAATACATTGCAATGCAAGGCGAGAGCTCTTTGGCGAAAGGAAAAGACATTCTTGCCGCTTTTCCAATTTCAATTAATTGTAATTATAATATTTGCTAATCATGGTAATGCAAAAAATTTCATTGCAGAATTTGTTAGGTGGATTAAAGGCGTCGTAGGAATGAAATGCAGCTCGGCAGCACCCAGTCCAAGACTCTAAATGTCAGCTGCAGGTTCTGGGGGACATTCAGAAATGGGAAACGTGTTGGACTTGAGCGCAAATGCATAAATTCAATTTTCGCATAGCAAAACAAGGGGAAAAAAGTTGCATATTTTAACGCTGTCTATAGACACGGCTCAAAGCAGAATAGATGGGTGAGGCCATGTGGTTGTGGTCGTTGTTCGCAGTTCGCTGTACGCCTGTAGCAAGGTGGGGCGGACGAAGAGAGCGACAATATGATGTAAAAAATTGCAAATCGAATCGAGCAAGCAAACGAACGACATCGCTACCAATGAATGAAGGCAAGCTGGAGCAAGGGGAGGACATGGCAACTGATGGGGGATGTAGGGTCAAGCGAACCGGCTGGTCTGCATACCGAAACGTCAAGAGCACTCGCACGACAGTTACACGCCTAAGCCCCCGGCTTCCCAAATATCCACGCCAATCCCCCCCGCCTCACTTTTTGTTGTTGCTTGTCGAATCCACGGTGTGGACCCGCAGCCGAGCGCCGGCCGGGCAATGGCCACGGTATAAACATTGTTGACATTTGCCAAACCTACTTTAATCACTTTTTAACCCCATTTGATACAGTGTCAACATGCATGGGGCGGCGGCTCATAAAATGGACAGTCGACACTCGACAGTCTACAGTCAGCAGGGCCTGTTGTCCGATCTGGCGGACAGGCGAGTCCTGAATGCAACGGTCAAATAAAAGAGGAAAAACTGCGCCGAGTGACAAAAAATGCCAATGACAAACGTCGAAAAGGAAAACAGAGCAAAAAAAATATCCAAAAATGGTAGCACAAACGGCCAAAGAACATTCTGGCCAGCGTTCGTCGAGACCCGTTGACCCCTTCGGTGTCCTGTGCCTGGCTGGCCAGGGCATGGTGAACGGGCCGAGCTGCCAAAGCAATTGATTTACTGCACTTTGTTTGCCAAAAATTAATTGAGTTGATGACAAGTGCAATTGATTTATGCGGGACTCAAATGAGTGTGGACTAACGCATGGATGAACGGGGACGGGGCGGACGGACAAGCGGACAGATGGATAAAGGGATGAGCAGATGGTTGGCCCAGCGTCATTGGAAGGACGGCCAAATGAATGGATAAGCAAAGGCCACTAATATGCGGGCCACAGCTTCAATTTCACGCTTCCAAGAAAAACAGCGCAATAAAAAAAATACATCATTGAGGGAATGGCGGTTGACGTCAAAACTATTTTCCAAAATATTCTGCTAAAGAGGCAACTATAAAATTTCGAAAAATATTTGTGTGAAATACTTGATATTTGAGTAAAATATCCATAAAATTGACTTAAAAGAGATTCCTAAGATCAGAGAGACAACAATATTCTCAGAGTTTTGCTAGGATAGAAAGGTCAACCCACAGAAATTGAATATGAATTCTTGTAGCTACAAGCAAAATGTGCTATTAACGCTTTAGTTAATTAGTAGTATCTAATATAGATTAATAAATAATAACATATAATCAGAGATATTTTTGGCATACTGTTCATCGTGTTTGTTTTGTCCATTAAATAAAGAAGCGTTTTATAAAATTGAATAAACAATATAGTTTGCCAGTGATAATCTATGTCTTAGATCTACTATTGGTCATATCTATAAAGCAGCTTTAGGGTTCCTTTAATTTTCGATAGTATTTTCTAACACAAACCCCTACATTCAACATTACACATGAACTCTTGTCGCACAGTGTATGCCGGCCCGGGTATCACAGCGCGTTGCACAACGGCAGGTGTCAAAGGCAACGCTGTAAAAAATGGTGAGCTACCTGGGAGTCCCCATCTTGTCACCGTGTTCTGTCACGGAAGCGTGCCGCGCACACATGTCAGGCCTCTGGCCTTTCTCGTTCAGTTGGTTGGATGGTTATTCGCCAGTTGGCCATTTGGCCGTTTTGGTCGGCGCTGGTTTAGGCCAAAAACGAGCGACGCAACGGAAATAAGCGCCAAGCGGATGCCGACAAACGAAGCAAATGATTCATTTCCGATGATGCGACAGCGTTGTGTGCCTGCCTCCCCTGCCCCCCTCCGCCCCAAAACACACCCTCTCCTACTCATTCGCATCGAGAGTGGCAGAGTGCGCCTTGTCATCGTCGGCGTCAGGCCACCAAAAATTTGCATGAAATGCAAAATCAAACGGGTCGTAGCATTTAGTGGGTGTGTTAGTGGTGTGTGTTGGTGTGTGTTGCTGTGTGTGTGGCATAGGGCAAGGCGTTGCTGGCTGGCATTACGCGTCACGTTTCACATGCCCCGTGCAGGTTGACGGGCAAATGTTGCCACTGCCGTTGCCATATTTTATGAGTCCGGTCTGCGGCGCAGCGTGTGTTATTGATATGCTAACGGTAAATGTCATTTGGGGAAGGGAAGTGAAGGGAGAGCTGGTGGACTCTGCATTTGACGGCTGTGCGGAAGTGGTTAAGCTGGGCTATATGGCTATAGATGGCACTGACCACGCGGTCGACAGAATCCAGAATCCAGCATTCAGCACCCATCACTCCACCATCAGCAACTCCATCTCCAAACCCTGTTTTGACCACGGCGACATATGTCGCGGGCAAACGTGTGAAATTTTAAGCCAAATTTTGCACAGAACGCGCCCCATTTATAATGCGACCGACCCCTTTTTTTGTGGGTTCGATGTGTGGGGCACAACATATTGGAAATCAAAATGTTGACATGCAGTCGGCAACATTTTTCAATTAAGCTTCCAACAAAAACAACAAAAACAACAACAGTAACAACAAATGTTATCTTCAGTGGTAGCAAAATGTAAATAGAATTAGCCCATTCAAGAACACACACAACATAAAGTTCGAGCCAAAACAATCTCGCTTATTCTTGGTCTTAGTTTAAGAACGGATTTGTTAAGTTTCAGCAAATTTTATTTATTGTCTAGATGAGTAGAACACTTGACTTAATTTTGCAGTTCGACGTTTTTAAAATGTGACGACTTAAATATTTATCACTGAGAGTAAGTTGCGATATGAAGAGGGACTCTTTCTATTTTATGGAATTGATACTGATAGTGTGTGTGTGATGAGGTCAGCTGCCAGTGATTGCGCAGGTGGAGGGACTGATAATGATGTTGGATGTGTGAATTGCTGAATTGCTGTATCTATGGAACAAAGCTCGACAAGATGACAGTGATGTCGTCGGGCTTGCCGCCATGTGCCTCGATGTTATGCCGTCTAGCATTTAGGCTAAATGGTGAATCGTAGTTGGGATTTAAGCTGAACAAGCGAGCTATCAATGCCACTGAATTTGCATACTTCTGCAACTGGACGGGATCATCGATGCCGGCCGCTGGACTCAGCACCCGTACCAGCAGCTCCTTAGATACATTATCGTAGACGCCGTCGGTGGCCAGCATGAGTATATCACCGGATTGCATTTCAAGCTCCAGCAGATCGGCGCTATCCGGCCCATCTGAGAGCATATTAACGTTCTGCCCCGGTGGTGGAGCAGCCAGCTGGAATGGTGTATTAAAATTATGCTGCTGTTCCATGGAACAGCAGACGATGCTGCCATGCCGAATGACCAGAAATCCACTGTCGCCAATGTTGGCCGCGTGCAGGATGCCGCTCTCACGATGCAGGGTCAGCACACAGGCGGTGCTGCTGCCAAGGATCGGCTGCTTTTGTTCCAGTAGATTGCAATAGGCGCGCGCCAGCAACTGCTTGGGCTGCGATGCCTTGAAGTCGGCGGCATACGACAGTCGCTCACATGAGCGCATCAGAAAGCGGCTAAAGCGACCGGGATCGATGCCGTAAGCGCGCCAGCCGCCAACGCCATCGGCCACGCCCAGTGTGTATGCCTTTGTTGTGGATGCCTTAAACCAGGCATCCTCGCCAAACTGCCCATGCAAATAATTCGGATACATGTTGATATCCTTGGGGAAGCCACAGACGGCGCTGACAAGGTGCATGCGCTGCTGCTTCTGCGAGCTGTCCACTTCCGAAGTGGATTCCGTTGTCTCACTGCTCTCGGCCATTACCTGTGCCTTCAGAATCATCAATCTGCTATATAAGGTGCTGCCGGAATTCGCGGCAAGATTGCCGGCCATGCTGCTCGCCCCCGAGAGGAAGTTGTAGCTGCTCTCTATCGCCCGTTGAATATTGCGCATGGCATTATCTAAATATTCATTCATGTTGCTCCTTGATCAACAATTAATACAAAATTTGACGCGATTATCTAGTTATATTTACCAATGAGAAGGGAAAAAGGAAAAAAAATATTTAGTACTTTCTATGTGTGGGTAGCAAGTAAAAGCCAATGTAAAACTAAACACAACCAGGTTGACTACACAGACATTTAACGCAAGTGCCTACTCAACTCAAACTATCTCACACTTCCATTCAAGTAAAAGATATTCTGCTATTCAAAATACAAAGCAAACGTAACGGAATTTATAATATATATATTCTTAATCATATTATTTCGACTTGACGCGATGTAAACACGATATAAAATGTTTATTATTAGGTATGCAACTAGTGAAATGAATGTGCTTAATGCGTGTGGCACTTTGAAAAATATTCATCAATATCATATAAGTAGGCAATAGCTAAGAAGTTGGTGCCCAAAAAACCATTGAATGGATTTGAAGGGGTGCGCCAGAGCCACAAATCGTTGCCTACTTATAGGCACACACAGCAAATTCTGCCAGCCACTCAATTCTGACAGTCAATTAACTGATTTAACTCAACTGCTTTCCCTCCCAGCTACCAGCTCCCAGCTCCGTTTTCATCTAAGCTCTGGCACTGGTTGGCTGCTTCCTCCGCCTGCCTGCACTGCTTGGCTTGTGTGTGTGTGTCTATCTGTTTGTCGCTGTATTTGCTTCAACACCCACTGCAAATTAAATTCATTAGTCAACTTCCGGTTTCAGAAACACACACACACAGCAGATGTAGCAAACATTTGAAGCCATTGCGTCGGTTGCCATGTGTTGCCTGCCTCCACTGACTGGCTGTCAATTCAGACGGATTTGAAGTCAACTCAATTTGAAATCAATAGTGTGTAAATAATTCCTTCACACCGACGCACGTAAATACGCAAACACACTTCCATACACACACACATGCATACACACACACATGCACACACTCCCACACACATGCACACACATTGTGTGCCATTATCTCTAGTTGGTCTCGTGCTTTTTGCCGTTGGCACTGCAACTGCATCTGCTTCTGGATTGTCTAGATTGCCTGGCTGGCTGGCTGACTGGCTGCTTGTGTACTTGAAAACATTTTTGCATTGATTGCACTTCATATCGTTCATTCATTCATTCATTCGTGGCAGTTGCACAAGCCGTTTATTCATGCCCTGCCATTGGCATATGTTGCCTTATTTTGGGGCACACACACACACACATATGGCAACCAAAAAACGTGGAGTTTGCCTGCCATTAAGCCGACGAGACCCCCACACTGCCGCTGCTCTTCCAAAGTATTTAAGCAATTCAATTGGCATTTTCACAGCAGTCGCCAACACAGCCAGCCACTACCCCTACCCCTACCCGTACTTCTACCCTTACCCTTACGCTTACGCTTACCATTACAACCTTCCCTTCGCCAGCTGCAGCACTTCAGCCACGTCGAGTGGCAAGCAATGAGCTATGCATGCAATTTAAGCGCCCACCAAGTGCCGCAGCACATGCCCAAATGCAACTGCACTTGTTTGCTGGTGTCATCCAACCACCCATGCCACCCATGCCACCATCTACTACCACCGCCTAGCCAAAAAATTAAAACCATCAAAAAAGTGAGCATTGCAAGAGGAGCCATCGGCTGCTGTGGCTGTCATTCCAATGTGCAGTTAAGTTGCCTCAGGCTCCTATAAAGGTCCTTGGCTATTAAATAGGCGTCGGTGAGGGGTGGTGTGGGATGAGAGTATTGCCGCATACACATGCCTCACCTCACATGGCCACTTCGTCTGTTTGTGTCTGTAATTGTGCATAATTGAGTTGAATTTGGCTGCCACTTGGGGGCTATAAGAATGCTTTCGGTGGGGAGGGGGGAACGGATCCGAGCACACCGCGTGCAGCTCCTACTACATATATTCGGTTCAAAGGGTGCCCTAAGAGCCTACAGCGCATTTTAGATTATAAACGATTTTTAATTGATCTTCTCAAATGCAGAGTGAACCGGAATATATATACGAAATATGGTAGAATCATAAAATATGATTTTGAAATAAAAATATATATCTATTTCAAAGATCAAAGATCTGTGAATTCGACCATTGTGTATCTTACCATAAGTATTCATTTCGCTTTTTATGTATTACATTGTAGTAGTTCCAAGGAACATATTAAAAATCGGCGCCTTTAATTATATTATTATGGAAAATAAAACAATTTTTCATGCAGCACATTTATTATGGATTACAATTGTACAATTAATTAACAAATAAGGAAGTTAACATTCCGCTTCTCTTAAGCTTTCTTTGGAGGACCGTCTAAGGTTCCAAAATGGATTGACAGTTGGTGTGGCAAATGCCACAAATAATTGCAGCACCATCTGAGCAAGGAACGTGTGCACCCTTCTCGCCGAGCGCAAAATGCAGCAAATGCATACTTTTTGTGCATTTGCCGCATTCACGTCGACATTCCTAGAAAGACATTCATAACGAGAACATTCAAAGCATTCAGTCGAGCATTTCAATTAATTTCATTAGAATCGTACAATTAATGCACAGAAATGGACAGTTGGACAGTTGGCCAGCAATAGTCCTGCCAGCTGCTCCCTGGGGCTGCCACTCAACGCACCAGACAAAGGCCAAGTCAGGCAGCCGGGGACAACAAAAGGAGGCGTGTGTGGCTGGGTGCGAGATGTTCTACACAAGGTCCACTTGTCTGCGCTTTGCCCACAATTGTTGCTGACCAATGATCAATTTAATAGGAAAACAATATTGATAGTCCGGCCCAGAGACGCACACGTCGCCAGGGACTGCTGCGGACCGAACCAAACCGGACAAGACACTTGACGTTAGAGTTGAAATGTTGAGCGGTGGCGGAAGTGTTGCGGTCGGTTTTGGTTCTTTGGGTTCCAGTTGGGGTTAGGGTCGGGGTTTGTGTTTGGGTTTGGGGCCTTGGCTTAGGTATTCTGGCTACAACTGCCTACTACTGAGCTTTGTTTGTTTGCAAAACTTGCTAAACTTTTGGTGTTGTGTTGTAACTAAATTTTAAAACATACACATTTACACGCACACAAACACACACAAACACACACACACACAGCAAGAGCTGAAAGTGCAGCTAGTTGGCAACACTTTCACTTGTGCGTTGTCTTTGGCCATTTGCCGGGACTCTGTTTGGTTTCTTGTGGTTTATTATTCACGCCTGAATTGATTGTAAATTAAAGTTTGCCAGGTCTTTGGGTCCTCAGGTCCTTAGCATTCAGCGTTCGTTCGTTCGTTTGTTCGTTGTGCATTTTGAGGTCAGCCTATGGCAAAGTTTTCTTTTGTGTGCGAATTGGTTACTTGGGCCGCTTCGACTTGTCCTGATACCCTTTGTCCGTGCGAGCTACTTGCCCTCTTGCGTTTGCCCCCGCCGTTCGTCCTTGCCCATGGTTTGCAGGTCCCTGTCGCCAGTGTTGTCTGTCGACTTGCTGCCCATATTAGAAGCCAAAAGGCATTCAAGTGCGCATAAGACGATTACACATCATTTAACCGACGCACTGCAAAACTATGGAGCAGCTCCCTCCCCAAAATTATTCCACATCTGTGGGCCTGTAATTGTTGCTCCTTGGCAAGGACTAGTCCTGGCTCGCCTTTATTGACTACTGCATATTGATTATTGTTACAATGCCCTGCGCCCTGCCAGGGACTTCATTTTGCTGCTCTTTAAACATGAGTTCACCTGATTGCCGGCATTTGTCCTTCTTCTTGTTTAAAATTCAATCGCCACATACACAAGCAAACACACATATGTATGGATGCCTAAGTCGGTATATTTGTCTGAATGTTAAGACAAAATTAATTTGGTGCTAATACAGTGAAAGTGTTTGCAACTTAATGGCCAAGTTTACAGGCAATAGTTTCGTTGCCCGCAAAACTTTAAGCCTCAACTTGAAGCTATTGAATTTTGAGTTTCTGGAATTTTAGTTATTGTTTGACTAAAGCAATGAAAGGAACGCAGATTCGTTAATTTATTTAAAGCCTATCCTTGGACATATAAGTCAAGAATATCCTTAAATCGATATCGATCGTTTTTTTTCCTCTAACTGAATTCTGCCCAGAAATCAACTTCATATAATTTAAGGGAAGAATTACAGTGCTATAAAAATATTTTATTTATTTAAAAGTAATAATATGTTGTATCCTGTTTCCGATTATTGCCAAAAATCCACCGGCTTTTTCGTTTTGCCTGGTAAATTGAGTTTGGTCCAATCCATTTGAGCAATCTTCGATAGGAGCTTTGCTCATGAATTCAAATACCTAGAAAACAAATAGACTTTAGGGCCACCTGCCATAGACTAAACGACCGACTAGGAGCTGGACTCGGGGAATGGAACATGAAACGGACGGACAGAATCTAGCACGGTGACTCTACTATGTGTGTAGAGTGCTTACCTTTTAAGCTCGGGCTGTGTTGTGTGTGTGTGTTGGGGTCAACTGCTTAGGCAAGAAACTTTTGCCACTTGGCCAGATTGCTCAAGTGGCGAAGAAGAAGGGTAGTCGAAACTGGCAACTGGTCACTGCCTAGGCATCTAGGCATCTAGGCATTCACTTAGCGGTAGACACTCATCCAACTGTTCTTCCCACTGACGCATGCCAACAGCGTCGTTGCATACTTTGTGGAGTGCAACCAGCAGGCAGCGGGTGAATATTGAAGTCTGGGAGTTGGGAGTCGTGTGCTGGAAGCGTGGACATCAAAGTTGCCAACTTTCAGCTTGAGGAATTTTCGACAAGGCGACTTGAAACTTTTGTTACTTTGCAGGTTGTGAAGATACCTGAACAAAAAAAAAACAAAAAAACAAAACAGAAAAAAAGGACAACATGAAACTGCGCACACAGTGGAGAACTGGAGAAGAGCACCAAGAGCGGCACCAGGCGACGAGCTTTAGGGTTTAATTGTTGTGTTGTGTGTTGTTGTATGGTGCTGCTGGTCACAGTACTCGACTGTCATATAAATTTGCCGGGGTAGACAGAAGGACGCTCAGGTGTCCTTAGTGGTATTCTAATTACTAACAAACTTAATTTGCTACAAGTTATTTGCGCTTACCTCCGAAATCCTCTGCGTCTCTCACTTTCTCTCTCTCTCTCTCTCTCTCTCTCTCTGTCCATGTTCCTCTATCAAAACCACGAGCCACCCGTGCGACTGCACCACCTAGTTGTAAGTGCTGGCTTAATGCATCCCCATATTGTCACTCCTTGAGACACTTAAGTCACACACCATAGACTCCATGCACTGCATCCCTAATAAAATCGCTGCGGAAAAGTACCGAAATTGATTTGGTCGAGAGGGCTACTGATAAACGCTATCACTAATTGTCTATATAAATACAACAATTTGTCCTGCGACTGACCGACTGATTGATAGCTGGTAAAAAGACGCACAACGTATTGTTCTCAAGCCGACAAAATTGCTGTTGCCCCAACTGAAACGTACACATGCACATGAATAATTAGTAATTGTACTATATTATTAATGCCGTAACTTGGATTATTTGGATTAAAAATAAAATGAATTTATTGAGAATATCAATTTTGATATGCCAAAGCATAATCATTCGAAAATTGTGCTTTGGTAGTCTGTGATTTGAGTAAATTGACTAAAGACTTTTTGATTGGCTGATCTGGGTGCGTGAACCTAACTTTAAATTTCAAACTACGTTATTGATCAATTTACGAATGTTGTAGTCGGATACCATATCCATGTCGTGGGTCCCAGTCGCAGTCTGGGAGGTGAGTGCACGATGACGTCTAATATGAAGTCCAACTCGAAGTCCAAGTCTGTGGCGTGGTCAGCTTTAAGCACTGTTAGACCGACCGAAATGTTCATTGTAAATTATGCGCTTTGGTTTACAAATTGCATGTGCCGGCCAGCACGAAGGATGTGGCAAGTCATTCCGCAGCCAGCGACAAGAGAGGACTTGACTTGACTTGACTCGGACTTGGTCTTGAGTTGGTCCATGTACACACCGCACACCCCGCCCACCCCGAACACCCCCCATCACACACCGAGCCCCCGTGTTGGGCTTTTATGTTGCTGTGTAACTAATGCGTGGTTAAAGTTGTTGCCATGTATTCAAATGAGCTGCGTCGCACAGGCTGCGGCTGCAACTTGTTTGGCAACTTCTTAGACATACTTTTCTTAGGCTCCGCAACTCCAAGCCCATCTGCTCTTCCATCCCTGGAGCATTTCTCTGTTTCTCGACTGGACATCAGCATTGGTTGGCGCTGGAGTCACTGGGAAATATTTTATGCTTTACGTGGTCAGGCTACGGCAGTTTGAGAAATTACGTGGTGCTCCGCATGCAAGTCGACCGTGCACATACTACACCCACACCCACACCCACACCCGCACATACACCACACTCGCACCCCCTCACAGTCATACCCTCCCTTCAGCACATTGTCTTGCGTTGCTGTGGACTTGCATTTAGTATTTAACATGCGCTGCCTAAAAGTATGCAAAGTTATTTCTTGCAAACCTTTTTGCGCCCCTAACTAAATGCTGCGTCTAACTCGCATAGCACTGTTCCCCACCAAAAACTTGACTTTTTATCTCCGAGAGTCGAGAGCCGAGAGTACCCACCCACATACACTCCATCCCCCAGTCCCAACCCCCTTCCAACTAGTGCTGTCCAGCAAAAGCTTTTGTGTACTTAGCTGAAAACGCCGAAAAAAGTTGTAAACAACGTGTAAAAAAATTGCGCAGAGAAAACGTGCAAAATGCGTTTAGTTCTTCATCGCTTTGCCAAGCTGGACTCTCTCAAATAATTTATTTTAATGATAATGATAATGCATGGCAGCTATTCGGGATCGCATAATGGCCGACATCGTTTCTGGGTTTAAGTAAGTGACTCTCCCTCTCTTTCCATCTCCCTTTCTCTCGCTTTGTTGCTCTGTGTGTCATATTCGTGAGGGAGCCGCTTAAGGTTAAGGTGCAAGTCCGCGTCCATAACTTGAAAACTTTGTCTAACCCACAAAATAGACCAATAACTAGCCGCTACTTTTCCATATTGCCTCAAAATATTAAGTGCGCTAAAGCGCCCACTTTAGCAATGCCTTCGGTGAAGAAGGATCTGGAAGAGGGTAGATGGGGGGAGCGTGAACCAGAGAAAGAGACAGAGAAAGAGTGAGGATGGGAGGGCATGTGGGATGCGGTACTGCTTAAAGCGCATCATTGTAAAACCCTTTCGGCAGCTACAAGACAAGTGCAAAGTTTTCGCCACAAAAACTTTTATAGAAGCATAAAACTTGTGCATTTTTTTTTTACAAAAGAAAGAACAAACAATACAAAAACAAGTGTGAACGTTGCACCCGAGCTTTACCAACTGCGTAATGCTCTAATATCACTCAAATATCAAATGCTCTGTGGGAGACATAGGTTTTTGTGATTTGCAAATCGAATGAAGAAGTGAGCTTTTTCGTGAAAGTTATCATCTATCAATTATTCCTGTAAATTTGGCGATTGATGAGATAAATCTGTCTAAAGTACAATGACATACATAGGTTTCATCAAAGGTATTATACAAAGAGGTGTAACGAGGTGTTATCAATGCCAATGTTTATCAGCAACTAAGATTTGCTCACATAAGTGCGAGTATCTAAGTCAAGATTTAAGTGCACAAAACCAAAATACCCATTAATCTTCGGTACCAGAGTATAAAAAAGAAACAAAGGGAAATAAACACCATTGGTTTCAGTTTTTCCCTCTTTTTCGAGCTGTATTCCTGCTTCTTAAAACAAAATGCAAATAAAAAAGTTTTACACAGTGGTGCTGCGGCTTTTTTTTACTTTTCTAAGAACTACTTGGGCATGGGTCAATTCGAAGGGTTGGACTAAGTAACCAAAACGTCTTGCTGTTGCTGTTGGTACGTCACCCAGGTCACAATGGAACCTCTTTTTTTTTGTCAATAGCTCACCAATCTGTGCTCCACTTGTCAGTTATATTTTTATGAAGTGTGCCCAGTTTATATACCCAGAAAATCAGTTGGCCATAGCGTGGCATGGCATATTCCTGTCGAAATATATGAATTCTGCATCAAAATATGAGAATACGTCTTTCTGAAAACATTTCAAGAAATTCACGTTTTACGCCTATGTTTCATAAAAACTCAACCGAAAATGTTATTCATATTAATACTGAATAAAAACTTAAAAATACATTTTTCAGAAAACAATTTTTGTTCTTGTAATTGTTCAAATTAAATATCCATTTATCGAGGGTGACCAACACTGTTTCATTTACCTGGTATCGATAGAGGTTTATTTCTGTCAAAGCTACACATTTTGTATTTAAAATTTTGTAATAATAGACCAAATTAGTTGCGTGCAGTAAACAAGAAAGTGTTGAAGCAATTTTCTTTTTATCTTTATTTTAATTCATAAAATCAAAAGAATATATATGAGAGAATAAAATCGGAATATGTCAATAAAATAAACGTAGCTATCATAGATCATTTTAGTTCTATATACGAGTATGTGTCTATATTAATTTTGTATTATTACTGATTACTAGTAAGTATCAACATACATATTTATTGATTCATTGATTCAATAATTGTTATTACATGGTTGTAGTTCGAGTATATAACTTAATGGCTGATTATATTCATAGATTATCGCATAGTTTTGTGCAAGCTCAATAAAATGAAAATCTCTCTCTAGAAGTAAGGTGCGTGCGACCTTGGGATTACATTGATATGAATGGGTATCGTAAAAATGTAGGTTTGCCCTCTATGCAGATAAAAACTATCGGCGCTTGATCACCTCCTGCTTTTGAAGTGGCACCCGCTCCCACTGTGCGCGAAACTGGGCATCTGTTTTACGCGGATTGAAGTTGCTAATCGTATCCTTCGAGTAGGTGTGTAGAATTGGCGGTAGTTCGGCCGAATCTCCATCATCGTCTACGTCCTGGCCAGGCGCTGACTCATCCATGAATTCCAGCGCATGCGACTAGACGAAAACCAAATTGACTCAATTAGTTTGGTTTGCCTTGGGTCAGTTAGATTTCTTACCTGGTGAAGAGTAGAGAGTACCATCAGCAGCAGGGGCAGCAGGAGGAACGCTAACAGCCGACGTCGCAGCCATCTGCATTGGGAGGCCATAAGCACAACAATCTGTCAAATGTCAATAAAAAAAAAACACACACACACACAAGAAACAACAATAAATAAAACGCGCTAAAAATTAGTTCACAACATTGGACGGTGACCAACGAAATACGACTGGCCGCAACTCGTCGTTCGTCCGATTGACGGCCCCCAATTGTTATACTCTACACCCTCACTGCTGTTCCTCCGCTAACACCTGCCGTTTGGCTACACGTGCGCCGCATACCAAAAAGCTTGAGCTGACCCTAGCATTTGGTCTATTTTTAGCGCAGCGCGTCATTTGCGTCTCTCTTGCAGCACCAGCCCCTAACCCCTAAACCCAACTTTAGTCGAGCGGAGCTTTTGCCAATGCGGGCAGTTTTAATAGGCAATGGCCCCCCAGGCCCTCCACCACCCACTGTTGACTCACACATTGCTTGTTTTAATGATGAAAATTGCTTTTTTGTTTGCTGTTATTGTTTTTTTTTGTTTGCAATTATTTTGCAAAAACAATAAAAAATAAATAAAAAAATAAAATAAAAACAACCAATTACCTTAGCTGACTGTAGCGCATGTCGCACATCCAATTGTTGCGACCAATTGTTCTGACTGGTTAAGTTCTTTGAATGATTTCATATTTATTTTCGATTTTCTTTTTAATTTTCATGAATGCAAGTGAAAATTAATAACCAGAACGCACAGGGCTGCAATACATTTGTCGTTTCATAATGACGGATGATGAAACATTCGAATCATTCGAGAGGGACGGGAACGGGAAGAAATTCGGAATAATACTAAAATTGGCTTGCTCGTTAATGTTGACTACGAACTAATTAAATTTACCAAATCAAAGACTCGATTTGAATGTGCTTTGTTCCAAGAATCTTTTTAACAAACTTATATTTCGACAATTAATTGTTGGCCACAAATAATTAAATGTTACATTTTTATGTTGGCGGATTATATCTTTTATGTAGTTATCTCAAAAATTATACAAATAGTAAGTTTCGCTTTTAATGATTTGCTGTTTGTTTAAAAACTCATTGAATATTCCACCACTTCCAACTTGGCACGCAAATGAGCCGCATGAATGCCACACACCTTGAAATTCAATTAATTTGTGGCTTATCAAAAAATGCAATCGTAGCCACTATGAACTCATACATAGAGTAGGGTCCAGGCCCGGTTTACCTGTGATGTATCTCTCATGTATTTAGTAAACATAGTTAAAGATCGTTATCCAATTAGTCAAAAGCTCATGTAATAAATTGCCTGAATTAAGGTGCGGAATTTTAATTACATAATTTACGCGTGCGCTCTATGAAAGGCGGGGGCGGCAATGTGTGTGTAAGAGCTAAGGAAATATGGGCAAGTAATGGGAAAAAAAGACAAGTAAGTGCGACCTGGCTGGGAGTTTTCGACTTGGAGCTTCTCTGTACTCAGTTACACATGTTTGACTTACATGCAGGTCAACTTTAACCGATCGCGCTCATGTTAATTGCATATATATTTATATAACAAAATCAAGAATAAAACAAAGTGAGACCATAAAAAAGTCAAATCAGCTCCGATTCGGAACTAGTTAATCTGGTTGGGCTTCCAAATCTTTCTAGTGAGTTACAAAGCTCATACGAAATTTGGCATACCCTCAGTAAGGGTTTGGTTAAAAACAAATAAAAGAGCGCCGTAAAAAAAGAAGAAAAATCAACGACTAGAACGCAATGGTTACAATGGAGTCAAAGTGCGTTTGATAGGTCATCTAAATAGAAAAGTACACGCAATTTGTGTGCTGCGGGTCATTAGAAGAAATGACAGTAATAACGATAATTATGAATTTTATCCGATTAACCTGCGCCCGAAAGGTGCGTGGGTCAAATGACGGGGCATAAGTCAAAAAAATGTGTAACGCTTCGGCTCGCTGCTTGCCACAGAATATATGTATATGTATAAATATACGAAGGAGCATGCGAGTATTCAAATATTAAGTGCAATGCGTGCCATTGAACAATTAATTCTTATCTACTTAAGAGGGGGAGAGGAAGGGTAGACACGACTGATGCAACAGTCCGCCCTTTGACAGTCATATTGTGAATGTCACTAAGCATTTCTAGTTCTATTTCCATTTCCATTTTCATTACCATATTCAGTTCGAGTACAAGTTTATGTGGCTTGCACCCAACTGCCTAACCGTAACACCCTCCACCCCACTCGCATCAACACCCAACACTCTGTTGGCATTTCTCACATGTCATCGTGAGGACCGTCAACTATGAGCTCCAATTGCGTGTCAAATGCGCTCAATTCTGTTATGACAATGCGTCGTAATTAGAGGCCACGCATAGGCTCGCCTCATGATAATGATGATGATGATGATGGTGATGGTGGTGGTGCGTCAAGTTCAGTCCAGTTCTGTCCATCCAGCTAAGCCGCTAATATATGAGGCCAGCACTGGGCCCCTGGCTCGAGTTGGGTGTGTTCCGCACTTGATAAATATTATTGTAAAAGGGCCTGAGATTGTTGTCCACCGCCTTAAAAGTCAACTGGCAATGAATGCCAACCAAAATGAAGTGAGTGCTCGCAAATTTGCATATGGCAACTAACCAATGATACACAAAACGCATGCACACATGAATAGAATAGTTTTAGCTGTGGAAAGCAGGCATCACAGTCGTTTCCTCACTTCTTTAGCAATCTGCCACCATTACTAACACTTTGAGTCTGGAACAAATAGAGAATACTGAAGCGAAAATCGCTCTGAAATCCTAAAAAATATTTTGCTTTTAGAAATAATTTTTAAATATGCGAAAAAAAGTTCCTAAAAAGAGAAAGGCTTTTTTCTATAATTTATATTTGTTAATAAAAGTATACATTTTTAAATAGACTAAATGCAAACCTTTCTTTAGAAAACATTCATCATTAGAAATGCCAAATTGTGTATATGGATGATAAGAGTATAACAACGCTGTTAATTAGTGTAAACTTAAGTCAATTAGGAACTGAAGGCCCTTTTTCATGCCTGGCTCGCACGACAAGCGATGCATCGAGTTCCCCACAATTTGACTTTATCGCAAAACGTGCGATTCTTAATTGAGTTTCGGCACGACTGAAAATAATGCTTCGATTGCGAAATATACCGACGATCGCATTGAGTATTTAAGTGACGGATATTGACTTGTAAATCCAGTTAAGAATTAGCACCTTAAGCAACAATATCACCAAAATGTATTTCCAAGCCAGATCTTTGACTATCTTTGCATGCGTTTTGGTTGTAGTCTGCAGTCTGCAAACAGTAATGGCCCAAGACACAGTAAGAAGGCGAATTGGTTTTGAAACTGAGAATTTAGCTTGAGTTGTTTGTTTTCAGGACTGTACCTTAGAGCAAATCCGCAAAAATTTTATAAATAGTTGCAAAACTTTTACCTTTTTCCCCATTCCGTGTGAACAATTAGCGGAGGTATGATATTACATGATCGCTGATCAAATACATATGCATTTGATATTTATGTGATAATATGTGTTTTGATTTACAGACTATGTTTGGACCAATTCTTAGCGCATGCAAAGGCATTGCAGGCATTCCACCTGGCCCGGAGGCACCCGCAGCACCAGTTTGAATAATGCAATGATTATGAAGATTATACCCAGATGAGGATGGACCTTTGAACCTTTTGATCCACCATAATATCTATATATATACATGTATCAAAATGTAATTAAATATCTTATTCCAATGACATGTCAGACAATAAATTAAAGTCTCTTTCAAGTAAATCAAAATGATTTTAGTCGGCTTTCTAAACAGTCAACTTTGTTCTACAAACTGGTCTGGGATCTTTTTAAAGTTACAGTGGCGATTCGTGAACCGTAGCAGGCCGACCAAAACCGTTAGGGCAACTAATTAAAACCACTTTAGAAATGCTTTCTCAACTGTAAAGTTAGCTATAAACAACGACCAAAAGCAAGTGCGAGTGTGTGTGCGAGTGTGCGAGTGTATACGCGTGCATGTGTCTGTTTGTGTGTATTCGAGTGTGTGTAGACCGAGCGAGACATATGCAACTTGAAACAAAATTAAAAAGCAAATAATATTCATGGTATTTCAGTAAGCGAGGCGGAGCTGCGCTAAAAAAATGCCAACATAATTCCAAATAATATTACAACACCTGCAGAAGCATTTCAAGTGCACAGACGCACATACACAAATACAAATACACAGCAGTGTGTTAAATGTGTAAAAAGGGTTTTTCTTCTTGAAAATCCCTGCACTGAAATTAATTAATTTGCCGTTGCTGACGTTTTACTGCGTGTCAAACATATGGGGAAAAATATTTTTACAACGTCAAAAGATATTAGCTTACTTTGTTGAAAGAAATACAATAAACTAATAAACTTCAAAAAAATATACTTTGATCATTTTTTAAGTAGAAAATGGAATTGAAGAATTGAACGCAACTAAATTCACATTCTTAAATATTTCGTATATTTTTGCAAGTATTTTAGGCATAAGCCAGCTGGGTGCCTTTGTATTTGTATAATTTTGAAATGAATACCGAATTTGTAGAGTCAATGTTCAGCGTGCATCGCGTACAATTTTTGATTCCGATACAAGTCTTTCTATGCGAGTGTGTGTGAGTGTGTGTGTGTCTGTGTGAGTGTGTGTGTGTGTGAGTGTGTGTATATGTGTAGTCTCTTTCTCTTCCTTTCTCCCATTCTGCCAGATGCTAATGTAGTGGCACTTGCTGCTCATTTTATGCCTCGATTGACAGCAAAGTGCAGACGCTTTTTACAAGCGCTGCTGTTGCTGCAAGAAAATAATATAAAAATATAGCTTAAAAAAAACGAATGCAATTTCAGTGCTATGTTTACAGAATTACAGACAGTACTGTCGAATCCAACAAGCAACTTCACAAGTATCCCAATCAAACCACTTGCAGCGAATCAAATACTAAATCTACACCTCAATTCTATTTGTGGTTTGCTCAGAAGATAATGACAAAAAATATAGAAAATAATCATTTTGGAACAGATGTGCAAGTTCTGTCAGAGAGTGATCGCCAAATAAAAAGCCGGTACTTACTATGTGTAACTCGGAGTTATTAAAATTGTAACTTAATAATTCAATGTACTATAAATCGCATAGCTTATAACAATTAGGCAGTAAGCTTAACCCATGATTTTTAAAACTAAATTTATTTGGAATAGCGCTGTTATTGGTGTTTCATAATTCGAGATAATTTCACATGTGGCTTTATTTCTTGGGCACAAATTGTTGATATTTTGGATTTTCCGGCATATCAATTTAATATTTGTGATTCAGTCAAAGATCATTTGCTGCTTATTGAAGCGTTGATCCAGTATTTAGTGACTTTAATTAGTCGGAACACATGCAATTGGCAATTAGCCGTTGCTAACGGACTTCAAACTATAAAAGACCTGGCACCGATTTTGGCCACATCTGTCTACCAAACTATGGCTTCAACCGGCATCTGTTTTGTGTTTGGGCTGTTTTTGTGCCTGTGCGCCTGCGCCTGCGCCTGGTCAGCCCCCTCAGTTGATAATTTGAGTGAGTTTGGTGAGCTGGAACGCACTATCAAGGAACTAGCCACCTCTGTGCTGGCCATGAGTGGTGTTAGTGGTGGTGGTGGGAGTGGGAGTGACACAGGTAAGTCCACTTCTGATTTCATTCATTTGCAAGATTTAAAAATTTTATTTTGTGTTTTTTTGCCAGGGGATGACATTGTCGATGATTTTGATGCGGATATGTTGGACAGCAATGCCGAGGAAGCTTTATTTAATCTCAGCGAGTTTCATATATGAACATGTGAGAAGGCAACTAAACTGAGTTCTCGGTTCTGCTACACAAAGTTTAGCTTCACCGCAGCGCCCAAATTTGATTCAAAAACATTTTCGGATCCTTTTTTTTTTTTTTTTTTGATTGAAATACATGTGAGCTTTGGCAACAAAAAATACTTCAATTATTATTGTATTGTGCAAACGTCTCTCTCTCTCTCTCTCTCTCTCTCTCTCTCTCTCTCTCTCTCTCTCTCTCTCTCTCTCTCTCTCAAAAGCAGCAGACAAAATTACACGTAAGTTTAAATCTTGACTTTTAACTCTGTAGAGCTAAGAGTTTTCAATAAAACTACATTCTATAATGGGATATAATTTTATGTAAATGTCTACACCGAAAGTAGGTGGCATGTTATTGGTATTCTATAGATTATATAACTTTCACAATAAAATATTCAGTTACTGTGCAATACAATAAAATATTCTGTTACTGTGTATATTGTCCGATTGTTGTTTAACTTTCAGCATAGATCGAAGATGAGCTGAGACAGGTAGATGGACGGACGTACTGACAAAATCATATCGACTCGACCGTTGATACCGATCAAGAATACAAATACTTTATGAGATTGGAGATGCAGCTAATAATTCTAATATCAATAAATATACTGAGCTAATTAATTTTCCTTTGTCGTAGTTAATTTCAAAAATGTGTACACTATTTAAAACAGAAAGACTTTAATCCTGATAGCTAAAATAAAATAATAAATAAATAAATGCACTGGCAAATTACCCATTCTAAATGTGGCACGATCTATGCCTCACGTACATATGTATCTATTTGCCTCCTTCTCTCGCTGTCGCGGTCAGCATATAGCTATCTCTCCTCCACGTCGGCCTACATAGGCAAAACTCGAGCCAGTTACTGAGCTCAATTTGCGCGCTAAATCTAATCAACTTAATTCACGACACCGATTTCTACACATATGCACAAATGGCACCCCAAATAACCCCGGGGGGCTTTCCAAAGACAAAGTCTCGTCTACACTGATGATGATCTATGTGTCAAATCGGGGTGTTCATCAAGTGGATTCAAAAGACGATATGCAGGTAAATAATACGATGTAAGCAGACGAACCTGAAGGTGTCGGTTGTGGGTGCCTCTGATTGTCAACCTAAAACGAAAATATGAGAAAACTGTCATAAGAAGTAAATGAACTAATTGCTGGACTTGAGGATATCCTGACAGCAAATCGAATGTGCAACAAAATACAAATATATTGTGTATGATTTAGAGATTCTTGGAAAACAGAGAGACGCAAGGAAAATTGAATACATAACTTAAAATTTAAAACATTTCAAAAACTGAACTTTCCCTTTCTTGGAATGTACTCGTATGTGAGGATAAACAATAGTCAGCCGATTGCTCATCGAGGTTCAGAGAATCACCATCCACTCCATATACCCGTTTTACACGTTTATTATGTACAGGGTATACAACAACAACAAACAAAAATGGCATACATAATATCATTGATAATAATAAATGAAACAAAACGAGGAACGAGCTCACAGCTCACATGCGAAGTCCGAGATTGTTAAAACAAATTTAAATTAAAATTAACAAGAAACATCATCTATCTTAGGCACCTCGAATATCGCATACGCTAGCAGACCTACACATATCACAAATCATGTCACATTTGCAGTTAGTTATGATATATATATTTATATACATATCAATCGATTTCTCAAATTTGCATAACAATAATAATTATAGGTTTCATTTAACATGTTATTGCTTACGGTAAAAGACTTGACGACACAATTCTAATACCCTTGGCAAGGGTATTCAAGTGTAAGCGACTGTCATTCGATCTTTTGCTCAGCTGTAGAGCCCGAGCCGAAGAAAACTGGGTAGGCACCATCCAACGATCCAACTGTGTATCCACTGGATGTGGCATGTGTGTCTATCAGTTGCGTCTGATGCGTGCAGCTGAACAGAAGCTTTTGGTGGCTGTACGGACAGCGGACAGTGTCACTCGTGACTGCAGCGTGAATAATCGATTGATCGGCTAATCGATAATTCGACTCGTTTTTTTTGTTTGTTTTTGTTATCGCTGTGTTGCTGTGTCCTTTCACTGTGTGCGCCATGCATGTTAATGAGCTACGTGCCAACCTGCAAAGCTTCGGCTGGCCGGACTATCTGGTCTTTAGCCTCATGCTGGCCATTTGCGCCGTTATCGGCATCTACTTTTGCCTGCAGATGCGCAGGGAGTCCAGACAGCTCAAGGCCAGCGGAAGCGAGGAGGCGGCCAAAAGTGCCGCCTCTTATTTAGTCGGCGGCAGAAAAATGAAAATATTTCCAATAAGTATGTCACTCATTGCGAGGTGAGTACGGCAGTAAAGCAAAGTTATAATGTTGAAAAAGCCCAAAACCTAGCTTCCATTTTTTTGAGAGAGCATGATATATAGTAAATTCTTTTTACACCTTGTTTCCTGTGCATATCGTTAATCACAATCGTATACGAGTATATTCGTTGTCCGGAATAAGTGGAGTCAGCTGTGAATATTTGTAGTATAAGCGATGCTTATCCACACATCAAATCAAAATGTTGCATAATTTCTAAATGATTCGTAAGAGTGGCGACAGACTAGATTCCAACGCCGGAAATAAGTAACCCGTATATGGGAAATTCAAATTGCGATTACGACAGGGGCATAATCAACGCCTCCGACGCTACTGGCGGCTGTCTGCTAATTGAATTGCTTAAAACGCGCTTTGATCTCGAAAGTAATCCAGGAACAGTTCCGCATGAAGGTCAAGTATCTAAGTCAATTGCCTCTGACATCTATGGGCCTTTCAGTGTATACAGTTGAAATTGAGCTTATGCAGCTTGTATATTATAATTTGTGTGTTTCTGGTTCTTCATCTTCTATTCTAATCAGCTTCATTTCGGGCATCACACTGCTAGGCACACCAACCGAGGTTTACCTGTACGGCTGTCAGTACTTGTACATCATGGGCTCCCTGGTGCTAATGGGGTTTTGCATGTACTACATCTTTCTGCCAGTATTCCATGAACTGAACCTGATATCCACCTACAAGGTATGTGTAGATTAACCCAGAATGCTGCGAAACAAACTAAATTTGTATTTGGACATAGTATCTGGAACAGCGCTACAATCGCAGTATGCGTCTATTTGGCTCAGTTATGTTCATCATAGCATCGGTAAGTGATTATCTCCTTGAACTATTTGAACAATCGCAAGGCAAGCTGATAAAGTCACGGAATACGTTCAGTGAAATTCACAGCATTTTAGTTTTCATAGGAAAAACACACATTTTGTATTACAAAAAAAACCAACCCGAATGAGGAATACATTGCCACATTTCCAATTTGTTGTATACTATTTTGCAAAGGTAGACGAACTGTAAGAAAATTGACCACGAGAAGATTATCAGAAAATAATGATTCGGAAACAATTGATTGAGTCGTGAAAGCCTTAAATGATGAAATGTTCATGCGATGCCAGCTTATTCACTTGATTTCAAATTGCAAATACCTCTTGCTATTTTTGATTCTCTCTGACAGGTATTATGGCTGCCAATTGTGATCTATATGCCGGCCATCGCCTTTAATCAGGCAACTGGGGCAAACATTCACATTGTGACGCCGTGTGTCTGTGTTGTGTGCATCTTCTATACGTGCATTGGTGGCCTGAAGGCAGTCGTGTGGACGGATGTCATCCAGACACTGATCATGTTTGGTGCCATGGCCCTGGTGCTGGTCAAGGGCACAATCGATATTGGGGGACCAAGCGTTGTTTGGCAGCGGGCCCAGCAAACGGCACGCATTGAGTCGCCCAACTTCAATCTGGATCTTAAGGAGCGCTACACATTCTATTCGCTGGTGCTGGGGGGCGTGGCACACTGGCTCAAATCGAATGCCATCAGCCAGAATATGATCCAGCGGTATTTGTCGTTGCCAACGCTCAGACATGCACGCATCGCCCTCTGGGCATTTATAGCTGGCGTGCTTGCATTTTTGGCCATCTGCGGGTATACGGGTCTGCTCATCTATGCCACGTATGCGGATTGTGATCCACTGGAGACGAAGCTGGCGCAGCGCAATGACCAGCTGCTGCCGCTGCTCGTCATGGACACACTTGGCTCATTTCCCGGTATGCCGGGCATCTTTGTTGCCGGGGTTTTCAGTGCGGCCCTCTCCTCGCTCTCTACCGGTCTCAATTCACTTTCGGCCGTTGTGCTGGAGGACTTTGTGAAGACGTTTCACCGCGAGCCACTTTCTGAGGCGCAGACCGCTTTTGTAATGCGCAGTGTTGTGCTCATCTTTGGCATTATCTTTGTCGCTCTGGTGTTCATCGTGGAGAAGCTGGGCGCCGTGTTACAGCTGACCATTACGCTAACTTCGGTGGCCAATGGACCACTGCTTGGCATTTTCACAGCGGGCGTTATGCTGCCCTGGGTGAACTCGAACGGCGCCCTTCTCGGCGGCGTCACCTCCCTCATCGTCATGGTTTGGATGTGCTTCAGTGCACAACACGATCTGGTCACTGGCGACATCGTCTACCAGCGTAAGCCCTACTCCACGCTCGGATGCAACTACACGTTCGAAGGAGAGCGACGAGCATTTAGCAGCCTGCCGCTGGATGATGCCATCAGGTGAGTTGCATTTCAATAGATGAATTAGTTCAATCGTCAGATACCCCTAGATATTTTCAATTTCCCGATCATGGTTTAGGAACTATTTTTAAATTGACACTGTTTTTTGTTCATTTTTCTGATATTGCAGCCCGGCGTCTGAGGCTCCCTTTCAGCTGTATCGCATCTCATATCTGTACTTCACCCTCTTCGGTGCCTTGTTGGCCATTGTTGTTGGACTGCTAACGAGCCTGCTGCTGCGCGAATCCGATCTGGATGCGATAGACAGCCGTCTGCTGACTCCATTTGTACGGCGTTGGCTGGAGCGACGTCGCAGCCGAGGCACGCGGCTGCCGGCTGTGAAGCAGCCGGAGAAGCACAAAACGATGCAGGAGACGACAACGTGAGCAGTGGGGAGGGAGTGGGTCACTGTATGTATATGTGTCGTTATATGTACAGTCGGCCAAAATGTTCCTTTGCTAGCTTAGTAAATATTTGAAATTAAATAAAATAAAATTCATATTTATTTGGTCATTGTGCCTGGCCGCTCCATCCGCTGTTAAATGGGTTCAAAGCATCTGCTTTCTCTGTAATTAGAAGAGTGCCCGCAGTGATGGAATTGGAACTGATTCCGGACTGGACCCAGAGCCTCACTTGTCTGACTTGTGTGAACCTTTGCCAAATCAAAGCCAACTACTAAACAAATTAACACAAAAAAAAAGCAGGCAAGGACGAGACCAAAAAAAGTGTAACTAAAATTGTGCCTGCCAACTTACAAGACCAATGCATATTGAGGGGTTAGGGGTTACGGTTAAGGGTTTGCCCTTTAGTCGTGCTGTTAATTGAATATTTACTGTTGTTTATATATGTGTCTGTGTGTGTGGGAGTGCGTGTGTGTATGTGTGTATGTGTTTGGGTAAACCAACTCAACTAACTACTTATTAGTAGTCATTGCCACCCAGCTGCTGCTGCTGCTGCTGCTGCTGCTGCTCAAGTCTCTGCCTCTGTGCGTGTGTTCATTTGTATGTTTAGGTCGCTTATGCAGCAAATTGAATTGTTAATTAGCTGACAAATGCTTGTGAAATTAGTTTTCAGCTGGACAACAAGAACAACAAGCAAACGCATTGCCAATCACAGTCCATAAAAATCTATTTAAATTTTGAGTTGTAGTAAAGTCAGCACAACCGTTGCACACAAGATCATCTGGTAGAACTGAGAAGCACCCAACGCTTTTCAGCAGACCACCAGTCCTGAAAAATGAAAGGGGATGAATAACAAGAGCTCCCACCCTTTCCGTTACACACAAATATGCTGTATAGAATTTCCATAGCTAGTTGGCTGTCTCTTAATTAGCCGCTACAAAAATAAGCTCGCACAAAAGACAGCGGCGAATGTCATCAGAATGCATAATGACAACGGTTCGTTATGGACACCATGAAAAAGGGGGTGTGCCGGGTGCTGGCCTGCGGCAAATGGGAAGCCCAGGTGCAAATCTCAAAAACAGACATGGCACATGTGCGCCACCTTTCGGCGCATTCAAAACTACTCGTATGCATGGACAAATCCAGTGACAGCGACAGCGACAACGACTGCGACTGCGACTGCGACGGTTGCAGCGACAGTTGTCATATGGGTAGATTGTTTTCGGCCACGACGGAAACGGAAGCTGCCCCGCTAACTTGCCTGCCGCACCCACTGCCACCAATAACAACAGCAGCAGCAGCAACAACTACACCAACAACAACAACAGGTACAAGCACTGCTCAGTTAACTTGTTTATGTCGCTGTTCGCTTTAGTGTAATTTCGTATGTTGGCATATAATTTGTTTTTGCACTGCTCTCTTAGACCCTGTAATTGAAGCATATTAGCATATAAAGCAATCATAAGATATACCATACAATATTACATAATTTAAGTACATTGTTCACCTATGAATATTTGTATTTCAAATTTGCTAATCAATTTGGAGTAGAAAAGAAATGACAAGTTTAGTCTAGGTTTACTGTCTTCATTTCTTTTTTATGTAGCATTTATATTTTAAACATTAATCAATCTACTGAAAGGTTATTAAAAATTAATTTGAAAAAGAGTCAGCTAATAACAAGAAAAATCTATAACATAAACATAAATATGTTTTACTGTCTTCTAGTTTGTAAAATCATATCAACATTTTGCAATGTTAAGCAATGCATGAAAAATATTATTTAACTTATAACATTTAGTTCATTATTACTAATGTATGTAAAGAAAGTAATAATGATTTAAAGAAAGTTACAAACATATACAAATTTTTCTCAGATTACAATTTTACAAGTTATATTTTCGAATAATATTTTTATTTATTCAGCCTAATCAACTGACTGGATTCCATATACATGATCTATTTTTTAATTTAGAAAAATTACTTAGATATGTTAGCAACGATAATTCAATATTTGCCATGTATAAATATCTAGTTTCCTTTTTGTGATTAAAAACTTGTCGTCTCGCTATGAAACATCAATATTTCTGATGTTTTTTTTTTTTGTTTTGTTGCCGAAGTTTCGTTGTTTTGCTCTCGACTCCCCAATGGTAGCGCACTAAGGAAAGAACAAATTCAACTTCAAACAAAACACTCGCATACAAATACAGCTGTGGACTGAGCTGCCCTGGCGGCTATAAATGCCAGTGACAATTTGCAGCGGGTTTACAAGTAAACCATACACGCCCCCACCCGTCAGGCCGACCACTCTTAGCTCGACCCAAACCCGTTGCCAAGAAAGGTGCCTGTCGAGATGGCGGCGTTTGAGGCTACTGCTGCTGCGGCACAAAAGTCATTTTTGATTGTTTTCATGAAAATGAACATAGAAAAATTATAATTAAAATTCATATGGAAATTGTCGAAAAAAGCAGATTCTGCTCTGCTCTGTCCGAACAATGGAACGTTGGCCTTGTTGTTGCTGCTGTTGCTGTTGTTTTTGTTGTTGTTGTTGGCGCTACTGCAGGCCAAAAAAGATTTCATCTGAAAAACCTAAAGACCAAAGAAATGCAACTGGGGGCAATGAACATTTTTTCGGGGCATGGCAGCTCAAGGGAGAAGGGGAGGAGGGGTGGCAAAGTGGTGGGAACGAGACGGTTGAGCTGCGGGCGTATTGTTTGTGGAACATGTGTTAAGCACACAGATACAGCAACACACACACACACACAGACACACACACACACATGCACATGCACACAAAGGCAAACGCACACAGACTACATGAAACGACAACAATGTCAGGTCTAACAATATTAGGAGAACGGCCTCCACCTGAACCAGCCACACGCCCCATTCTCTTAAGCAACTACCCCCGCTGCCGCGCCACCTCCCAGTGGCCCCAGTGGGCAATGCAAAATGGTCAGGCAAACGCATGCCGGCTGCTCATTTTCTTGTTGTCGTTTAATTTTGGCACTTTTCCTACACTTTTATGCGATAAAATATTTAATTATATTTGGCAGCTTGTTTGTGCATTGTGCGGTTCGCCTTTGCCTGTGCCTTTTCCTTTGCCATTACCAAATTTACATTGCCCCAGGGGAAGCAGCAGCAGTAGCAGCCCAAACAGCAGGAAGAGGCACAGGCAACTGGGTGTAGCAGTACCGACTCTGAATGCGACTCGGATCCAAATTGCATTTTAAGCGCATGCTTAAAAATATACAATGCCATTTCTTTTTAGCCGAATTAGTAGCAATAATTGGCATGAGATATGACCATTACAAATGTATTCCTTCCATGGTTGATTTTCATCTGATGCAATCCCGCCAGTGCACTGATCTCTCTAGCGATAACTTACAATATCATCGAATTGATGTTGCTTTCTTTGCGTTGGATGACCGGCGAGTCTGGTCAGTGAGCAGAGCATAATAACAGACATAGCATAAAAAAATACAACAATTAAAAAAGTAAAAGGCTAATTATGAGTTAAATGATAGTTGATAATTGTACTTGACTTAAGAAGTTTCACAACTCGTAAATAAGTTAGAATGTATTTCTCGGGCTCGCACGGGCCGAGAAATATATGGCTAAATCTCTAAATCGCGCCAAAATTATGATGAAAAATTGTTGAAAAATACACTCAGGAAAAAATTGATTTGGAAACTAGACATACGAAAAAATGAAACACAACCTTCCATTTGAGGAATATACTTTCTGAATAATAAGGTTAGTTAGCGAACATCTTATTCGCATTCGCCTTGATGTTTTTAAGCACCCCAAAGCGCACTAATTTATTTCACATTTGAATAACAAAAATACTTTTAAATCTTTTAACTCGGCTTTTCAGCCAGCCGCCACAGTGGTTGCAGCCAGTGTTGTTGTGGTTACTGGTGGGGCTGTGGTCAGTGGCTGCTTGATGATCGTCACACGTACGCAGCCAGCATGTTCGACATGTTCCCCAATCGGTGTGGCATGCAACTTGCCCAAGCCGGCCATCAGGAAGAGACAGCAAAGTAGCAGGCCAAATAATCGCATTATGCTGTGCATCGGAAATGGTAGCTGATCCACTGATCCACTGAACCAGCCAAATACAACTGCCGGCAATAGTAGCAGTCGTCGCTTTTATAGTTGTCTTCGGCGTGGAAACTGGCTGTAATTGTGATTGTAAATTGCCTGTGCATTCGTAATTTCTATTATTCTGGTGTTTTTGTTTCAAATCGCGGCAGCTGTTGAGCTTAGTTCCATTCACGTGATATTTCGATTCATAGAAAAATCATAAATTTGATTATCTATGGCGAAATGGTTTTGTGCATGCATTGTCCATGGTTTATTTACCGATCCCTATCCATTCATATTCTCATGGAATGATGAAATGGCGAAATTACTCACTGGAGGCATTAGAACAAAAATTAACAGCAACACTGATAAGGTATAATAATTATTAAGAACAATAAAACAAATCTATACTTCGTTTTGTTTTTATTTTGGCTTCGTTGATAAATTAGGTAATGTTCTCGAGATAAACCTATGTCGTTTTTTCGTTCCAAAGAACTGCTAGTTCCGGTTGTAAAACGTGCCCAAAGCTTATAGCAGTCGGATTGATCGGTATTATAACCATTATTGTGACTGTTCTAATTGTGAAATCATTTTGAGTGCCTCCAACTATGCAATTCTTTTGTGTGACCTTATAATGGTTTAGGATTGTCATCTCATCTCTGACACACACTTGGCGCAATTGCTACAGTGGTAGGGGTCAATTCACTTAGGCCGCATTCAACTTTTTACATTCATAAAAGTAACAAAAGCATTTAAATGGATATTTTTTATTCAGGAGCAACAAAGTAAAAATGTCTCGCGTGAATGAAAAGCAAAAACGCATAAATTAAAATGTGGTTCACTTTTCATTTTAAATAATTGTGTCTACCTCAAAATTTGAGTAAAGCTGTCAGTATATAGAAACCGAAAAAAAAATCCCCTGTTGCATGGCTTATCCACAAAATCATTGAACAAGAGTATTTAAATATTTTGTAAAATGTTCGTTCGACTGTCTTTCTGCAGGAACGAACTTCTTTTCAATGCACTATCGACCAATCTGCGATATAATTTGAAATTAAATTTAAATTGCATATGCGAAACGTGGAGATACGAGAATTTACATCAATAATTTAAAGAGTCTAACTATTCTCGTCTGTTGATGCTTAACAGGAATATATATATTTTATTGAGTCGTAGATGTTTCCTTCTTTTTACCATTTTTACTCATTTTTAAGGGGTTCAGGCTATAAAACGAATATTATTGATCAGAGAGTCAATTATACAGCTGCTGGATCTAGAGCATTTCATTACCATCTTTTTTTTTCATAATTTAGACAGGAACAGGAAGTTATCTTTGCTTTGCTACTACTTTTGCTTTATTGGGATGGTCTATTCGTGTGCTACATACAGTGTTAATATAAGTTTAATAGATACGAGGTCCAGGTATAATCCAATGTCTAATGTCCAGGCTCCAAACTCACACCCAGCTCACTTGTTAACCGGAGGAGGTGGCAGCGGTGGTTCGTGGCGGTGGTGGTGGTCCATTATGTGGAGGCTGTCCGGACGGGGCTCCAGCAGCGGCCCTGAGACTGGCCACGGTGGTTGAGCGATGATGCTGAACATGCTGGACAGGCATCATTCGGGCTGCGGCCAGTTGCTGTGCAGGATTAATACTCCTATTAGCGAGATGTTGAATTTGGCCGAATGGGTTCGACTTACCAGCAGGATGGCGAGGGTCAGGCCGAGTAACAGGTATACACGCATTATGATACTGTTCGCTGTGTGCCAGGGTTTAAGATCTGGGTCGAGGCTGCGGCTTATATAGCAGTTCGGCAACCGACTTTGAATGCTGTAGTTTCATCAGATGTGGCAATTGTTATGGTGACAATTATAGTGGCACATTAAAACCTAATTGAGTGATTTGAGTGTTGATGATAAATTATTTAATACCAATTCACAACTTTCAAATTAAAATTAATTTGACTGGGGGCGTGCACAAGCCCAAAACACAATTATCATGTGCAGTGAAGCCATCGTTTTGTTTTTGCTCGCATTCATGCGCTCGGTCTGGGTTTAGGACAGGGTTATTGTCGATAAATGTTCCACTTATTCCAATGAAGTTGATATTATTTAATGAATGCTTTATTTGAAATCGCATCATATAAATAATTGTAGTAAGAGAGTTTTAATCTACGATTCATTCTAGAATGTAAAATTGTTAGAAGCGGATTCGTAATTTGGTTTATAATCATAAATCTGTTTTCTCTATGCTTCCCCAGCTACCCCAGCCTTTACAGTGTACAATGCGTGCTTATCAATAATGATGCATATATGTATGTTATAAGCAATGATAAACTAATCCAATGCTCCGCAGCTATTTGGCTGTGGTTCGTTTTAAGCCAGTGGCTTAAGCCACCAGAATTGGGCGTCCTTGTCAGCTATTTGATCTACTGCGACTCCTGATGATGATGTCTCCGTTTGGCATGGGGAATAAACATAAACGTGCCGAGCAACTTTTATTGCGATTTCGTTATAGTATATGTGCGCAAACAGGAAGGTGTGCTATGCACTGAGAAAAATTAGTGGTTGAGATTTGTTTTTTTCTCCATAATGTATCTTTTAAGTAACTCTTTATATGCTAGTTATCTTAAATACGATACGTAAAAGTAATAAAATACCAAGAGAGGGGGGCGGAAATATTCGATTATATTTTGCAAAATAGATAAATACGTAGGGCAAGTTAAAAAATATATTTTTTATTTTTAATTTAGTCATGAATAAGCAATCTATTAATTTCGTTTCGTTTTGTATTCCTTCAATTTTCTTAATATATTTGAAATTATTTCGAGTGCATGGTTTTTCACATTTTGGGGATGGGCAACAGTCATGGAGCGGAACTTTGATAGATTTAACAGGGAATGACAGACACACAAACACTTCGGGAAAAAAATCATAAACTACATCCAAAGATGACGATGATAGAGACTGAGCCAAAACCGAATCGTAAAAGGCAAAAGCTGCAGTCTCCATTTCAAAAATGTGTCTGTCTGTTTGTGTGTGTGTGTGTGTATGTGTATGTATGTGTAGTGTAATATAGTGGTAGTAGCAACATTTATTGGATTTTTATGATAAGCGAGGACAGGTCGACGACAGTCACTCAGATTCCTTGATTTTTATTTGTTGTGTTGGAAAACATCGTTTCTTGTTGTAGTTGTTGTTGCACAGCACTAAGAGCGGGCAAATTGTGGCTTTTATCGCTGATAAGATGACAGCAACAAAAAAGCGACTTAAATGGTGCCGTTGGTAGTTGCGAGTATCCTGCACTGCTCCGTTGTCAACTGTCGCCATGGCACAATGCAAATCAAACAAACAATAAATTCAGCGACGGACATTGTTGCATGTAACAGAAACAGATACAGATACAGCAATAGATATAGATACAGATGCAGTCTCCATCTACCATTCAAGAAGACAATGGCGAACACCGGCAGTAAAACGCATGCATATCCTATAAACATTAAGGATATCCTTGAGTAGATGCAATTTTCTAACCAATATAATTCATAAATTTATTTTCAATCCTTTCCGCACATAAATTTTCATATTATGCACAAGCAGACATACTCACACACACGCACACACACAACAACAGTCATACATCGTGCCATTTCGCTCTCAACCAGGTCTTTTTTCCTGCAGGTCTATTGTGCTACATATCCTGTGTGTCTCTCTCTCTCTCTCTCTATCATTCTGTGTGTATGTGTGTGTGTGTGCATTATTATTTGTCGTCGTGCTTGTCATTATTTATATGGCCAGGCCAAGAGATAGGTTGCTGCAACGCTTTGCAGCCAAGGATATGCTGCTGCCTACAGTTGCAACTATAGCTCCTGGCAATTACGCACACACACACACACATCGATATTACATTGCAGTAGGCATGTCCTTTCGGCCTGGCAAGGTTTGTTGGCCTAACATTTTGATTTATAAATGCCAACGCCGACTCTGACTCCGACACCGACTCCGACTCTGATTCTGATTTCAACTCTGACTCTGAGGCTGAGACTGAGCGCAAGTGCTGCATCCTGAGTCCTGACTCCTGGGCCCTCTCTCGTGCGCCGGACGCTGCAGCTACTTTTGCTGACTGGCTGTAGCCTCCCCCCTCGCCCCTCCGCTGCCACTACCACTGCTACTGCCACCGTGCTGTGCATTGCCCGTTAGGTAGCCCAAGTGGCCATTAATATATCAGTTCAATTCATATTTGAAATTTTGCATATCCTAACACGCCATCAGTGACTCTGGCTCGTCTTCGTCCTTGCTTGCGTCCTGCCAGTTGCTAGTTAGTCGTTCTCGTTGCACACGCATACGATTATGATTTGTGTCTTACTTAATGCACAGACAGATGGGGTCAAGAGGTTGCTTCTGTAGTTGTTGCTATTGGTGTTGCTGTTGCTGTTGTTGTTGCTGTTGCTGTTTCTGTTCTTGGTCCGTTTGTTGGGTGGCTTTGACCAGCAGACAAGTGGACAGTGGGACGGACGGGTGAATTGCTACCCAGTCATCGTCTCAATCTGATTGATTTAGAATTCCAATTGAGACTACATGAAATATGTTTGTCTCGTGTCTCCAACTGCCTCTCGAATTCCTTCTGCCTGTCGCCGTCTTCTGTCGCTTGCCTGCTGTCGTCTGTCGAGTCCAGGCTGCTGGTGCTGCGACTGGTCCTGCATCCAAATGCCATTTATGCATGGGCATATCCTTTTGCGAAATTTGCATATTCCAACAGCAACACAGCAGCACAGCAACACAGCGACACAGCAACACTAACCCCAACAACAACAACGACTTATTGATATTTCATTGATTTACGACACTTGTGAAACAATTTGGAAAATCACAGATTAGCAGGCAGGCAGCAGGCAAGTCGTGAACTGCACTAATTACACCCAAAGCTAAAATGACCCAGACACAATACACGCACACACGCAGACAGGCAGTCTATCTCTTCCTCTGGCAATCGCAATATTAACTTTGTCATGTAAATCGCAATAGACAAGTCCTCAGCTAAAGTTGCGTAGGCACAATTTTGCCAGACATTATATTGAAACCCATTTTCGCTCAGTTGATGTAAAAAGTCAACTAACTACAGGGCACCAGCTCAATTTAGATATGGTGCATTTAGATTTCGACAATTATATTCACACTTCAGCTCTTCACAAGTCCAGTCTTTCAGGTGAAAATATATATGCATATGCGTAAAAAAATATATTAGGTACGAAAAAAACAAAAAAAGAATTATCCATTTATGCACAAAACTGATTGGCTAGACAGAAGAGGTGCTTTTGAAAGTATGAAAAAATAATTAAAATCTATGGCTACATGAAAATTCCTTTCAAATATATACCCAATATATAATCGTATATACAAAATAATACAAATCTTTTTAATGCTCGTTTATTTGGTCAATCATCGTGTTCGAGCTAGCACAACAATTAATAATTATCAAATACTTTAAATAGTTCTGAATTAGCAACTATTAACTTAAAAGTAAAAATAACATATATTCATATGTATTTCGTCTATGAGCAACAATAAATTTAACTTAAAGTACAAGCCTTTGTATAGGTTTCACAAAATGAGCATCCAATCAATCAATCAATCAATCGATCAAATTGGAAGTGCACATTGTAAAGTTGATTATGTCTGTAAATGTCTGGCTGAGAAATTATCTTAAATTAGCTGAGCAATTGACCCAAGTTGCCCCCGCACAGCTTCGACTGAGATTTATACGTCAACCCTGAATGCTCCATTTCCTATATATATATATGTATATATGTATATATATATATATATATATATGTATAACTATATATATTGATATAGAGAAGGCATTCACAATCACATTTAGTTTCACATTCGCATCCTTTTCCGGGCTTCCTCTGGCTGTTGAACTAACGTGCAGTGATTAGGCTACCAGGCAACAAACGATTTGTTGCATGTTGTTGCAATTGATTGTTGCAATTTCAATTTTGAATTATGAGCCCTGGCCAGGCCAGGCGAAGGCGAGCCTGCTTCGCAACGACAAACGGCAACTGCATCCTTTGGCATTGCATCCGGCCGCTGCCTGCTTCCGCATGGGTGTGACTCACACATTGTTTGTGTGTGCGTGTATGCGTGTGTGTGTGTGTGTGTGGGTGTGTGTGCTTATGTGTCGTTTGCATGTTAAGCCCCAGACTCAGTCGCAATCGGCAGCGGCAGCGGCAGTCTCAGTCTCATTCCCCCCGCCACCTATTTGGGAGTGTGCAATGTGTTGCAAGTTGCATTGGCAGCGTCATTCAAGTGTTTAGTGATTTATGGAATGCCGTTAGAGTTGTTGCATTGCATTGACCATCCCTCAAGTCCTCACCTCCCGCTAAACAGCCTCGTCCCCACCGTCAAGATTAGCACAATGGATTTGAGCACTTTTGACAGCTAAGATTTGTTTATGTGACGCCGGAACCCAGAGTCTTATCTTAGGGGCTAGTCTGGCTGGGAGTCGATGTCTGGGCTCTCTGATTCATGCCGTTGCATATTGGTAACAAATTTGTGGTAATTGATTTGAAATTGATTAATTAAGTTTGCGGCACAGACGTGACACACAACAATGTTTGCAAGTGGCTTTAGCGCACATTGCCACAACACAATTAGCAAACACACTTGCTACCACCCGATACCCCGACTCCCCCACTCATCTATCTCGCCCTATCTGTTTGTTGTTGCAGCTGCTTATTCAGCCAGGAATGCCTGGAAGGTGCAACCGCAAATGGCAGGCTGGTTTGCCAACAGTCGGCATTCGGCAGGCAATCCTTCAGTCCTGCACTGGCATTCACTCAACTCCGTTGGCTTTCGTCTCTGACGAATTGCTGTGGGGCTTGTTTGAATGTTATCGACACGATTTTGACATATTGAATAACAGTTAAACGTTGCCAAGCGGCAGACGACATGTCTGTCTGCCTATCTGGAGCCTCGCCTCGCATCACCTCGCCTCGCCCCGTCGCTCTCCACTGGACAGACGGCTGCGATTACCAACTTGTATCCTTGTTGGCAGCATTTTGATGCGCGCGTGTTTGTGGCTGCCTTTTGGCATTTGGCTGCCAAATGGTGCATATGGCTAGATACACAAGCTGAAATATGCCAAATCGGTTTAACAAGGCAGCTAACAGGCGTCGGCACTCCAGACGACATCGACATCGACATCAACATCGACACTGACGGCAAGGGCGACGTCATCAACGAAAATGTTTGTTGACACGTCAGGCATGGGCTCTCAACTCTCAACTCTCGACTCTCAGGTCTCTCCCTCTCTGTCTTGCTCTCTGTCTCTGTGTGTAGGCGCTGGGTGTTAACATACATCAAATATTGACAGTTTACTTAACCCAGCCGCACATTGGAGACACGCAAGATGGCAAACGACACTTGCAATCGACGCTCGATCCTTGCCACTTTAAGTCAATCAGAGCCCAAGCCGGCTGGTCGCTAATCGACCACGTGCACTTAAAGCCAATCGAAGTGGGATCAGAGTTCGCCATTTAATAGCTCTTCATAATAACATTAATTTTTATATTGACTCAATTAAACATATCAAAATTTGAGAGATATACAAATGAGTTATAAATTTGTGATATTATATAAATGTATATTGCGGATTGGGGCCAATATTAAAACTAGATAACTCTAGTCAACTAGAAGATACTCTGTAATCAGCCTTTATATACATTTACAAACGAATTGAAACTGATTCACAACAAACTTAGATGCATATTGCTCAATCGAATTAAAGTTGATGGTGCATATTTCTGACAGTTATTTAAAATATTTTCCGTGAGAGGCAAAGCAAATACTAATACTTATTAATTTTAAGTATGATACATTTATTTGCAAATAATATTACTATAATAATCCAAGCAAGAGCACTTGAATTATAAATAATATATGAGTCAACAAATAGTTCAAGATATATAGGAACATAACCTCCACAGATAGTCAACTTTCGAGGCAGGGCTCTTCGTCTCGGATTTCCATTTGCAATATACTCTTCCTAAGCTGGAATTTCGTTTTTCGAATCAATTGAAATTCAAATCCAAAACTGGACCCTTTTATTTTCCACAATGCCAAGTGGTAGGTGTTTTTTTTTTATGGTTTGGTGGTGCTAGTTAGCCGCTGTTCGCTATTTTTGCGCGCTACAAGAAATCTGTGCGGGGCACTGTGGATATGATTTATCAGTGCTTTTAACTGCAGCCAATACGGGGCGTTGTATGAGGGGGATGGAGGCTGAAAAATTTGCATAAGACGCTGGAAACTGGCAAATGGAATATGTCAATTGAAGCTGCAGCCCACCGAGAGAGAGGGAGAGAGAGAAAGAGAGAAAGTGGCGCGCCATGATTAATGGCTGCGATTATATTTTTCCTTTTCGAAGTTGTCATTTTTGTTTTTGTTTTTTTTTTTGTTCGTAGTATTATCTGTAAAGTTGAAATTGTAATTTAATTTAGAGCGATTCTCTCTAGTGGCCGAGGCCATTTCTGATTCCTTGGCTTCGGCCCTATGCAAATGAGCGGCTTTGTGTTGTAAGCCCAACCAAGCCAGATGGCAGCAGGCAATGGGAGCCAATTGTCAATTGCATATCCTTTTCGCATTAATATTTCATTAACAACATTTGCGGAAGTTTGATCTTCTGCATCAATGGTTTGTAAAATTGACTTGGGCCCAACAGCAACAACAGCAACAATCGCTGTAAGCAGCTAACAAAGTTTAAGGCACGACGCAAGCACAGCAAGGACGACAACAGGACGACGACAATGTTGCCTTATTAGATTAATTTCATTTTGGTTTTTTGTGCCATCTCACTCAATCTCTTTGTCGCTCGGCGTAATCATCCTGTTGATTCACAACATTGCCCCAACCAACATCCACCCATCCACCCACATCCACCAAAATCACTCGAACCACCCAATGTTATGCAAATTTTTTTTTAAATATATATATATATATTTTTTTTTTGCCAACCCTCCGCGCTCTATTTTCAATTTTAGCAGTGCTTCAGCTTTAGCCTCAGCTCCGTTGTAATTTTCATTATTTATATTTTTTCCATTTTACTGATTATGATTTAAAGCCTGCATCTTTGGCCGGGGATTGTCGCACTGATTGCCACGTATCAATTTCCAGCCGCCAGTTTTGCCAATTTCTCAAAATGCTCCGCGCCGCAATTTTAAATAAGCCATTAACCGCAGTCGACGCGACGGCTCGACAGTCGCGACTGTTCAATATATCAAAAGATGTTAAGGCCCACAAGAGGGGCGCACGTAAAGTTTACAACAGCTAAAAGCTCAAAGATTTTATTATTACAAAATACACATTTTTGACCATAAATAAATAATTTGTATAACATTTTAAACATTCTTTGAAGTTGTTATTTGGCGTTAAATATATCTGGGAGAATTTGATATTTATTTATTCATATATTGGTTTCCCAGTGATACAAGATTAAGTTCTATAGACTATATTCATAATATATATTAAAATTAGTTACAGCCATTTTGAGATATTAATTTGGGTTTATCCAAATTTTATCATCTATGTAATGCCACTCTTAGTAAAGTATTTGATAGATGTCTAGTCTTTACTAGCTCTGTTTGGCTAAATATATAATTCTTAGGTGCAAAATAAAATATGAAGTATCTTGGTGAATCCTGTAAGCGACCCTCGCGAGTTGGCAACATGACTGATATTTGCATTTGATGCTGATGCCCGCTAACTACGCCTGTCAAGTGGGATTTTGTGCGATTTTTCTTGCAGCTCTAGCGTGACCCCCGTATTGAACAGCACTCGCCCGACCGCCCCGCCTCCCCGCCTCCCAGCCTCCCTGACCCCGCACCCACCACTCTGATAGCCTGATAGCCTGACTGACTCTTGGATGTGGGTGGGTGGTTTGGTTGGTTTGGTTGGTGTGGTGCTTCGACTGGCGGCATGCATGCCGAAAATTGCGTTGTTTTGCGTGTAACCGCGCGTGGTAATCAAACAAGCGGCATGGCTTGCGAGGGTCGTGTGGGGGTGGGGGGCTGTTGGTTGAGCCTGATATTGGTATGGGGCAAGGAAGCTATACATGCCGCTGTCGTCTTGGTGTCGTTTTTTGTTTCTTGTTTTTTTGGTTTTTGTTATTCGGCGCGCATATGCCGCGGGCTGGCGCCTGTGTGGCAGCACTGGGTGGTGGCAGTTGTGTGGCGTCGGGGCAGCGGGTGGCATTCGCGAATCGTGCTGTTAGCAAATATGTTGCCAATTCGACGGCGCATTGACGTTTCCCTTTTGTTTGACGTCGAAGTCGACGTCGTCGTCAACAGCTCAACTTAAGTTGCTAACGAGCTGCGCGGCTTTTGCCCAGCGGCGTTGTGTATGCCGCAACATTAATAAAAAATTTCGCAAATTTTTTGGGCTCTCTATATGTGGTGGATGTGGGCTGTGGATGTGCGCTGTGGATGCAGTAATGTGATGGGTGGTAGGTGGTAGGTGGGCTTGGCGCTTCAATTTTTTGTGTAATTTTTCAAATATTGTTCAATTTGCAAACGCGCGTTTAACGATGTGTGCGTAATTTAAGTGCCCGTTGATGCTGTCGAGGGTAGGTGACGCACGGCAAGGCCATGTGGAGTGGGTGGGAGGGGGCGGGGAGGGATTGGTGTAGCGCGGCCTTTGAATTTTCACTTTGATGGTTTGATCGTCATCGTCATTGGCATCGCATTTGTGCAATCGCTTGTGCCATCAATGGAATATGATTTAATTATTTTGATTACACATTTTAATTGTATTGATAAAAGCGCAAAATGTACTCGAGAAAGGTGCACTACAATTGAGAAGTACTTGAAAAGCCGACTGGCAGCTAAAGACTAAGTGGGGCAAATGTCATCAGCTTGAAATTAAATTGCTTAAAAAATGTGAATCGTTGTTCACACAACAGTCTCTTGCTGATGAGTAAAGTCGATTTTTTTGCATAAGTTGTACAAGAAAATGAATACACTTCTTTAATAAATATAATCCACAACTACACGAGTCACAATCGGATATCGGAGTGTGATAGAGCTGTTGCCATCTGAGTATTATATATCGAAGAGTATTGTAATTCTCTTATCAATTTGAATTTAAGGCACTTTGCATCTACCTTGATATACATATCGGTGTGGAAGGTAGCAATTCATTTTGTTTAAACAATATTATTAGTTGGTGATCTTCACCAACTTCCCCTCAAGATACTCAAGGTAACAAATATTGCTAAGAGTTCAAGCTGTTTGATGATCTATTTGAGACTTAAGTTTACTCAATTTTAAATCATTTTTTTTGCACTCCACCGATTTCCCCCGATTCTGAGGCTTAAAGTAATTATCCCTTTGTCGTTTTCTAGCATAAGAGTCTTGGTTATATTCAAATATATAATCATTTATATTTTGTGTACTTTCTCCCACTCTATCTTTCTATCTCTGTCTCCCTCCCGCTCTCTATCTCTCTCTCTCTCTCTCTTTCGCTCTCTGTGAAGATAACAATATGAGTGAGTGCAACGCCTCGGTTCGCTTTGCGTTCGTTGGCGTTTCCGCTGCTGAATCCAGTTGCGTCTTCTTGCCCCTCCCCCACCCCAACACCCGCGTATCAAGCAACCACTTAAATAGTTTTTATCATGTAATTACGGCCGCTGTCGTCTGCCAGACGCATCCTCGTATCCTTGTGTCCTCACATCCTTTTTGGCGCTTAACTTTTTCTGTAGCAGCTTCCGTGATTTGTGCAACCGACCGCTGTGGCAACTGCCACAGACTTGGAGTCGCCACCCGCATCCATCCCCCAATTGTGCAGGACACATGAGTCGACTTTTGGGCCATTATGGGTGTAGGCGGCTGTGTGGGGGCGTGGCCAACTGCCCATTGCTTGTATTACAATAATTTTTAATTACCGGCGTAAACGTAATTATGAATTTTTATTTCGCACTGCTCGGTTGCAAATACATTTTTTTGCCCCCCTCCCCCGCCGCCTCTTTAGCCCCATTTTTTTTTTGTTTTTTTTTGTGTGTGTGTGTGTTTTTTTTATGTGCCTTTTGGCCTTTTTGTTGTTAGGCATCGTTTGGTGGGCGCTTTTTGTAGTTGTCGCTGGTGCTGATCCGGTGCGCGATATGCACAAAGGCTTCACAGTTGGTTGAGGCGGCTGTCTAAGGGCTTCGGGTTGTGCCTTTTTGCATGTGTCACTTGGCTTGGCGTTGCCAGATTTTGCGTTGCGTTTCTTAGAATTTTCCGCCAAAAAGGGCAAGTGTGGTGCGGGTGTTGCTGGGGCCCAGCCACCGGCTGCACGCAATTATCACAAGTGACGTGGAGCGGATATGCTGCCATCGTCACCAGCGTCTCCAACGTTGGCGAATAAAACAATAAGTGCTGCATGCTTTCAGGCGTCAGGCGACAGGCGATGGGTGCACTGCGCCAAATGCTTGCCGGGCAGTCAAATGCCATTCGGCTAGAGCACGGGGGTGTGGGGGGACTTGGGGATTGTATGAGATTTTTATGGTTGCCCGCAGCGGCGGGCGCGCTCATTACGCCGACTGCGGGTCGACAGCGTCAGCGTCAGCATCAGCATCAGCTCATCATCAGCCTTAACCCTTTTTCCGCCAACGTCAACCCGTGCCAAACCCTAACCCAAGCCTAACCCCTGCAACAAAACCAGCCCCTTTTACTTAGCGTCACGCTCTTTTTGTAGTTTAAGCTGTCGCTGTCGCTGCTGCTGCTGTTGCAGCGTTGCATTTTTAGCTTCTTCATTGCGCTTAAGGACTTTTGACTTTTGTTTTATTAGTTGTGAGCCTGCGACCTCTCCCCCCTCTCTCTTTCTCGCTTTCGCTCTCTCTCTGCACCACCCACACGGTGGGGCGATGCGGGCGCAGTTATTTAAGCATTTGCCATAGCTACTCTCAGCGCTTAGCTCTCAACTCTGTTTCAGTCTCTGCATACATTCATTTTCTGCGTTTTTTTCCTATTGTTGTTATTTTTTCGTTTTTTTTTCATTATGTATATATATATAAATATATATATATATATTTTTTTTTTTCTGTTGTTTTTTGTGTGCTCTCTGTACTATTTCTCATATTTTTAATTTCTGCACTTTGTCCCTATTTATCCTGGCGTTGGCAGTTTTTAATTTCTCTGCTTTTCCGGTGCAAAGTTAATGAATAATTGTGCGCACTTTTGCGGCAAACGGCGACAGCGACGGTGACAGCGACAGCGACGGCGACGGCGACTGAGACGCAGACACCAACTGCAGCGGCAACATTTCCCACTCTGTGCTATCGTATGAGAAACCGAAACGGGGAGAGGTCAAGCGGGACATGAGCATTAGAGAAACAGAGAGAAATGTACAGAGAGAGTGAGAGAGAGAGAGAGCAAGAGAGAGAGAGAGAGCAAGAGAGAGAGACAGAGAGAGAAAGTGAGAGAGAGCGAGAAAGCGAGAAAGGGGGAAGCAAGTGGAAGGGCGACTCGCTGAATAGCGCAAAGTGTGATTGCATCCGGCGCCTTAATGAGTTCTTGATTTAATTCTTTTTCCAGCTGCGTTTCGTTGGGTTTCATTGTATTTGTGATACCCTGCAATCATGGCAACGACCTAAAAGGCTGTCATTGTGGCATGCATAGATCATATCCTCGAAGGCAACAGTAAAAAACGACTCAACTCTTCAACTAATTGTGATATTGCCTATTTGCAATTAATAACGAACCTTTACTTTCTGGGCTAGAATTTGCCTATTCAAAACCTTGTCATGCAATTGAGTCGTATAACTTAACTTCTCATAACAGGGTATATTTTCGAGTCGTGCAATGTCGTCTCGAACATTTGCACTTATTTTCTACTTGCTGATGGTGCTTCTGCCGCTGAGCTGACGTTGATTTCTCGCCACTTGCAGGTCCAACGCCAATCTCGGTGTCATTGTGACCTGAAATTGGTTGACGTTTCTGTTCACCGTTCATCGTTCAGCGTTCAGCGTTCAGCATTCTGCGTCTGGCGCCTCCGTCACTACAAAATGGCAACAGATATAAAATTTCTACCAAATATCTTCACATTCCACGCTCTATCTTCGTATGATCTGTTGAGTGCGGGTTAAGAATGAGAATAATTGACTGCTGTTTTCTTTTCTTTATACTTTAAGCAGTCTCAGATTTGCAGTTAAATAATAATTAAATATGATGATCTTCAGCACTTTTAGATTCGTTTCTTATGGAGGAGGTTAGAGTCTGTTGATCTATAGTGCTTGCCGCTTACGAATGAGTTACAGGTTTTGATCTAGTCCAATCATGTGCAAGAATGCAATGATTCAATTCATTATTGGTTTTATTTCTGTGGTCTGTGGTATAGGATTAGGCTAGGACATTGGGATATTTGTGATATTGCAGTCCCCTAGATAATAGAGACTATTGGAAAAAGAATTGTTGTGGGGCTTACAATGATATACGAGTATATTACCAATTTTTGTAGTCAAGTATATATACAATTTAGTCCATTTCTTTACCTTAGCCCAAATTACTCCTTTAACTCTGATCTTTAATGGACAAGGGCCACTCGCTAAGCTGAACTTTTTGACTTCATCGACACTAATTTGTTTTCAATGATAATGAAAGCACACTCGAGTTGAGCGCCCGGTCCGCGCTTTAATTGTCGCGGCACCACGGCGCCAAAAGTGCGTGACGAAAGCAGGACAAGAAGACAGCAGGGCAGCGGGGGGACAACAGGACAACAAGGGGACAATGGCCAAACAGGTCAATGGGCAGCGGGCGCAAAAAGGCAAAGGCAAGGCAAAAAACGGAATCAAACTGAAGTGCCAAAACGACAACAAACGCAAGTGCCAAACAAGGCTGGCCAAAAAAGAAAGACGGCAACAGTAGCCTGAGCAGAAGCAGGGATCTGGGAGCTGGAGTAAAACCAGTAGCTCGAGCAGGACTTAACCAGGAAATAAAGCACGCTGTCTATCCTACTGGCAAACCCAATGCGTAATCAAAGCGCCGGCGGTCGGGGCTACTGGGACTGGAACTGGGACTGGGACTGGGACTGCTGCAGGCAGGCAGACACACAGAGAGACAGACACGACTTCGTCGTAGTCGTAGTCGTCGTCGTCATCGTCGTCGTCGTCGTCGTCGTCGTCGTCGTCGTCGTCGTCGTCATCTTAGGTGTGTGGCTCCAACGGATCAGCAACAGCTCCTTCCCCCCTCATCGTCTGAAGCTACCCAGTTGGATTTAGCGTCCTTTGCCAGCCGCTTGCCTGTCAGATTCAATGAGCATCATTGTGTTTTAAGTGCGTTCGTTGTGTCCTGTTCCTTATCCCTGTGTCCTATGGCCCTGCCCCCCCCCTCCCATCACCTAGTCACTGTCTGCAGGCGGGTTGTTTATTTATTCTTTTTCTTGTCCCAGCCCCGTCAGCAGTCAGCAGCGGCAGCTACATTTTTGGCATCGGTTTCGGCAATGTATTTCCGTTTGCCGTATTGTCTCACTGTCTCGTATTTCTTTTGAGGTCTGCAAGAAAGTGGCCGGCGACCAGCCCGGGCCAGGCCAGACGCTTTGCCATTGTCCATGGTACAACATCAGGGCAGCCTACCCTAACCCCTTGGCTCCCTTGTCACATTGCCAATGAAAAGCGTTTTCAAATTAATTGATTAAAGTCCATTACAAGTTGGCTGCCGTCTCTTCGTCTCTCTGTTCCTATGGCCTGTGCTCGGGCGACAGCTAAATGACATTGGCAATTGTATGAGAAATTACTGCAAAGGACTCAACCAGAACTCGCTTTGTATCCCGCTAGGTGGTCCACTTCAGCTAAGAACTATCAGCCCAAGTGTACAGCTCGCAATGAGAAATGAATGCTGGAACTGGCAGTTGGGAGTTGGCAGTTGGGAGTTGGCAGTTGCAAGTTGTGGGTCAAGCACATATGGCAAGGCTCATTGATTTTGTGGTTGGACATTGTATTATGAAAGGATAAAAGAGCAGCTCACAGTAGGAAAGTTCTTGTGTCAATTCGCATGGTGTTCATTGTTTATTTTCGGATAGTGAAGTGATTTTAATTTGATATGCTTAGAGTGATTTCAGTCGCATTTCAACCCCATTTGTACAAGCAACTAACAAACGTATTAATATTAATTATAATGAAAAAATCACATATAATCAAAGAGAAAAATAACATTTTTCTTTGCCTACATGTAAGATGTTCGTCCAGTCCGAATAAAAGAGCTCTGATTGAACGCTTACGTCTATTTGTCAGCTTCAGCTATTCTAGTTACGAGATCCGATTTAAGGCTCAATAGATTCTTCAGCAAGTTTAATGTATTTTAGATTAAGGCAGAGCTACCTTATATTAGTCAGTTCGAGACAACTTCTTGCATCATAAAGTAGGCACACACACATGGAGACGAGGTAAAAGTTTTGCGAGTGCTTTTGGCTGAGCACAAAGGAAATGCGGACAACACGTTAGTGAGTTTAATTTTATTTATGTACGGCTGGCCAAAAGAATGCCTCGGCTATTTCTCAAGGAGCGCCTGGACTGAAGTCGTGGGTGACCTGGTTTCTCTCCGCCCTGTGTCCTTGGTTCTCTGGCCAGGAAGTGGAGGTGGAAATGGCAAGCGCACAAATCAAACTTGTAAATTAGCAATACTCATTGACAAATATTTCATTCATGCAGACAGCTGGACAGACACTCAGTCAAACGCTCAGCTCAGCTCAGCTCAGACAGTCAGTCACTTCTTGTTCTTGGGCTTCTTAGCCGGGTCAGGTGGGGAAGGGGTGGAAGGGGGGTTGAAAGAAGTGGTGCTCACTTCCTGGCGGCTGGCATCCTTGCGGTTCGCAAAACATTTTTGTTTTGCTTTTGTGGATCTATGCAATATTTCAAACACGAACTTTGCGCACCAAAGATTAATTAACTTATGTCAAAGTAATTTTCAACGTTCGTTAAGGCGACACGAGACCAGCCACCCCACCGCCACCCCCTCCAATTGCCACCCAGCCCGACGGTATGCAGTCAAGCCAAATTGATTGTCAGTCATTCAAAGACATTTTTTCTTATTTCGCTGCGGCTGCTCTAGCAGCGCAAAGATATTGGCTTTTAATGGGGGTTGGCCGCTGGCTTCTTGCCCCTCTCTCACTAGCCGTGTGGGGATGCGGGGGTCATGGAGTAGCCATGTCTTGAATATTGTTAGTTATTTGGGGAGTCTGGTCCGTCGACACAGTCAATAAGTAAATAAATGAATGCAATTACAAGCTAAATAAACACCAATGCGATTAATGGCTCAAGCTCTGTGCTCTTCTCTGGACAGGGACAATGACTATATGTGTATGTGAGTGTGTGTGTGTGTGAATGTGTGTCTTTGTATAGTTAATAAGAAATTGTCATAGGCAGCTTTAAAACAGGCTTTAAGGAATGCCTTTGCCATAGAAGACACAGCATCAAACGCATTGCTGCGTCAAAAAAAAAAAAAGCAGGCAGAGTTTGACTCTTTACATCCTTTTGTGTTTTTTTCTTCTTTTACTGAATGGGGAAAAATGCTAAGAAGTCGCGGCCGCAGCTTTTGCATAAAGTAGAAATTTACACATTCTTAATAAAATAAATACAGCAGCAGCAAAAGAAAAACAAGTCACACGAAGAAAAAAAAAAACACACACTCACAAAACACACACAAAAAAATGAAGAAAACATGGAAAAAAAAACATCTTGCATATTTTCCAAATGCTACAACAAAATATAAAGCAAAACCACACAGCAAGTACAGAACTTGAGAGCGAAATTCTTATAATTTTTACACATGGCTCATACCCAGCACCAGGAACCTACGAACCTGTCCCTGTCCCTGTCCCTGTTCCTGTACTTCCTAGCCACCGTTACCCTTGCCACGGCCTTTCTATTCCCAATCCTCGCCGCTGTCTCTCCTGCTGCAGCTGCTGTTGGCTGTCCTGTGCCGCGGTAAGCGACGTTTTTTGTGAAAGGCTTAACAAAAAAATGCTTTTTAACATCGGTGGGTGCCTGGGGCGGGATGCGTTCAAGAAAATGCCCCAGCAAAAAGATTTCAGCTCGTCATTTATGCGTTTATCTGCGACCACTAACAACGCGAGTTGTGGTAAGTTTGCCAGGCTGCTAACAGTTTTATGTATACTCTATACCCTTGAGGAGAGTACTCCAATGTCAGTCTGTCTGGTCTAACTGCAATCGAGACTCTCCTTCGATTCGGTGTTCCCATATATAACATATAATTCTGATCACTGTGATCTCATAAGCCTGTTTAGTCTAATTAAAAAATTGTCTCTCCTCTCTCACTCTCTCATATCATATATTTGATGTATGCACGGGATATGTTGGAGATGATTGGATCAGACACCTAATTTCACATTAATGTGAGCAGTCAAGCTTTGGTCTGTAAGTGTATGCCTTCTTCGTTGTAGTTTGCCTTCCTGATGGTTTTTTCAATATATATTTTGTACATTCTCTGCTTCTGCACCGGCGTGTGCGTGTGTAGAGTGCACGATGAGGCATGTGGCAAATTGTGAGGCAGCATTTCCATTTTCATATTTATGATAAGCTTACACCAGAACTGCTTAATCACAATACAAGCTTATAATCAGAGAAAGCTTGCTTTACCCGTAAAACAATATTCATATATTTTTAGTGGGCCAACTGATCAACGCTCAGATCAGTTTTGAAATAGCTGGATGTTGTAGGGTACTTTTGGGCGTTTGAGCTGGAATTTGTAGCAAATGCAGCCGGCCGGCCGGAAATGATGCAACTGCAGATGGCAGGTTGGGTTTGGTGTTTTGGTGTGGCAGCAGAGGGACCAAGGCCATAACCAACGTCGGCTCACATATGCGACCGCTTGCAAATCTTTTCTTCTAAGTTGCACAAAGCCCAGGCAAAGCAAAAGGGGAAACAAACAGCACGTAGCAAAGAAAAATACGCGAAAATTATATTTAAGATGACATTTTATTTGGGTAGGCTTCCGATTTGGTCCAGCTTGCGGTTGCTTACAGTCTGTCTCTCTCTGTCTCTCTCTGTCTCTCTGTCTCTCTCTCTCCCAACGTGTATGTGTTGTGTGCCTTGTTAACCTGTTCGTTTGTTTACCACTTTTGTGTGTACGAGTGTGTGCCGTTGTCTCGCAAAAAGAGCGCTGGCCAATTAAGCTCCAGCCCATCTCTGAAGCGGATACCCAAACCCAAGACCAAGACCAAGTTAAAGGCTGACTCGCCCTTAATTAGGAGTGTTTATGTGCAGCTTTTCGTGGAAGCTGTGCAAGCTGCAATAAGCCGCATCTTGGAGCCTGCTACGCATAGAAGCTAACATAGTCCACGATTGTTACAGCAGTTACAACGGCAGCTTTTTAATTAACATTTAACACGTTTCCTCCACACCCAGTCCACCGATGTGCAAGCGGAGGACAGGGCTCGAGCCATGCATGACATACATCAAAAGCAGCATAGACAGCTGGACGGGCGGAGATTAGCAACAAACAAACAAAAAAAGTACAAAAAAAATATAGAAAAAAGTACCAGCTAAAAAAGGCTAACACGAATGCGCCAGGTGGCCATCATCAACGCGTGAAGCTGGTGCTGGGCTCTTTTTTTTAGGGGGCGTGGCTGCCATTACACGCGTTAATTTCATTAAAATTAAACACATGCATGGTCAAAAACAAAAGGCGGACCTTTTAAGTAGCTGACGTTGCTGTGTTGCGAGTAATATAAAAATAACATTACCATGTCCTTGTACAGGACACCTTTTCTGTCTTTTCTGGTTTTTGTGTTTCTGTGAAGTACTTTCGGTCAGGCATCCCACGTTTGGGCGCCATGCCACACAGCCCGCATGTCGAGCCGACAATGAGCTGCGTTTTACGTGTGCATCCTTGCGGTGGTCCACTCAAGCTCACCTGTCCTCCACTTGTTTGTCTCTTTCTCTTTCTCTGTCTCCCTCTCTCTCGCTCTCCCTCTTTATCACCCTATACACACCACAGCACCATTCTGCTGAACTTTTTTTCCATTTTTTTTTTTGTTTTTGTCAAACTGTTCTCCGTTTGTCTGGCTGTCAAACGTGTGCTGCATATTTTTAGGCTGCGTTATTATAATTTTTTACAGCCAAACCCGAAACCAAAACCTCAAATGTACAAATGCACAAATCTCAAATGGATACGGTGGACTTACATTGGCTTAAAAAGGGATGCTCCTCTGTTTGCTTTGGACGAACTGCACTCAAAGGGCACTTGATGCCATATTGCTGCACACTCAAATTTAGCATTATACACTATACACACATATGCCTATGCAACTGAACAGTATCTATATGTTTAAATATACTCGTATTCGTTCGTATGACTTAGTAAATGGAAAAATTTCGTGCCCTAAAACCGGATTTCCATATAATTCAAACTTGAAAGCAGTGAACTCTCTTTGTTCACATATGAGCCAATAAAGTACGCCATTCACATTCCCATCAAACCCCATCTACAAATTCAGTGGCATTGAAATCCGCATAATGAAGAACAGAGAAACAGACGCTGCTGAGTATGGCGCCAAATTTAAAAGCAGCTGTCAAATGCATTTGATAGTTTTTTACCCAGCCCACTGTCAGTCCCCAATCCTCAATGCTCAATCCGCAATCTCAACTTACGACACAGGCAACACAAATTCAAAATTATGCTTCAATAAATAAATTTGTCCATGAATATGGCGCTGAAGTGAAGCGAATCGGGGAAAAGGTTTGGAGGAGGCACATACTCAATGAAAGCGTTGCCTTTGAAAAACAGAAGTTGATTTTATGAGTAGTTTTGCGAGTAGTTTTGATTTGAATTGCGCGCATACCCACACAAGAGGCAGGTCTACACACACACACACACACACATATATATTCAAATATATAATATATATGTATATATATAAATCTGTGTGCTGAAAAGGTGCGATTAATTGAAGAGCTGCCAGCGTCCTCCTCCACATTGTTGAACAACCCGTTAATTCAATAGCCCAGCAAATATGTGTGCCTGTGTGTGTGTGGGTGTGTGTGTGTGTGTGTTTGACTGTGTGTGCTTATATGTACGTCCCTTTTTTGGGCGGTTTTGCGCCGGATAATAATAATCAGCGCGCTCCAATGCATACGGCTAGTTTTTTGTTTGTTTTAGTGCGGTTTCCTTGTGTCTGTGTGCGAGTGTGTGTGTGTGTGTATTTTCATTGATAATAAAAGGATAATAATAAAACGCGTCGCGGCAAATATTTAGCTGCTAACTTGCCCACAGCGTTGCAAGTCCCTTGCTACTCCTGGGTCCTTGCTCCTTGCTCCAACGGCGTCCAGCAGCCAGACGGACCCTTTCATCTGACGCACCCAAAAGTATGCATGAGTTTCGTGCATTGACATTGAGAGTCACCATCTTATGTTTCTCTGTGTGTGTGTGTGTGTGTGTGTGTGTGTGTATAGCGTCTTTCCGCAATTTATTGTTTTCGACATATTTGCGGCTGTTTATTTGGCGCGCAATCAACCTAACCTCATTGTGCCTCTATCTAACCTCACTTTTGCCTCAAATTCAGTCAACACTCGCCTGCCATTTAATTACACACATATTTCGACTGCGCCTTAGACGATATAACAGCAACTATATATAGGTTTGAGCTCAAGTTGTGCTTACCTGGAATTAAATACAGACACAAAGAGAGACACTAAATTAACAATACAATATTCGATATATCCACAAATTGACTAGATGATGAAATGTCATTGCTGAAAAAGTTGCAGCCGTATTTAAAATAAATATAGCTGTGGTCAAAATAATAGTAGTGCAGACATATGTTGCAGTCACAACTAAAATATCTTTCTCTAAAACACGTTAGACACGTCTGCTCACTTTTCTTTATCCACAACGAGCTTCTATTCTTCTACAATTGTTGATATCGATTGTTATCGATATAATGTTTATCGTTATCGATTGCATTTTAAGTTACAAATGTTATGTTACAGTCTTAGTACTACATCACCAGTTGCCTGGTACTTGGGTAACAGGAGGCCTGCTACAGATATGATTTGGAAAATATTAAATAAAAACTTTAAATATAGTCCAAAGAAAGCATAAAAGTTTTATTTAAACACAAGAAGTAAATACTGAACATGCGTAAACATTAAAATGTCAAAATGCTATAAGCTTATGAACAAAAAAATAAAGTTAAGAGGAAGCTATTATTTGACCGTAAATTTATATACATACATATATAGTAGGAGAAGTGTATTGAAACAAATTTCCTGACAAACTGATATATGATATATGTATTTTTACACGCAGCAGGGCTATAAAATTGTCTCAATGTTTCCAATTCACTTGAATTACCTCAATTTGCAATAATTGTCACAATTTTTTAAAATTCTTATCGATTTGCTATCGATGACATTTTTTGCCTGTCATCTATGTAAAGCTCAGAAAGTTGATGTTGATTGTAGGTTGCAGGTTGCACTTGGAATTTAGTTTAATTGTTGCTTAGAATTGCTTCTGTCGCTTGTCCTTAAATGAGTTTGTCATTTGATTTTAGCAGCGCTTGGAGCAATCTGTGTTTTCCGCATTGCAGATCATTTTAGGCGAAGCTGACCTTTCTCGTGGGGTGGACGCCGTTGGCATTTAGTCGTGTGCCACAGTTGCCAAATGCGGCAAATGCTAGGCAAAAACAATGAGAACAATAACAATTACTGAACTAAAGGCTTGCCACGCAGCGTGGCAGGAAGTAAACTGCGCGTTGACAGTCGACAACATAAATTAACCATAGTTGTATTTAAATCAAATGCGATTAACATCTACAAGGGGCCTACACAAATACGATCCCTCCCCAGTACCCCCGCCCCCCCATTATCCCCATGTTCGCCTCCCCCTTCCCAGACTGGGTTTGACCCATTTTTGGCTGGTTTATCTGCTCATCTCCTCCCAACTCCTAACGCTTTTATGCCTATGGCTATCTGGCAGCGTTGGCAGATGCACATTTTTGGCCAACTGCCTTGGCCAGGCCAACGACATTTATCAGCAGCAGCGACTAAACGGCGGTCGCGTCCATTTATGACAAATTGATAATCGTTTACAAGTTGCCAGTTGCCAGTTGCCAGTTGCCATTAACCAGTTGGAAGAGTTGCAGTTGCAGTTGCAGTTGTTAGTGCGCCACAGAATGTTTGGGGCACGCACCAGAAAAGTATTTGCCTTGCAGCAGCTTGTGGCAAGCCACTGCCAACTGCATTTGCATACAATGCGAATCCGCAAGCACAACGCACTTGTCGCCAAATTTTGATCAAGCTGCAGGCAGCTGCGATAACCGCATCTCCCCCAAAACCTGTTCAATACGCCAAAGCCAACAATGGCCACAACAAAAGAAAAAAAAACATTGTACAAATAAATATTAATATTTAAATTTATATACATATTTAAACATATAAGACTATTTGTGAGCACAATAAAATACTTGATTTGAAAATTGATGAAGTCGTCGCCGAGTTGGACGCCATTTGTATTTGATCTATTGAAGAAATCGGTGCAGAGGAGAAGCGATGAGGAGGAGGAGGGGAGTGGAGTGTAGTGGAGCTGGCTGAGTGTGAAGCCCTGCCCCCTTGCAATGCTTGGAGAGAGAGTTTAAGCTGGCTGCTCGACGCGCTGCTATCTCACTCACTCACTCACACACACACACATGCACACTCACTCATTCGCTCACTCACACACTCTCTCATCCACTCAGCGATTGCCCCTCATTGAGCGGTTTCGTGTGCGGCGCTGCGCACCCAGTTAGAAATACTCAAGTTCGAAGAGCTTCCCCTTTTCGAAAAACTGTTGCCTCTCTGGCGGAGAAGTTGAGTGAAATGCGGCTGCTCTTGAGTGGGAAGCCAAACTCATTTTTAGAAGCAAATCGAGGGAGCAGAATTTGAGTCGATTGTTTTATTCTTTAAGTAAATAAATATATGCAGATGTAAACACGAATATATATTTACATTTACACACACATATATATATATATATAAATATATAAAAAGGCATAACTATTTGCATCTGGTGTTAAATTAAAACTATTCAAGTTGAGATTCCGACAGATTATTGCTTTAAATATACAAAGTTTTCTTTTTGAATTTGTTCAATATTCATACAAAATTTGATACAGGTTCTTTGATCCATTTTTTTGAATAGGTAAAAATCGAAGACGATCCAAAACACGTGCAAGCAAAGCAGCTGTCAACAATTAAGTGAACATTCAAAATGGCCGAGCTTGTCGGCATGAGAGACATGAGTACCAACATAACGCTACAAAAAAATCGAAATTCGATTATACGTAACCCGCGAAAATTCAAAATTCGCGATACTTTTTGAACACACCTCGTATATCAAAACCAAAGTTGAAGGCGGCATTTTAAGGCTTCTTGACCATGTGGCTAATATCAAAGTGTAAGCTTGTTTGATGAATATAAAAGCAGGTGACAAATTGTTAATTGTAAAAGCTCAAAATAAAAAGAAGTTTTTATGCTTATCATGTTTATTGTAAATATTTTCAAATAAAATCACTTATCGTTAATTGAACTGATAAAGTTTTCACTTAATATGAAATAAATTATTTGTATTAACTTATCGCTTCTTGTCAAATGAGATTTATGTAACAATAATTAAATAAATATACAATAATAATATAAGAATAATAAGAAAATATAATATATTTTAACTACACATAAAATTGTTAGCTAATGCTTATAGTTGTACATTAAAAATGTAATTGTGCTGTATGTTTTTTTAAGAGCGAACAGAAAAAAAGGAGTAGTTTAACCCAATTAGTAATAAACAATATATTTGAGGCAGATGGGAAATTGAATCAACTCGTAAGATTAAATATGTAAATTGTTTTTATTGGTATGTTTAAGTCGATTTGCAGTCCTAGTTTCCACATTGAAAGTGTGATTCATGCTAGATTTATTCATAATATTCGAGTTGAGTTGAGCTGGACTTCAAATTACACAATTTCAGTAGTCGAGGCATCAACAATTCGCTCAAGTGTTGAGAAACGCGCGACTTGTTGAGCTGCCAGCGCTTGCCAAATAATTGCATAATGATAACCCAGGACACACAGCTGTGTGTGTGTGTGTGACGTCATTGCAGGTCATAATTTCGTTGTCCATTGTCGTCGAGGCGAACAAAAGTTCATTAGGCAAAAGTCCCTGGAATACATATGTCTGTATCTGTATGTGTATATGTGTATGTGTGTAGGCTGTGGGCACTGGACAGCAGTGGGGCCAAGGACATCAAATGTTGTAGGACTTAGCAGCGTGTGTGAGTCAGAGCACTGGCAACATCATTTGTCAAAACAAACTTTTTGACGTAGTCGCGTTGTATCGAGCAGTAGCGAAAGTGCAGGGCTACACGCCCAACCGCTGCCCCTGCCACTCCCACTCCTCCATCACCATACCACCCTCAATCCACTAACAACTCTCGCTATCTGCTTACCTCCACAGCTTTCTCTCTCCGTCGTGTGTGTGTCTGAGTTTGGTGCAACAACAAACTGGTGCCTTACGTCTCCCATTTAGCACCTCCTGCTACTTGCCACTTGCCACTTGCCTCACGCCTGCCCAGCGTGATGTTTATCATTATTATCGCGACTCACTCTCGCCCAGCCAACAGCCAAAATCGTCCTCGGCCCTCATGCCTCCACTTAGGCTGAGACTCTGTTGCATTTGCTGCATTGTCATACACTGCACAAAGAAGTCTATCAACTTCCACATGGTGGGTAAGTGCAAGCCTGTACTTAATTCTCATGTCTTATAGATACTGCAATCAAAAGACGCATCCTTAGCAACTTCAAATTAAATCACACAAATCCATCATTACTCATATTTTTACTGATATTATATTTAAGTTGATATAAGTTTTAGATGTATAGCTATCAATACCATATTAATCGATTGAATGTTTACTGCTCATCAAATTATGATAAACGTATGTAGATCTGTACAGATTATTAATGGTATTCATGCGCTTTTTTTATGGATTTAATAGAGTGCAATTTCCAAACTGAACTAAAAACGTAAAAAATACTAATACTAAAACCAAATAATATAATATAAATGTGTCATCTCAAATACAAAAAAAAAAATAATAATAATATATTCGCCGTGTTAAGTTTCTCTCCAGACTGGTTTTGAGTAAGAGTATTTAAAGCTGTCTGCTTTCTATTTGGCTTTAAGCTGTGCATGCGTTGATCAACATTACCTGCAAACACAAACAAACACACACACACACACACAGACACGCACACACATGCATATGTTGACTGACTGCGACTGGCTGACTATGCCGTGTGGCATATGCCGCATGCCACACGGGCAGGCCCCATGCCACAATTGGCCCCGCTACTGTTATTATTCTTGTTGCTGCTGTGGTTGTTGTTGCTGTTCTTGTTGCTGCTGCTTTTGGCGCTGTGTTGTGTGTTTTGTGTGTTGATTTTTGGTCGCGTTTTTTGCGGCAACGCCAATGTTGGCATATTAGCGGTTTTCGTGGCCGATTATTTGGAAGCCCATTTGATTTGGGTGCCGCCTGCCACTGGATCCACTGGACGTCTATTAATTATCCAATTGTAGCTGTGAACGGTACTCGAACTCGAGTTACATCGAAAACACTCCAGTCAGCGTTTCCACTTGTGTCTCTCTTTTCTCTTTCAGTATTGTTTTTTTCTTTTTATTTTTTTTGTAAATTTTGCATATAATTTCATTTGAGAATTACAGCAGAAAGTCACTAGAAAAGTGACATGTCAAAGAGTCAGACAGCCTCACACAGCATCTCTTCATAAGCACTGCTTCTCAGCCATGTGCGGAAGCTGCAAACAGTCCATAGTTGCCACTCCTCAGATTCCAGTTGCCAGTTGCCAGTTGCCAGTTGCCAGTTGCCAGTTGCCAGTTCCCAGTTCGCTGTTCTCAACATGGCGGCAAGCGAAACGAGGCGAAACTATGCACAGTTATGGACACGTATTCGCCCCCGGGGGGTGGAGTGGGAGCGTTGGGGATGTCCATTTGTGCAAATTATTGTGAGATATGCAGCGAAGCGGGACAGCAACACACAAAAAACAAAAAGAATCGCTGCATACTTTTGAAAATGGAGTCATCGAGGCGCTGAGAGACACACACAGCTCGCAGAGACAGCGGCAGAGGCAGAGGCAGAGGCAGAGGCAAAGAGAGAGAGAGAGAGAGATGGTTGTAGTCTGTGTGGCACATGGAACCCTTAATTAAATAAATTCAATATGCGCAACGGGCGGCAGCACCAGCTCCAACCCCCCAACATCAATCCCAAACCCCAGTTCAAACTCGAATGCCGAGCAAACGAACTACAAAATTATATGGCGAAAATGTTCTGTTGGAAATCATCATGGATTTTAATATTTAAAAGCGTTTTCAAAAACTGTCCCAGCTATAAAACAAGGGCGATTGAGAGAGAGAGAAAGAGAGAGGGGAAGAGCGAGACAAAGAGACAAAGAGAGAGAGAGAGAGAGAGAGAGAGAGATGGACTGACTGCTGACCACCACGTGGGCTGACCAGAAAGTGCCGCAGCTCAGAGGCCAAACGCATCGACTGCGCCATGAACCATGTCCCAAAAGAAGCTCGGCGAGCCCCTCAATCCACTAAGCAACCCGTTCGACAGGGTAGCGGCAACATTTTGATAAGCATCGTCCGTTCCTCGCCAAGACAACCACTCCCTCATCCCCCTCCACCCTGCTCTGTGTTCCCCGCCCACCGTTGCAACTTGTGCCCTTTTCGTACGTCGCCAAAAAAGGATATTATTTAATGAGCTAAACTTAAAGCGTTGGGCGCTCCACTGGATCGGTTTGTGGGCAGGGACCTTTGGACTGCTGGCTACTGACCAAATTGAGTTGACCTGTTTTGTATGTTTGTGTGTGTGTGTGTGTGTGTCTGTGTGTGTTATTGGCCAGACTTCGTCTCGCTCTCAGCGGCTTGCCTTGCATATTCAAATGTACAGCTGCAGCTGAAGTCTCCCAGCCTCCATTCCGGACTCCCCTAACTACATCGGCATTTCTGCTTTATATTTTGGGGTCAGGCGTGCGCGTGATTAAAAATTCAACACCCGAAACGAATGTGGAATTGAACGGCAAATTAAATGAGCACTCAACTGGACTGAGCTTGGCCCAAACTTTCCACAAAGCAAAAGGGGGGTGGCAGCTGGAAATGGCGTTGCTCCAGTCAGGGCAAGGAAGCGGCACACTGGCTTCCCTGCAATCCTTTTCGCACTACAATTTTGTCGTATTCAATCAGCTTTTATACTCAGCTCTCGTTTCATTTCGACAAAGAATAATAATAATGTCAGTTTCATGAACTTAATTCTTATCATAGTATCGAAAATAGTTAGTAGTTAATTGTACGATCAGTTACTGCTGAACTAGTCACATGTGTATTGAATTGAGCTGAAGGATTATCCGCTAGTTGTATACAAATATATTATAGTAAATATTAATATACAAATAAATAATTATGGATACATTTCCAAACAATCAATTAGCTCGACATCTTAGAAATATGAAAACTTAAGCTTTGCTCAGAATATAACTCGAACTCGAATGAAAATCGGCGTAGAACAATTTCCCAAATCTAGAGCGGCTTATCCCAGAAATTTAAAAATAAATACTTCTAAAAAGTAGAAATGCAATCTCTGGTTCTTATAGAGACACAACCTTCTGTTCTAGATATGTACTTCCTAGATAAGATGAGTTACCCTGTTGTCGTCAATGGACCTTCAGTTGTTTTATCGCTTGCTGATTAGTGAAATATATATTTTAGGTGTACAAATCAACAGAATTGAAGAGGTACAAGATGGTTACAAAAACAAAAAAAAAGGAGCCTGAATCCAGGGCAGAGTTGCTTGCTGAATTTATGGTTGTGCCAGGGTAGCCAAGTGGGAATCGGTTTCGTTGGGGTCCACCTAGCCGGTTGCCGCAGTAGTTGATGGCGGCGGTCCGCAAGGACCGCCTGGTGGCCGTCCCGACGGCCTTGGACCACTTGGAGGCGGTCCACTAGGTGGTGGACCGCACGGACCTTGCGGCCTAGCGTTCTATGGGAGTGAGAGTGGAGTAAATGGGTGTGCGTTAGGTGGTGGCACGTTACCGATGCAGATCACAATTGAAAGACTCACCACAAAAGCGTTGCTGCAGAACAGCACCAGGAGTAGGGTCAAGAAGTAGCTGATAGTTAGACGCATCTTTCCAACTGTGTTTCTCGTCGAGAAGTGTGCTCCAATCCCGCTGAGAATTACCTATTTATGGGTGTTTGCGTTTGGGCAGCCTTGCGTGTCGAATTGCTATCGTCAAATTGCTGGGAAAATTAATTTCGAATTGAGTCTATAGTTTTTAAGTTGTATCATTAAAATTTGTCAGCGAATTTTTGGTTTTTTTTGTTTCTTTTTGTTTTGGTAACGTGCTGCGACAATTGTCATTATTTTTACTTGTTGCAATAATTATATCATTACTAATAAAAAACACAAATATAATTGCACGATGCTTATTACGGCTACACTTTCAATTGGCAAATTAACTCAAAAAGTAACGCGGTTGTGCTCTACTAATTGCATTGCGGATAAGTGAATTAGGTTCACGAGAAACCAATTAGAATTCTATTAAAGAAATCGGTTTTATGTGAAAAATGTGAATATATTTTTATTTGTAAGCTGCACAAAATACAAAATATGTTTGCCAAGGATTCGATGGCAACAGCTGAAAACGAATGCCCAGCAGCGGGTTATTCCCAAAAAATAGCATATTGCTTAAGCCTCTTAGCCATTAGGCGGTTGATACAACTTTTTGGCCCCAGGCAGTCTGATAAACTCGGCTCGTTATATCATATATGTATGCATATATCAAAAAGTAACGGATATTGCAAAGGATATTGCAAAGGATTTATACATCTTTAGCGGAATTGTGCTATTGTCAAATCCTCTATTTGGGAGGATTCATAAGCACAAGGTCAAATTGCCATAGTATTTCAATATTTTCTATATACTCGTATTTATGTATTTATATATTTATGTATTGCTCTCACTCTGCTCAATGAAACCCAATCGAATGAGCCTACATTTGGCACGCCCACGAGGGGGACAAAGCAGTTGCTCTGGCTTCAATCAGTGCTCACAAGCTGCCGCATTTGGCGGCCATATCTTTGCTACTGGGGCCAGAGCCCCATGCAGTTCATTAAACAATTATAATTATATGGCAACAGAAGTCGCCGGAGGCAGCAGCAGCAACAGCAGGCAGTTTGCCCTTGTGCTTGGGGCTGGGGCTGGGTGTGCCCTGATGGGGCCGCATGGCGTATGAGTAATAATATTAATAAGCCGTCTTATTTGGCCGCCGCACGTAGACAATGTAAAACAACACAGCGTATGCGTAATTTTCTTGTCGTTATTATTTTACGGGCCAGCAAGCGAACAGTACGCCAACTTTTTATCCTTATCAACTGGCTCAGGGCATCCAATGGCAGCAACCAGGAGACAGGAATACCAGAAGCTTGGCATATACAGCAGCAAGGAGGAGAAGGAGCAAAGAGCAGGAGCAGGAAGAGGAGCAGGGCAACTCAACAACTGGCAAAACTTCTTGGGCGTCGACTTTGTCTGTGTCTTGGATTCATGCGCTTGAATTTCACACCTTATTGCCGGAGCATTGCCGTTGAGATGATGTTCTTGGCGGCCTTAAAACAATTAGCGACGTTATTTTATTTTATTTTATTTTATTTTATTGCCGTCTTTACAATGTGTGTCTTCCTCCCGTAAGCAACCCAATCCGAAGCGCAATTGCGGACTGCAACTCGGTAGTCGACTGTCGACTTAGGTCGCCTCAGCTTGCGCATTGCTGTTGGCTTAATTGGTTGCGCTTGCTCAGTGGCTTGTGTCCCCCGGCTGCCAGATACAGTGCGTGTAAATGCATTTTGGCTCAGGTTCATGTTCATGGTACACCCACCTTGCATCCCTGCCGTTCGTTCAAATTGCAGCCACCATTTTGTTGTTGTTGATGTTTTTGTTGGCCGTTAACTTGGCTCGGCTAAAGCCCACCTGGCTGGGCTGCTTGTTGGCTTCTCACTTGGTCATAAAACTAAAATAATAGCCGCATAACATTTTATCTACCGCAGTAATAAATATTCAGTTAATTATAGCAACCAACAACGGACAAAGACAACCAAAGAGAGAGAGAGCGAGAGCGAGAGAGAGAGCGCTGCATGTAGGAAAAATGCAATTGTCAGGTATTTAACTGAGCACCAAAAGAGCCCACGAGAGCAGCACAGAGAGGAGAGTAGAGAAGAGGGGCGGAGAGGCGAAAAGAGGCTGAGACACGCACTCAAAGGGGAAGAAAGTGCGGGGGAGCGGCATGCGAGAACCGAATATGCTTTCTACTACTTTTCTAAATATGACACAAACCCATTCTATAGGGTATACAAATTAATTCAAGGCAAAAATAATAATGCAGTAAAAAATATATGATTTTGAAACAGCATACGTATGTATATATGCTATACCACTGAAAGCCAACACTCTATTGCTTAATAGTTTATAGCAGAGATGTTATTATTGCAGTGGAGAATTGATAGAACACCATGCATAGTTTGATTAAGTCTGAAGTCTTTGGGGAGTGCATTCACTTAGAAAACTCCATAAAGTACTGGAGAGAAGTTCAAATCATTTAACGTACCTGCCAACTCTCCAATTGAAATTTACTGATCCGCCTGTGTTGTCTGTAAGATCACCAGTACAATGATGGCCAAAAGGATAATGACAATAATAATGTAGAAATAAACACACATTTCAAGAGAATATCTATCAATCGAATAGTGAAATTAAAGTCGAAACTCTGCACGTATAACTGATCAAAATGATTACTTATGATACTACGCCTACTTTTCCAAGTGAGAAAGTGAATAATTCTGTCACTCTTAGTACTCGAAATGAGCACTTCATTTATACTTTCTACTTATATTCACATCGTCACTGAACTTTTTAAGAACGACGTACCATAGAAAAAAAGAAACAACTTTTGTTGTGTGAAGTGCTTTGGGAAATAACAATTCAAGTCAAGGCCTGAAAGAGGCTTTTCAAACTGTGCATAATAGAGTTGGCGATAACAATTGGTCCACACTAATCAGTTTTGGTTGACCGAAGTAACAAATAACCCTTTCCACTCTCGGCTGTAAGCGGGACGTGCATTTAGCACCAATCATCCAAGGAACAACAATGCCACAACGAGTATTACAACAAAGCCTCTCGAATCGACAAACTCATTTCCAGTCATTCCCACTCCCATTCTCATGGCCCACTTTCTGCTGCTGCCCGCTGAACGACCCTACGTTGCTCATAACCGTTAAAATTTGTGTGCCCCCCACTGCACCACATCCCCTTCACTGCTCCCCACTTCTCCCTGCTGATGGCTCCCTCTCTGCTGGCAGACACCACATTAGCACATGAAGCCCGTCATCATTGGCACTGCCAAAAAACTTCATTGTGTGTGTGTGTGTGTGTGGGTGTGTGTGGTTGGGTGGGTGCTTGTGTATGGCATTGTTATTGCTGCCTGTACTTAGCGGTTATAATAATTAAAATGAGCCAAATAATTTCAGCCAAAAAGCATCGATGAAAGGCTAAAATGCTCAATAAATGGCAGAAACGCGCGCGTTTTCGTGCAGAGAGCGGAGCTTTACAATAGAGAGGGGACTAGGGGTGGCTAGTAACTCAATGCTTGTTATCAACCCCTACTCATCCCCCTCCCGACCGGCTTTGTATGCTACTGCAGCCTCCTGGGACCAATTTAAGCGCATAAAAAACGCAAGCGAAGAAAAAGTTGTCCAAAAGTTTTCCCATCGATGACTTTTCAACGTTTGTTACGTTGTATGGAGGAGGGGAGGGGGTTTGGTGTGGCGGGGGCATGGGTATATTTTCTTGAGTGCTGCCATGTGATATCGATGTCATCCACTGCCAGTGCCAAGTGGGTCGCCCACAGCAGTCGGCAATGCGTAAAAGTGTTAACCAAAAGCAGTTAAAATTACAAAAGGCAGCAGACGTGGCCATGGCAATACCTAAGCAGCCAGCCCCTCCAATGTCTTGGCCGGGGTGGGGGTCTGGTGTTGGGGTTGGGGAGTGGTACTTTGAAAAATTAACACCTAATATCCACAAAATCGCATCAAAGTATTGTTGTGGAGTTTCCGTTACCGTTACGCACTCACCACCCACCCACCCACCCACTCGCAGCCACGCAGCCTTTCGTTCGCCTTTTGTTAGATGGAAAACTTTGCAATTTCTTAAAAGTGTCGCCCCTGCCCCGCCCATAGCCGAGCACCGCCTCTACCATCGCGCATTGTAGAAATGTTGAAATACCCCGGCAGCTGTTTTACTTAGTTGTAGGCGTTATTAGCAACACTTAAGACGGTCCACGGGCTATGGGTGGTTGCCTGGTTGGGTGGTGCGGCAAGTGAAACTTTCTTTTTTCAACACCTACGCAACAAAGGCACATTGAGACAAAGGAGATGTGATGGAGGGGGAGGGGGAGGGGGGGTGGAGGTGTGGTGCTAGCTGGCACTTTATTGGGTGATTGCGTGGTTTGGGGTGTTCAGTTGGGTGACTGAACTTGGAGTCGCAAAATTTTGCTATTGTTTCACTTGAGTTGCTGTTGGTGTTTGGCATTGTTGTAAATTGACACCACAGCAATGAGTTAATAAGGCGATAAAAATGTTACCAACTTGGGCTAACGGCGCCAATTGGTGTGTGTGTAGGGGGGGGGGTCTAAAATTGGGATTCATGGAATGGGAAGAAGCTGTGCTGAGGTGCTGAAGTGTTGTCGCTAACTCTTTGAGGCAGCTGCAAATCAAAGCATTTGCATACCCACCAACCCTAATGTTAGCTGACGACTTTATGTGTAAATCCTGAAGTACAACCTGATCCGAAAACTGAACCCACAAACTGGTATCAGTGAGCAATAATGCCTGTTTAATGCCGACCTCATATATGTGTACGGTACATATGACTTGAATATGTACACATATGTATATATGTGTGTGTGTGTGTGTGTACATACTTCTATATACCTATATTTACATATATGCATATAAAAATTTTTATCCATATATATTTTTCATTATTTTCATTTCATGTCTTTTAATTAACATGCCTAATAAAACACATGCCAATGGGGTGGGCTTAGCCGCAGGGGTAGGGACAGAGACAGGCACAGGGTGGGGTGGGGTGGGGTGGTTTTTGTGCGGAGTTGGGCTGCTTACGCCTTAGAAGCACATACGTGTTCATACATGGCGAGAGAGCATAAAAAGATATTGTCGGTAGTCGACAGGCAGGCATCACACATTTTGATGTATGCAAATAACACCCCCATCTCAAATACACCCACACATCCACACACAAACATACAGGTTTCCTATGTGTGTATGTGGAAAAACTTGCCTTTGAATCGTGAGCTGCCTGCTAAAAATCCCAAAATATAAATAATTAAAAAGAAAATGTTGCTGGCAAATCAAGTGAGAACCAGAAACAGAAACAGAACCAGAACCAAAACGGGAACGGGGCGAGACGTTTCTTGTAATTATGAATCCTGAAACACTCTCCTCCGCACCCGTCAACCGACCCCAAAACGTCCCTCTAGCCAGCAAAAAGTCTGTTCTATCAGGCAAACCACCATATCACCCACCACCCCCTCCCGGCTGCCGTTACTTGGCTTGCCAGCACCACCACCGCTTTCTCTTTTGCGGTTTTTTCAAATGCATAATGCTGATTACGGGCAATAATTTTATGAATTTATGTAAACGTTCCCAGTCGTTCCCCGTAGAGGCGAAGGTGTGCCTCCTCCTGATAAGCGGGATAAGTCGCCTGCCATTTTGATATGTAGCAATATACACACATGTGTATACCTATGTGTGTGTGTGTGTGTGTGTGTGTGTGTGTGTGTCATAAACTCTTTAAATGTCCTCGTATCTGCAGCCAAGTTTAACATGAGAGCGTCTATGCCTCCCACAAGTGCCATAAATTTTCTAAGAAATTGTCAAATTTTACATAATTTGCTTCATCTTTTTGTTTCTGGTTTTCTCATTTTTGTATTTTGTTTTTTGTTTTTGTTTTATTCAAAGTTGCTCATATTAGTCTGATACATTCGTTAGCTGCTAAACTACAAAACTTTTTATTGCATAGAAGAAATCGGTGAGATCAATGTTATCAAATATAAATGGGCATCTTTTTAAAACTTAAAAGCATTAAAAGAGAAAGTTTAAATCCAATTTGAACTTGGGAAGTTAACAAAAATCCGATTTGGCTAAGATAGAAGGAATATTTTTTGTGGTCAGGTTTCTCCTTCCAATATTTGAAAACTGTCGTTTTTGTTAGTGAGATAAAAAAAAAAACTGATGTGGCTATGCCACATGTTGTTCATTTTTTTGTTGTTTGTGTTTTTTGTAATTCGTTCAGATTTGTAAAACATATTCAAAATTTGTTCGTTGAACTATTTTAGCATGTCTGATGACTTTCTGACATTCTTGAAATTTAGCATGCATTGCTTTAAATATATATACATTTACTTTGTGTGTGTGAATATTTTGGAGAACGTAATCCAAGGCTTCGAAGGCAGCTCCAATTGAACGCAGATTATCGGAGTTTTCGGAGGGAATAAGGAGCTGCCTAAGCAATTTGACAGCTGCCAAGGCTCCATTCCCCTAGAGGACTGTATTGCTCTGATTAACAAGATCCCAAGATGTGATGCATCTCTAGCAGACAGAAATCTATTTGGATTTCGATATACAGCACAGTTTGTAACAAATTATAGAGATAACTGAATAAACAGAATGAGCATGTGCTTAAGCGATTGTTTTCCGATCAGAGGCGTCACGAGGTCGGATACGGCCTCTTGTAACTGGTGAGATTGATAATATTTTCTAGGAGTGCAACTACAACGCATTCAATATACAGATTCAGTCAGTATTCAAGCTTGGGTGACAGTTAGCAACCAGCCAGTTTCGTCTTACACAGACAGTCTGACTTATTCCCCAGGTAATTATTCAAGCACCAGGCAATTCCCCTAACCTGCTGCTTAGTTGTTTTGCATATTTCGAACTTTGTGTTAGTTGTTTGTAAGACTCTATAAGCCTGGGAAATATGGCACACCCACTACACAAGCCCACTTTCATTTCCACTCCTTTCAAGCACCCCAGTCAATATTAACAACATAAAGTTTTATATTATTTTTCAAGCGAAGTTTGGGAAAGCTGTACTAAAGTTCTTCAAGATATAAATTCAAATGCTCAATTCTCTTCTTTAATAAAAGCTTGTAGAATCGAGCAGTATCGAAGATTATAAATACAATAAACGAGCTTAATTAACGGGCTTTGAAATGTCTCCATCCATACTCCATACTTTATACAATTCGTGGGATATTTATAACATCATCTGTATAGGTCTAAAATAGGTGGGTAAATGAATTGGGATTTGAGGGTGTCGCAAGTAAATATAATAAATAAATGTTTAAATAAATAAGTAAATAAATACGTGTGGAGTAAAACAAAATTTATATATATATATATATAAAACGTCGCATACAAAAAAAGAGATGTCGAAAGGGGGCAAAAGTCAAATGTAATAATTAAATTGCATTTGTGTCTGCGGCCGTTGTCCTCAAACAAAATGGCGGCGGCACGTCCATGTGTGTGTTTGTGTATTTATATGTGTGTGTGTGTGTGTCTGTCTGTTGTAAAAATATTTATGTGACCGCTGCACAGTCATTGGTTTTGGCCTTTTTTTTTTGCTGGCCAGAACCAAACGACCCCTCCGGTGCCTCCGCAAACCGCACAATTTACAATATTATTCCTTTTCGCAACTCGTGCTCTCATTCCCTCTCTCTTTCGCTCTCTCTCTCTATCCCATCTCTCACTTTGGCTCTCTCTCTATCTCTCACTCTCTCGCTCTCTGTCTCCACATACGTCTTTTGCACAGTCTCTATCTCTTTTGCTCTTGGCTATATTTATGCATGCCAGTGCTTAAATTTATTTATCATTCAATTAAATATTTAAAATACCAAAAAATGTTTTCACCACTGTCCACCAACAGCCCAGATATACACACTCTCACACTCACACACACACACACACGCACACCTTTAATATTGAAATTGAAATCATAAATAAATGAGCAAATTTGCGCTGCTCTACTTCAGTGTGTTTTTATACCCTGCACCCATTAAAATTGGTAAAAATGTATGAAAATTATAATAAGTTGTCGTATGTCCTTCTGAAGGCAAGGTTTTCACTGTCTTTCGCCCACTTTCTTTCTCTGTGCTGATCTTGAGACCTAGAAGAGTTGAATGAATCACAGTGATTTTGCCTGCTATTTTTTATAGCAGATACAAATGCGGAATATTTCACATTTGAGTCACTGCTTGAATTTTCATTTCTTTGTGAAGGTAAATTCATGACGACAGGGTGTGTGATAGTCAATCCCTCTTGACTAGAGCACGGTTACTTGTATTTTTTGTTTGTGGGCTTTTTGGTTTTCATTGTGCGAATGTCGACGGGTTTATTTGCTATGCTTTGGTCGCGGCATCACGCGGCGTATGCGTAACGTGTGTGTGTGTGTATTGTGAAAATTTTATTGTTATTATTATTTTTTCTTTTTTTCTCTTGTTCTCGCAGTGTTTGTAAAATTAATTGACATTTTATTTGTTAATTAATTGTTATAGCAGTTGCCCGGCCAGCAAATGGCCAAATGGCTTTTCATTATTGTTATTACAAATGCTGCGGCCATTATTATTTGCTCGTTAAGCACTCGTGTGTGTGTGCGTGTGTGTGTGACCAAATTTAATGCATTTGTAATCTAGTTGTAGTTTTAATTGGAAAAAATTGTTAATTTTCTAATAATTTATTTATTTGCTGTGCAAACAAATAAAAACAATGCTAAGCCAAGCATTTGGGTAGGAGCTGACTAAAATCGCTGTATTGCCAAAGTTGAAATGAAAAATATGACCAATATTATAATTATTACAATAGTTCGTTTTCAAAATATCACAATAGCTCATCATAAATTGACCAATAATAACATGCGCCACATTGATCATGTTAGTTAAATATATCTCCGATAAAAGTATCGAACAATGTACAATAGTTTGTCTTGCAATTGAAAGAAAATATATTTTAGGCACACTGCCTAATTCCAAACGATTTCTTTCTGTATTTGATGACTTAAGCTGCCTGTCTGAGTTGAGTACTTCAAATTGTTTACACCCACATATTTGTAAACAATAAGACGTCTTCAGTGTAAAATTAGAATATGATTTTTCCCATTCGTTGAACGTTGATTGGGCAAATATTGTGGACTTGTTAATTGAAAGTAATCATTCCTAGAGACTTTGTCCCCAAAAACGCTAATATGTATGATGGGCATCTATAAAGCTATGCCCAAAAACCAAACTGCAACAGCTGAATAAAATAAGGACACGGTTATTCTGGCTTGAGGAGCAGATCAGAGCAGAGTTGAACAGAGTTGAGCAGCCGAGGGACCATCAATTTTTACAACCTTAAATACCAGCAGGAAGTAACTTAAAAACGACCTCGCCGTCTCATCCGCATCCACATTCTCATCTGCATGAGTCCTGCCTCAGTCCATCCTGCCCTCCTCCCCCCTACATTTCCCAATTCCCCCTCTGCAACAGACAACATTTCGAATGCGTTCGAGAACGCGACGAACAACGAATGGCGAATTGCGAATGGCAATAAGAAAAAGTCATAACAAAATTTTACGACAACTTTGGCGGCGTTTTCATTTCGAGCCGGTGTACTATATGTATATATATATAGTTGGACTCCTGGCTGGATCCCGATGCTGCCACTGCTTTTGCATGCCGAAAAGAGCGACAGACGGGAAAGTGATGGAGTGGGCGGGTGGTTTGGTGGTTCGGTGGTTCGGTGGTTGCTCATTGTTTTGGTTAGGTGAAGGCGAAGCGGAGCACAGACGAAATATTCTAATGGTTGCCATCCCGCTGCTCGCTGCTGGCAAGTGGGGATTTCGGGGGAGGGGTGGGGAGTGTTATGGAGGCATATAATAATCATCTATATTCATGGATTAGGATTCAATTTTTATGCCACACGCGAAAGCTGCGGAAAAAAAAACGCAGCGCAATAACAACAATGAGGGTTAAATTGAAAATAAAACAAAAAAGGAGCAGCTTTCTTGGGCACGCCGAAAATTACATACTCCTGCAGGATATAATTATTAATTTAAATACAAAAACCGACCTATTGATCCTCAGTATAGTCCAACACCAATTATATTTGTGTGTTTTTGGTCGGAATATCTTGTCAAGAGGTTTTACTTTCAACCGATAGTTCCTTACGAAAATGTAATAAAAATATAATCAAGCTTTCAAATTGAGTGCCAGACGAAACAAGAATTGGAATTTTCCATATACATTATGGAGTCGTAGATGACTCTTTCAATGCGCTACAAACTTCACAACAAACTTAAGATACTCTCGGGCAGGGTACAGTCAAAAACCGACGTTGCCCAAATATGAAATTATAAAGACACCAAAAAATAACGCATATAAAGACAAAGACAGAGAGCGAAAGAGAGAGAGAGATAGAGAGAGGGAGAGGCAGAGTGAGCAAGAGGGGGAAAAAAATACGAAACAAAAAATATTATTCAAAAATTTATGCAAGAAAATATTACCAAAGAGCTAATAATTTTCTCCCAGCCAAACATCTCCTTTCAAGGTGGCAAAAGCGCTGCGTGAGGCGCGATTATTTTTTTTTTGTATTTTGTTCCTGGCTAGAGGTGGGTGGTAGGGGTGAGGGGGGATGGTTAACGTTAACTGCGCTTGCTGAGCCCGTCCCGGGCTTCTATTAATGAATAATATCGCGGCTAAGGCATCGGGCATCGGCATCGGCATCGGCTTTCGCATCATTCAGCAGAGGCGGAGACAGAGCAGGAGCAGGAGGTGGTGTTGGAGGCGGAGGCGGATACGGAGTTGGTGTTGGAGTTGGTGTTGTGGCACGCCACAGGGGTTAATAAGTAATCTGCATTTTTTGACATTTATTTATGTCTTCAAATATGTGCGACTCTCCCATTCTGTGTGTGTGTGTGTGTGTGTGTGTCTCTAGCGGTCGGAACGTAATTCTAGGGCGGCAGCAATAGAGGGAGAGAGAGAGAGAGAGAGAAAGTTAGAGACAGCCACAGAGCGTTGTAGAGAAATATAACAGCTGTTGAAAGTGTCATTATAGAAAATATGCCCCGGTCTTCTTTGTTTTGTCATTATCTCTCGAACAGCTTCGCATTTGTGGCGTAGTCGCTGGCAACGGAATAGCAGATTCAAGCAGCGCGCATTATCCATATACGAGTATACATCCATGTCCCATATATATGCGTGTACTACGTAATTGTATAGCTTATAGTATAGCTTAATCGGGCATTAGCAGAATCGTACGCACAAACAGGTGTGTGAATAGCTTATTTGCCACCTTTCTTCATTTACTTCCACTCGGTTACGATATGTAAAAACTTATCTCCAATGAATGACATGCATAATTGAAAGCCATACTCTCTGAGTTAGAAAAAGTGTTTACTTAACAATTTGACTTTTCCTATTTAATTGATAAACACAATCTCTCTGCATTATGCACAGTTTGATTTCGGATTGTCTGCCTTCGAATATAATATAATAAATAATATATGAACTTAAGATGAGTTTTAAATTAGGAACAGTTGTTAATAACTGAATTACAATTACAATTCAAACTTACAAATGATGCCTATTCAGCTGAGATTAGTTTAGCATTTCTTTTAGATTTTATGAATACATATTCGAAAATTAGTTTATACTTCTTTAATTTGCATAGTTCTCTTTTAGGTCCGTAAGTAAGCAGTTTTGGAAAAGCATTTTCAAAAATCGGCCTATATTGTAGCAAAAAAAAAAAATTGCATATGTGATTTGCGGTTTTTGACGGTTAGTTTTGGAAAAGTGCAGTAAACAGCAATTTTATGGAGTCCAAAAAGAATTTTGGCTCAGCGCACAACAGCTTAATAGCCGTATCCACAAGGTGATTAAAGCCTACGCACATGAAGCTCTCACAGAGCTGGAGGGAGAGAGAGAGAGAAGGGCCCTGGGTGGGTGGTTATGTGGCTCTAAGTGTGGTTGCCTTTCCACTGCCGAGTACTACGTGCCGCACAAATCTATATTTACGATTATGGAAGTTTATGATGCGCCTCGACATTCGACATTTAAGTGTCATTCAGCGCTCGGCTGTAAAAGCGGCGCTTTGAGGATTGCCCGACAGGAGTGGAGGGGAGGCAGGTACATATGTATTGGCGAGGCCAGTGGACTTGGGCAAAGGAACAGTTGCCCAATGCCCAGTTGCATAGATTCCACGAAGTGGGTGAGAAAGAGAGAAAGAGGGAGAGGGAGAGCGGGGCAGCGACCTAATGACAAATGTCCTGCAAAATGGTCTCACTCGCAATGCACGCACACACACACACATCACACACACACTCACCATTTTCGCAGCACTCGCGGCCACCCACAATCATTGCCTTGGTGAAAGTTAAACTGTCATAAAAAGTGAAAGGCAACTGGGGAATGGAATTTACTCCGGCGACAGTTCCTCTTCCGGCTACAACTCCACCTCCGATTCCTACTCTGACATCAGATCCCATCCACAGCCCTCCCCGCGGACCCCGTCCCCGGTCCCATCATTCACTACTCACTGTTCACATGTCAAGGTAATTTGGGCGCACTTTTTGTGCCCGCCTCGTTTTATGACAGAATTAAAATAGTGTGTGTGCCACGCCCAGTCGCCTATAAGCGCCCACACATACACTCACACACACACACACCCACACATATGTAATTACTTAGTTTATTATATTGTAAGTGCGAGCATCCACGGTCCGAGTTGGAGCTACCCCCGTCTCCGACCCCAACCCCTCCCCCGCATGCAACTCCTGTCACGCACCAGTAAGTGGCCATGCACCCACCTAATATCCCCATCCCCCAACCACCACTAACCCCTACCCCACACAAAAAATCCCCCGAATGCCCCTTTTTATAGTTTTGGCAAATCGTAAAAACTTTTACAGCATTTACACGGTACGCAGCAGCAGCAGCACCACCACCACCACTGAAAGAAGAAGAATAAGAGCAAGGATAAGAAGAAGAAGCAGCAGCAGTTGAAATGTAACGTTAGTTGTGCAGGGTTGCTCAGTGGCATGCGTTAGGGTTGTCGCCGCAAAAGTTTGCGCCACAGTTCTGGTCTCTATTTGTCTTTGAAGCAGCTGCAATGGCTGCTTTTTCAATTACCAATGTACCTGCCCATTCCCAACCTCCTGTCCTCCAACTCTCGCCGTCTCCACTTGAGTCGAATACTCTCTGTTTCGGTTACAACTCCAGCTATGCCACCATTGTCGCCTGAATAAAAAATCATTAACTATTTTAATTTTAGTTTACAAATTCTATGCAATTTAAATGCGGCCACTAGCCAATGGGATGAGGGGTTGTCAAAGCATCTGTATACACCCTTATCCCATCCCTTCCTCCAACTCCACCTCCTCGTTCTTTCATCTTTAATCTATCTCCATCTCCTCTCTCTCTCTCTCTCTCTCTCTCTCTTGACCTCTCTTGTATTCTGTGGATGTGCCAAGTTGGCGGCGCCTGTGTGCACTTTGTCCAAATGCTGAGCAAATACAATTAAAGCGTCTAAGAAAAAAGCCAATAATTAAAAATGCACAAAACCAAAAGTGAACTCAGAACTCAACCGCCACCCATCCGGCCAATCCCTCGCAACATCGTCCAGACTCCACAAAGCCCTGCAAAGTCCACTAAAACCCAAGCTTCAGGGCTTAGTCGCAGCCATCTAGTTGAAGGCCAGCACTTTGGCTAACAAACCTCATGAGTGTGTGTGTGTGTGTGTGTGTTTTTTAGCAGCAGAATAGGCGGGAGGAATCGGGAATTCTTTTAAGTGGTTTCAACTAGATGGGTACAAGGCTTTAGACAAATGTTAAGTTTTCAATTACTCTTACGTCACAGTCAAATACCAAGCAAACGAAAATAAAAGATACATATAATGGATAAGAATGGCTAAGAATAAGGCCCAACACTGCTAGTCAAAAGTCTTGAGCCGTTCGAAAAGTCAAAGATCTTAGATTTTTAATTTACATCCTAACATACTTCAAACATAAAAAGACAGAGTATTGAATTAAATCAAATAGAAATATTGATAGGTATTTTTTTTTGTCTGCCATTCCATTATATTTCACAAATTGCTTTTTAGTATTTCAAAATTGGAATTTCTTTAGATGAGAGACAATAGCTTAATTTTTAAAAACATAAGAATTAAATTTCCTGCAATATAATATTGAATTTTGATAAACATGACATAAGCATAGTAAGCAAGCCATCAATCAATGGGATATTCTCCATTCAAATGCGTTAACTTTCATTAAGAGTGCCCATAAAACAGAAAACAGTCGGTTTTTTTTTAAGAATAAGGACATCTCTCTTAACTATTATCAAATCTAACTTACCCATCGATAGTTGCACAAAACCGGAGACTTTTTAGCCAGTCTGGATGTGGACAATGAACACAAATGTGCAAGTGGAAACGGATACAGACACAAACACAGTCGCGGTCAGGCACAAAGAGACACTGAGAGGGACACGGCCACGGCCACGGACATGGCATATTTTCCGCGCAGTTACTTGCGTTAATTTCTGAAAATAACTGAGAAACCGACTCGACAAAAATGTCGACGGCGTCATCAGCTTGCCAGCGGCTTCCGATTTTGCTATACGCGTTCCTATTTTTATTTACTTGGCCCATTTCTATACTCTTGCTGAGGGTATTCCAATTTTGTCGTGCAATGAATAACGCATTCAAGGAAAATGCCTAAGGTACTTGTCATTTCTCTCTCTTTTATCCATCAATTTGGTTTGAATGGAGTAAGGTCCTTTCTTTTCAATATTTAATCTTTAGAGTATAGATATATATAATGTACTACAACACATAATTGTATATACATATGCATATATATATATATTCATAGCATAAATTTAAAAAAAGATATATATATTAATTTAGAAAACGTTGATCAACTGATCTCAATAGGATTTGGTAAGCAAAGTTCTGATGGGTTTTCACCAACCGTCTTCTCAAAGAAACATATTTTAATACAGCTACAGGCATACATTTTGGGTTGGGTATGTGACAGTCACGCATACCCCAAAATCTCTCCAACCGATATATATATACGAGTATATATTTTGCGAGTATTTTATGTTGCATACTTTAGTGGGCAGACTGTCATCCATTCAAATGGCGTGGGCGTAAAGAGCCACGCCTTCATCTAAGCACACACAAACGAAGCGCATTCAAAGCAATAATTTAAAATTTTAATTCATTCTGCTGTGTTGTTATAGTGGTTGTTGTTGTTGTTTTTGGTTGGTTTTCCCCCTTGCCTGGCGCTTAATCGGATAATATGAAAATTTTGTAATCGAAGTTTGCCGAGTCCTTGTCGAAGTTGTCGTCCTAGCTGTGCTGCTGCTGCTGCTGCCGCTGGTGTACATGACTTGAGTCAATATATGCAGTATTTTATGAAAAGCTAACCCTTTTTGTTATTTTTTATTTTTTTTGCTTTTCTCTTTTTGTATTTGCTGAAGTTGTTCTTGTTGCTCGGATGGCTTCGCATTTGCATGACGACAACAAGTCGGCCCTTCGATGATGCGCCATGCCGTGTCTTTTGTTTTAATGTCAGCTCGGTCGGGCGGCGTCGCTGCTCAATTGTCTAACATTATCTGATTTAGCGTTTAATACTTAACCCTTGCCAGCCAACCCCCCATTAGGCAGGCAAATAAAAAACAAGCGAAAGAAAAAAAAAAACATGAACGCTGAAAGAGCAGGCGCAAGGATAACGAATTAAAAAATTAAACATCGAAAAGCAACGACGACAACGACGACGACGACGGCGACGACAAAAGGTAAAAATGCGAAAGGGGTGAAACATGATTAGGCGTGTGGATGGTAAGCTCGCTGTGGGAAGGTGGTGCGGTGTGGTGTGGTGGTGTTGGGGTGGTTGGGGGTAGCTTTGACTGGCTGATGTGCTGCCGCTGATTAGGCAGCGGCCCAGGGCTAAGGGGGGGATGCGGTACGGGGCAATGACAACAGCGACGACGACGACGACGACGGCGGCATAATTAAAACTCCCAATGCCGTGTAATAAATGCCAAGGCAGGCACGGCCGATAAATAGCAACAACAACAACAAGATGACGATGATGAACAAGAAGAAGAAGAAGAAGACGAAGAAGGAGGAGGAGCAGGAGCAAGAGCAGGAGCAGGAGAAGGCTAAGCATAACATTGCAACCCTTTTTGGGCGCAACCCTCAGCGCCACTAGAAGGAAATAAAAGAAACAATCGAATTTTAATCAATTCGCGCAACGCCGCCAGAAATGCTTCGCCAGTTTCATTTGCATTCGCCTCGTCGATTGTTTCCAAGCAACGAAGCGGCAGCCCAGCCAGATCCCAGCTATACCCGGATGTCTGCATACGTGAGCAGCTCCAGCTACGGATCTATCCTAGCTACAGCTCTGCGGCCTGAGCAGCTTGATTATTTTACGCGCTGACCCGCACAGCCGGCAATCCTCTCAAGCACGCAAATTACTGTTGCATACTTTGCGGCGGCCAGTCCACAACTTCTGCAATGCAAATGAACTCGCCCGGCTGCCATTCGGCAAACTGAGACCATCGCCCCCTTGCCCCCCGCGCTGATGGTCACGCTCTGCGGGCTTCAATAACAGTTCTGGGAGTGTGAAGTGACTGCTGAAAGTTGCCGAACTGACGCCTCAAAATACCAAAGTAAGCCTAAATCAGTCACATGAATGATGCCCGTCGATTGTAGGTCGCGGAATCGACTCATGTATCATGTATCGACAGGTGACAACAGTTTAACAATGAGTGGCAGAAATCACTTTTGCTTATAATTAAATTTGTTTTAAATATTTTTGACGCCTTAAATCGTGTCTATGCAATTGTGAATGTCCATTTATATGTATGTATTAGCCAAGGATATTTCTCTTTTAATTTCGCTGGCTGCTCTGAGAGAACTGTCAGCGCTGACAGGGCTACCACCTGCGCCCATTGTTGCATGCCTCGGCTCAGTTGCCTGCTTTGTCAGCTGTCATCGTTGTTGCAGCGGATGCGTTAAGATTGAAACTGGTAACAGCATATTGGGGCGTCTACTTTTCATTTGCCCCTATTTGTGGCCCATTACCATTCATCCGCACAGGGTCGACGTGTTGCATTGTGTGTGACCTGTATTGGCTGCAACTGATCACTTCTGTTCCGATTGGATTAGTTGCCACAGTTTCGGTTGCAGTTGCAAACTCAAGCATTCCCTCCGTGCTGCTAGTTACAAACTATCTCTATCTTCTCCCACCCAGCCCTATTTCTCTTTCCCATTCTTCAGTCTCCAGTCTCCATCGCATTCGCATCCGTTTTTGTTTTTATTCTCATTTTGTGCTCCGCGTTTCTGTTTCTCGGTTCTCTGCTGACTTCTGGCTTGCTCGTTTGCTGTTATTTATAATTTTCGTTTATTTGCATTCGCATCCAATTTGTTTGTTCGTTCCAGCGTTGCTGCTGCTACCTGCTGCTGTCTGCTGGCGCTGCCCTATCATTTTTTTTATTTCTCGGCCATAGCTTTTGCGGCAGCCATCAGCTGTGCCCCCCCTCCAACTAACCAACTAACCAGCTGGCCAGCAAGTCTGCCAGCCAACCAGCCAACTAACCAAGCAGCCAACTCATAGTCCAACTTGGCCTCACATTCTACTACATTTGACTAGAGCTTTTTATACCCGCACCCAAGCGACTCAATGGAGATATATGTATGTATTCAAGTAAGGGTATTCCCTTACATCAGTATGCCACATAATCTCTATCCTTTTGTTACGCAAAAATGTAAGCAGATCGAAATAAGGTGAACACCTCGAGGCGAGGTGCTGAGAACTACTCTTTTGAGGCGAAAATATTGTTAGGCGAAGAATCTGAATTTTAAAAGATAAATATCCAGCTGAAATATCCATGGAACAACGTCTCAGCCTCAGACTCCGCAATGATCTTAAGGGCAGAAAGTGGCCTATAATTGAAAGAAAGTTTCAGTGAGTGCTTTGCAGCCAATCGATTAAAGACCTCAATCATTTGAGGGTTCATTTTGTTTAGGGAATTTCTCACCAACGGCATCTTTGACTAATTTGCAGTCTTCCATTATGTATATGATCTGTATCTGTAGCAAAATCTTCTGTGCCATTTCTTTTCATCCGCTTTTACAACCTTGACTGCAACTCTATTAAAGAAATCATATCTTTATATTAATTCAAATCTTTTTTTGTCCATCACAGTCTCTGGAAGTAAGTACGGGTATTATGTTAGTCAAGTGATTCCAGGTTTGCGACTTGTTGGCTTCAGCCATTTTACGTCATTATCAACGTCATCGTTGTCGTTGGCATCTTCTGTACGCCCCGGGTTCTGGGCGGGGTGCTCAGGCAAGGTTTTGTCCAAGGCTGGCATTGTTGGGGCTTTGCATCATCAGCTCACCTTTGCCAGTTAGACCATTGTTGTATCTCTTTGCATCTAGCTACTCGCTTTTGCCATCTGCATCTCTATCTGCTCTCTCGCTCTCTCTCTCTCTGCTCCTTGGTCTGCCTGCCTGCCAGCTTGTCATGGCATATTATTGGTGTCCGGAAATTGTTTGCGTAATTGCAATGTTGACATTCGTATTTTTCGCCCACTTGCCGAGAGAGCCAGCTACAGCTATGCACTCCACCCCCCTTTCCCTTGACTGCATGCTGTCAGCTGCCCTTATTTCGCTTGTCATTTGCGCTGGATGGCTACATGGGTCATACAAATCCAAGTGCATCTATTAGCTGCGTCCTAACGCCCAACAACACGATGCCTACGGCTATAGCAGAGCGGAGCGGAGTCGCGCCAATCTCTCAGCTGAGCAGTCCAATAGCAGTTCTAGCGCGGAATCGGAATCCGCATCCGAAAAGTTGCCTAAGTGAGACATCAGCGAGGTTGACGACCCATTCCAATCTATTGCCTTGTTGACTTGCGCCCCAGTCGTGACATTGCTAAAGCTTCGACAACTTGTCAAATTACCTTAAGCAAGCCGCCGGGCAGGCAATGTGCGCACCCTAAGTCTTCAGCCCACCCCCACCCCCCACCCACCACGCGTACTTGTCAATATTTAAAATTGAAAAATATGCGACCCGCAGCCCCCGCTTCAGGTACGGGTATTTCATATCATTTCAATATCATTGATGTAAAAATGTTCGGCGTTTTGTTAATGTGCGCCAAAGCGGGACAAAGACAAAAAAAAAATAAAAATGAATACGCAAGTCAATGAAAAACAAAAAAAAAAACAACAGATATATAAATACCAAATGGGCGAGTCATTGCAACGAAACTCAAATACTCTAACAAATCGGTTGTTCGTGGGATGATCGAAGAGAAGAAAATCATGGGAAGCTTCTCAAATAACCATTAATCGTAATTAATTCTATATATTTAATAAATTAAAATATTCGACTTATCAGGAATAAGCAAAATAATACTTTGATGTACTTTTGAAAGCGTTACAAACGGTATGTTTAATTCGTCATAGCTTGCCTAACCCATAATGAGAGACAGAGAGCTTAAAAGGGCAGGCGCAGGGGCAGGGGCAGGGGTAGAGTGACAGCGACATTGAGGACAATCGCAAGACACCCTCAGCTCAACACGGTAAGTTGGCTAGTCACCCGGGGTTACCTTTACCGACAGTCATTCATCCATCCACCCACCCACCCATCCACCAATCCATCCATCTATTCAGGCATTCAGTCGTCTATCTGCCTGTATGTATATTTCATATGCCCTTATGCCATGTCGACGTGAATGTCGCGTCGCATCTTCTTTGCATTTCTCAATGTACTCGAAAACGATTTATTAAAAATATCTTTGGCACGGCATCGAGGCAAAACAACAAGCAAGCTTATTAAAAATTTATTACCAAGCTTAAAAAATGTTGCCCCAGTCGACTGCAGTCGCTTGCCTGTCGCTCGATAGCACGCTTCTTGCCTGCTTCTTGCCTGCAGCCCGCGGGCGCACTTTTCCAGGATGATGAGAGTACGAAGATGATGATGACGACGACGACGACGGCGACGAGGTCGAGGTCGAGGATGATGGGTACGATGTTGGTGCCTTGGGCGCAGATATTGAAAGGTATTTTGGCTGATTTGTTTGAGTTGGAAATTTAATTTATAACTGTAAATGTATTTTCATGGTGCGGAGCGGTGGCAGGCAGCAATCCCAAAAACTCTAAGTAAGGGAATGAGTGCAAAACTTCAAATTAGGCACATAAAAGTTACGAAATCGAAAGTGTCACTAACGTTATGGCTTCGGTGCACTTGGATTGTAATTGCTGACATTTAATCAAAGTATTTCAGAGAACGCTTATTTGAAGTTGAAAATTATTAAATTGACAGTCGACTAGTGCAATGTGCTGTCAGAAGATGTAAGTATTACTTATTGATAACATAGAAATGTGATTCATAATTCATTTTATTTTTAAATTTAGCTTAAAACAATGCACAGCTGTAAACTGTGCTCATTGCAAGGCACACACACAGCACGCATCTTGAGCTCGCCAAGGAATATTGAGAGAACAGATAGAAGTTTGATGTCACAGCTGTATGGAGCACTAAGTGATATATCAGCAGAGGCTGACTCTCGACTGCCGCCTGCCCCCTGTAAGCGCTGGTCATCATCATCATTAGTAATGACCAAAACTACCACCGAACCCTTACTCCTATTTATGCTTGGGCATATATTGCCCAAGTTCGCAACGGTAACCGCAAAAAGCCCAAGAGTCGACGGGCGGCTCAGGGCCAATGACAAATGATCAAGTGTCACACATGGAATTTAAAGTAGCTGCAGCTGTGTATTAGTGTGTTGTCTCTGTGTGTGTGTGTGTGTGTGTGTGTGTGGGTCACAGGGGCAGGTATACGCTTATTAGTTGTTAGCCCAAGGGTTGACGGTTGACGGGGCTGCTGTCGCACTATTTGATAACTAAAACTCTTCAGCGTCGTCGTCATCATTTTTATTATTTAGCCGAAATGATGAAATGAAAGCCCGTGAAGGCTTAAGTGGCACACACGGACATAGAGGCAGAGCTACACAGATACCCAGAGACAGAGATACACAGTGAGGCAGAGCAATGATTGTAGGTCCTTGGTCCCTTTTTCGTTGGTCGTCATCGCACATGTGACGGCATACACACGGCTGGCCTTAAGCCCGACCAGACTGGGCTGGGAGGCGGCAGCCAAAGCATTTTTCAATATTTGGCTGCAGCTGTGTGTGTGCGTGTGTGCCCGCGTGTGTTTGTGTGTGTGTTTGTATGTGTATCTCTGTGTGAAAAATGGCAACTTTGACAGCTTGACACTTCAGCATTGCCAAGCCAGCCCACAGCTTGCAGTCCCCAAATCAACAACACCCTCCACTCCAGCCCAAAAAGATTCACATACATTTGTAGCTGAGCTTCGGAAATATTTTAATTTAAACGTTACCCCAACCAAATAATAATAATGCGTGTGTGTGTGTGGGTGTGGGTGTGGGTGTGTGTGTACACGTCCAATAAAAATGTTCCCGCGAACCCCCTCCCGTTTGCTAATCAAGCCCGCTCAAGGCGCAAGCGAATCTTCTCAACTCTCTCTCTCTCTCTCTCTCTCTCTCTTTCTCTCGCTCAGTTGGCACAGTTTTTGGTTAGGTTTTTTTGAATTCCTGTTGTTCGTTTCTTTCGCCTGATTAGCTCAGCTCCTTCCACACTGAGCCCAATTTGATATGCCGCTGCCACTGTCGACGTCATCAGCCTCGTTCTGGCTGCTGACGTTGCTGCTATTTTGACAGCTGAACGTCACTTTTGACAGGCCAAACAATTTGTCATTGTTTGGGTTGGGGCCCAAGACTCAAAGCGTTCCTTCACATGTCTTAATTGCCCCTTTTCGTTTCGTGTGGTTCCAATAGCAATATAGACTCCGACTCTTGTGAGAGTGGGCAAATGTGAGATGAGTGCACGAACGATAGGCGGGAGGCTTGACAGCCAGTTCAGTACATAGCTGAAATATATTGGAATACATACTTTAAAATACATATATACATACATTTACCTTAATATAATAAATATATTGTGATACATGCAGACTGGGATTTTTATAATAATTTATTTACTATCTGTCTTATGACGACAAGCACATTTTATTTGTAATTCTTGTGTTGAATAAATGAATACTTTAAATTTTACTTACTTTGTATTTTATTTCTTCAATTCGCAAGTCTAACACCGATTAAGATAGCTGATTGTAAGGAGAAAAATAATGATAAGGTATTTGATTACACCGGAATATTTGAATGTCATTCAAATTCTCTTCCTGAATTGCATTGACTGCTGTAATGAGGTCACATGTGCCATGCAACATGCATATATACACTGGAATAGCTAATAAGATGCAACTTCTATTTTTCAGTGATTTTTTCTAGGTAATCAAAATGATGTGCTAATTCTTAGTTATTTATATCACATATAATCAGTACTGATCCATTCAAGAGACCGGCCAGTTGAACTCTTTTGTTCACTGGGCTAATCAACTGTGCTGTTTTCTTGAGCAGCAACAACAACACATCATATTTAATTGGCAATCCTTGTGTCATACGTTCGCCATATGCACCTCTCTTCTCTGTCTCTCTGCTGCGTCTCTTTCACTCTTATTGCTTTGTTAACAGACTCGGGGATAAGTTGTCACCTTCATATTTTTTTCGCTTTTGTTGTTGTTTTTTATAAATATATATATAAATTTATATACATATATATTTTTCTTATTTGTTATGTTTTTTTATATCAACTCATTAATTTCTATTTCTGTTTTTCTTGGGCATGAGTGCAATGTGCTTGTCGGCTGCTCCTGCCGCTCTGCCACCCTGTGTTGGCCGCCTTGAGCAATGCTACATATCTGAAATTATACTTTGTCCTTTCTATAACAATAATTATTATTTCTTGCTTCAAGCAGCAGCAGCAACGGCAACAACAACTGCAACAGCAACAACTGCTGCAGCACAACAATCAGTGCGTCTCTGGCCGGTTCGGTGGCCGATGGGTTGTTGGAGGGATGTTGGATGTTGGGGGCACTGGTGGAGCCAGCAAACACTTAAAAATGCTAAATAAAACATATTCCACTTAGAGCTCTGCCTGGTTGAGTCTAAGCTCTGAGTCTGAGCCCGGGCAGGGTGTTAGGGGCATCTGGGGTTTGTGTATGGGGTTAGGTGCCAGCTCACAGCTCACAGCTCACAGGTGCCGCTTGTTAAGAAAACAGTCACAGAGGGGCACAAAACGGCAGAAGGCTGGCCATATTTGCAATTCATATACAGCAGACGTCACACACACACACATACACACAGGCAGATGCAAAAAACACACACACACACACACACAGTTGGCATAGAAGAAAAAAAATAATAATTTGCAAAAGTAGCGTCGTGTGACAATTGCTGGGCTCGAGCTCGGGTTCGGGGTCGGTCCATCTCGTACTACCACATCCCGACCCCAATACCCGCCCCTGCCTCCTTCAGCCATGTCCACGTCCATGGCTCAGTCTCCAGTTTTGAGTCGACGCCTCGCTGCTTTGCGTGCCCAACTACTCTTCACGTTGTTGTTGCTGCTGCTACTGCTGCTGCTGCTGCTGCAGTTGCTATTTGAATTTTGAGGACATTGTGATGAGGCTTTAGTTTGCAAATCTCTTGCTCACACACAAACACAAACAGACACAACAGCAACACACGGCAAAAGAAGTGTCGTCAACCCACCCCGGGCCACCCACCTCAAAGAGAGCATAGAAGAACAACACATAAACACAAACGTCAACGAGCGACGGCAACATCAACACCGACTGCAACTGAGATGCTGACTTCGATGCCAGTACTACATGCAACGTTGGATATCTCTGTAGCCATAACCCCCCAACCCCAACCCCACCCCCACCCCCCACCGCATCCAATTCCATGAACCTCCTGTGCGCAGGTATGCAGCAGCGTGGAGCGTGCTGCTTGCAATCGTCGCACACTTTTTGGGCACCGCATGACGTCTACATTCATATAACCTCAAAAGAGCATTGCGCATATGTGGCATGAATGAATGGATCAAAAATACAAACCAAAGCAGGCAACTAGAACAGACAAACGGCAGCACGAAGATATATTAATGCTTGGGTAAATATGTACAAATATTGTTGTATGTGTTTATATTGATAAGTTTCCCCTAAAAAGCAACTGTGGCAAAAGAAACGCAAATATCGATTGAGAACCCCAACAACAGCAAGAGACTTAAAAAACTGCAAACATGACACTTTTAACATAATCAATCTAAATTATATAATTTATGGAAGCATTCGAAAATGATATGAGAAGTATATTTACTCTCCTCGAGTTTTCAATAGATATGATACATATATATATATATACATATATGTATATATGTTTATTGACGAGTCAATTAAGGCGTTGCACAACAAATTCATTTAAGAGACATAAAAGATAGCGATGCATTTAAAATCCATTCAGTTCCATTCAGAAAGAGTAGGCACCTAAACTGAATACAAGTTAATAGAAATTAGAGTTAAGAAATGGCGGATGACTTTCTATTTAGATATTTGTATTTTCTTGGTGAAATACATGCGACATTTCTGATTTAGTTATACTCTGTGCCACCTTAATACGGGTAAAAAGTGTATAATGATGTGTTGCATGTGACCCCTTGAAATATACATATATATATATATATATATATGTATATATGTATATCTGTAAGACCAACAGTCTAGACGGTACATCAATGTTCGCCTGATTATAAGAGCTGAAGACTTGCAATATAAGTTCTGGTAACTCAATCTATTTGGTTTTATCAACAAATATTTCCGACTCTTAAGAATCTAGAAGAAGCGATTAACTAGATATGTTAGATATATAGATATAGATAGATAATCACTTCTCTTATGATATTGATTTCAATTATGATATATGCGAATGCATATGGCTGCAAGTGTAAGCACTTTCAGCATACACGCGGCTTATGATGGGTAAAGCCCGCGGTACGGGGTATCTCCAGGTTGAGTTAACTCTCGACTATAGCACTCTTAGTCGCTGCTGAGCTCTTCTGTTTTCTTTATTACCTATTATGTTTCAGCAATTTGAAAATGCTTTGGCTTGTTCTTCTTTAAAAAATAATAATAATATCTCACATGGTTTACGAGCGGCAACAAACCGAGGGCCAGATTTAGGAGGAGACCAAAACTCACGTGTTGTGCCAGTATTTCCCTCCATCTCCGTTGACCTACCTGCCACGCCCACTCGCATTCAGCATTCAGTTCTCCACCCTGCGTCCAGCTCATTCCATGTGCTGTCAAGTGCGCTTATGGCTGTCATGACGCCCTTAACATTGTCATCAACATTAGTTTTGCAACGTGGGGCTTGGTGTGATTGTAGTGGAACGGGTGTGGGGTATGTGGTGTTGGTGGGCGCAGCCGCTAGATGGCGCTGCGTTGCGCTTTGCAGTGCTTCGCATTGCTTTGGTCGTTGTGGTAGTTGTTTCTGTTGTTGTTGACATCGTCACAAAAATTGGTGCAAAATGCTTCAGTTTGTGTTTTTCATTTTTTTATGCATCCCCACACTACACACACACACACACTCAGACCCACATATATGCACATCAATGTAGTATATGTGCTTAAGATAAATATCTTATGTTTGCGCTCGTATGTGTGTGTGTGTGTGTGTGTGTCTGTGTGTGCGTTTGAGTATGCAGCTGCATGTGAAGTGCATCCAGCGCACAGTCTTCGTTGACTGCTGTTAACGCTGCTCAGCTACAGATTTATTGGTAGCGCCCCCAAAACTAGGCTATAGTTAAGCAGCGCATACATATACACAAATACACACACACATACACATAAATACACACATATATATATATATACATATACATATGTAATTAAGCGTTGACTATTTGTAATTTTTAATAAGACAGCAGCACAAAACATGAAGTCTCCTTACCTCCACCCACCGCTCCGTGCACACCCACCTCACCTGGCATAAAGGTTCTTTTTTTGGATGGAGAGGGGTAGTGGTGCAGCTAGGGGATGAGGATGGGAATGGCTTTGGCTGCTGCTACTGCTGCTGCTGCTGCTGCTGCTGCTGCTGTTGCACTGACAAAACAATATAAAATAAGCATGAATAATTAGAATATGTTAAGTGTTTTGGGGCCGGGCATACACTCGACATATGCATGCATCCGTGTGTGTGTGTGCGTGTGTGTGTGTGTGTGTGTGTGTATAATTTGGTGTGTGTGTACGCCCGCATATTGTATATTTATATACAGTCAGTCAGTCAGTCAAGTTGGGAGCACATACAAAAGCCACGCCCACACAATACACGCTGTCGTCGCTGGCTGGTGCAGGCGAAACGACTCGAGTGCCCACCTGACTTTTTGTCATTCAAATGAAAACTGTACGTCGTCCTACTCATACTCATCCCCACACACACACACCCGCACATACGTATACACATACATCTATACATATACACCTACACATATGTATATTCATTCTCATCACCATCATCATCAGCATCGTTGTAGTAGTCATCAACAGCTCTACATCACATGTGTACACAACACACACACACACACACAGACACACATACACACTTACACCTGCTCTGATTGCTTTGTTCAGCATTTTTCTAACAATTTCTCTGTCGCTGCATCTTTTTGCCTTGCATACACTTAGGCGCGACTTTTTCACTTGCATTTGTTTTTGTATTTATATTTGTATGCGTGCCTTGTCGTTATTTTCTTCCTCTTTCGCTCGCTGCTGTTCTTGTTGCCTGGCATAGAAAAATTTACAATGCAATTGAGTATGCAAATATTGCCTACTTGTCATGTAGACAAATACAACGCCCCCTATAGTCCTCTACCTCTCCCCCTACCTATCTACTGCCACCACTGCTCTCTTGTTTGATGCCAGTCTCTTCCTGCATATGCATGCGAGCGCGAGTGTATGGTGTGTGTATGGGTGTGTGTGTGTATGCTCTGTATATTTGTTATTGTTAGCAAGCGTCTTCATTGTTGTTGCAATTTTCGAAATTAAAATAACAATATGGAAGACACCGGGCATCTCTCCCAGGCAAAGCATAACTGTACCGTGAGCACAACTAAGCCAAAGAAAATGCATCTAGAAATGAGGTCTATGAATTCATATGGAAACACTCGAAAACAATAATGCAACATGCCATCCAAATTGAGATTTTTCTCTTCTTTAAATATGTGTGATTTTCATATAAATTGATTAAGTGCGAAATTGATTCTGATTTACTATTAGTTCGTCACAACTTTTATAATTCTAGTGGACTTACTAAAAATGTTGTCCCCTTCCTATTTACGCGTTGCAGAGTCCTTTTCGTATCATTTGTAAGTCTTATAATGGCTTACTTCATGTATGGAACTCCGCTGCTTTACTTAAACTCTCAATAATAACATACGAGTATATCCGAGAAACCCCTGAGTGTCTGATTGCGCTTTTTTCTGGGTGTTCCCAATCCTTGCAATAAATGTTGGACCAATTTTGAATTACCCTGATTTTTATATTTATTTATTTTCTTTTTACTTGTTTTTTGTTGTTTAAATGAAAATGTTCAGTTTCACATAATTTTATTTTATTTTTTTATTCTTAAAACCTTTTTTAAAAATTGTGTGCCATTTATAAGCAAATACATTTAATTCCTTCTGTTTTCATTACTTTCATTAAATAACTAAAGTTATTTGTGTTCACTTAACCTACAAATCGCCTAAGCACTCTAGAGAAACAAGTGTAGAGCCTTACTTTTGATATATGTACGCATATTCATATTGCTGTCCATCTCATTATTTTAATGGGGTTTCCAGACGTTTCAAATGGCTTTTGGTAATCCTCATCGAAACTTGTTTGCATCTTATTTATCTTTAACGTTGAATGTGCGTGTTCTGGCTGACATTTATGTATATGCCATTCATAAGAAATTTCTTTATTTATTATAAATTGTTTGATATTAAAAATGTACGAGTACATTGTAAGTACACGAGATGTGTGTATGTATGTGAGCGACGGGCACCACCTACAAGCAAAAATAAAAATAAAGAAAACTTTCCTCAAGTAAATCATTGCGTCAGGGTTGTGCAGGGGCGTCTGCTCTTAGTGTTGCCCTCCCCCAGCCACAGCACGGGGAGAACAAAGACAATATATAGAACCGTCGGTTATGTATTTCTTTGTTGGCATCCAAAAATGTCGAGGGATTAATGGCACTTGGTAAAATTTATGGGCGTTGTCTGTATCGCAGTTGGGCGACTTCTGAAATGGGCTCTGGAAATGCTATTGATGTCAATGGAAAAATGAACTGTTATTTTGAGTTAGTCATGTAAAATAAGTTAGAGTGTTTTAATCGAGACCTGCAACTAGGATTAATCCCATTCACCTAAAAGCTCACTCTACGTCTAACTGCATTTAAGAAAGGTTTTCATAATAAATGTATGAAACTGTCAGAAAAAGACATTCTCGTCTAATCCTATCTCGATCCCACAACTTAAAACTCATCTTTCGAACGATTGTTCCTATGGCAGCTATCATAAGTTACTGAAACAAAAGTGTCAAAAGTGGCGTTTGCTCGAAAAAAAAACTTGCTATTGATAAGACGCATATTTATGTTTCTAAGACATGACCATATCAACTTGGCTAGTGATGCTTATCAAGAATATATATGTTTTATGGGATCGGATCCTTCAATGCGGTACACATGTCATGACAAAACTTAAACAACCTCTACAAGGGTATGAAAGAAATAGTTTAGTAACTATACTCATAAAGATTAAATGTCATTTGAAATTAGATTGGAAAATTTGAAAAGCATAAACATATAAATGTGAATGTAAAATGTTCTATGGAATGTATCCCTCTTTAGTACTCATAGTACTCATATCAGGTTACATTAGTAGTGCTGAAACAATTCAGTCGTCAGTACCAGTTGCACATTGTCCAAATAGTTTTTATTAGGATAAGTTGGATCTGAGTCGACGATTTTTTTTTCTGATTTTTTTTTTTGGTTTTTGCAAGCAACACACAAAAAGGGTTTTCAGTCAGTAGCTGCTTTTATTTCAGTGCCAGTAAATTAAATTTACAAAATGTGTGCGAAGGTAATGCAATTTATTTGGACCTGTAATAAAAATTAATAACGAAAACGTGTCGGACCGCCTCAACTGAATATGACTAGGCAGAAAAGAAAGAGCGACAGAAATAGGAAAAATAAGAAAGAAAAATAGGAATTGTGGATGGGAGGAGGGAGGGCTTAGTGGCATGCGCCCGCATATTGTCTATCTAATAAAAATCAAACAAATTATGCTAACAAACGAGATTTCATAGCTCGTTTTATGTGCCGTTGCTGCCCTTGCCCCTGTTCCGGTGATTTGCTCAATAACCCTTGTAATATAAACAGAGCCCCCAGAGTCCGGCAGGACTGGAGACGGGACAAGGCGGGACACAAAACGTAAAACGCAAAACGCAAAACGCAAACATAAACACAAAGCCACCCACACATGACATGACTTTCACTTGGCAGCAGTCCATCAGTTGGTGCCGGGCGACGGACAGGGAGACGTTGCAGGATCTAACAGAGCCAAAAAAAAGGACATGACTTGAAAATCACTTAATCTACTTGGCCTTGTGAAAAAGAAAAACACACACACACTCTGGGCAAACAAGGCCAAGGCAAAGAAAATGCCGAGTGAAATCGAAACTGAAACCGAAACCCTTTCAACTGCCTTGCCCCAAAAGCCACCTTTCCCTCACTCTGACTCTCATCCCGCTCACCCGCTCTGCATACTTAAAGGCGCGTCCGGTTAACCCCAAAAGGCAAGCGGTTGTTGGGGTGGGGGGAACTATTTGCTTCGGCCAGGACATCCGCACAAATCAACAAACCATGACAACGGCATATTTCACATGTGCGCCAGCAGCAAAAGAAATAGAAAATACAAAAATAAAAACCGAAGGCGGCAGGCGGCAGGCGGCAGGCGCTCAAAATTATTGCAAATCACTAAAACCAACAGCAACAATAACAACATGCGCAATGTGTCAAGAAACCGAGAGTACAAAATCGTGAACAACCACCACGTGGTGTGTCCTTGTTAAAGGATTTGCTGAAAGGGGCCAGGCGACGTAATTGAATTCAATCAAAATTGTTTGGTCCATCAAACAGACAATTACAATCCATACATTCTGCCAATACCCCAACAAACAAACAAACAAACAAAACAAGATGAATAAGAAGCACAGGCGAAAGCAAGTAAAACAGAAAAGACACAAAAAAATGCTACATCAACCCCTCATATTTTTTTCTGGCATTTCATAAAGTTGTCAGCCAAATCGTAGCCCTACCCCTATCATGATATGTGGCCATATGCCTGGCTCGAATTCTCTTCCTCAGCGAGGAACACACACGTAGACAAGCGATTTGTCAATCGCTCGATTTGATAAGCTTCGTATATTGCCAATGGATTTACCACTTCCGCTTGTTGGAGAGGGACGCGAGCTGGCAAGCCCATAAAAGAGTTAAGACTTGTTAAAGACTGTCCGCAAGGACTGCATGCCCCATGATATTGATGGTATTGATGCCAGTTCAGATTTCTCTGATTCCTTAAGAAGTTTACAGCTCAATGTGGGATGATCACTTAAGGGAGAAAATTGGTTGCGCTGACATCTGAGTTTACGAAATACAGGAAGGGAAAATATTGCTACAAATTATAAAGCGAATTTTACTATTTAAAGGATAGAGCAAAAACGGAGATCAGTTAAGCTTTTAATTGATGCAACTACAAATGTCGTTGAAAATAATATTAATTCAAAAAAATGTCCAAATTATTGACTAAAATTGCTAATAGTCTGTAATTTATTCAAGTCGAGAAAAGAATATCTTCTTTCAAGAAGAAATATAGTTAGATCTATTGTGCCTATTTTCTTCTGTCTAAGGCGACACAATATATAGGATATATATATTTTAGTTCTATATGGATTACACTCATATATACCGGAATATGAATGAAACTATATTACCCAATTTAGGGTTAGTTTCATGTGCAAATTTGGATAGAAAGCGAAGGTTAAGTTTTATAGAAATCTACTTTGCTGCCGCCCTACGCTTTTGGTATTGGCAATGGTCTTGCTATGTCCACCCCCAAGCAAGATTCTGTGCTTTTTTGCCAAATCACTTGACCAATTTGTCAAGTGGCACTTAAGCGTGTGCGTCTGCCATAGCCTGTCCAGAAAAAATGCCTATTCGCCGCCCCGCAGCCCCAGCCTAATGCAAACACCCCCAGATTGTCAGCTGAGCTGCTCGCCTGGGCCTGGGGTGGATGCTTGATCTTGGATGCTGGGATGCGTGATACTTGTAGTCGTCTTGTTTGCGGTGGTCTCTTTCGAGTTTGTCATTATCCTTGTTACAATTTGCATGCATGGTGGAGGCGATGGGGGAACCCATTTATGCAGTTAAGGCACTTTGCTCCACTCTGCTCGGCAACATCTTCAACTACAGCCATTCATCCAGACCATTGATGTGACTATCTATCTATCCCATGGCCTTGTGGGCCTTGGCTCCAGTGATAAAAAAGTCACTTGTCATTTCTTTTTAACCCTCACTCGAACCATTCGGCCGGCCACTTATGCCTAGCTATTTACTTTTTTTTATGATTTTATTAGCTGCAAAAACAAGCAATTTTGTTACAATGTTTATTGGTTGTAGTGTTTTCTGGGCATTTGAGGGGTTCTGGCGAGGGTTCCCACTGGGTTTCAGATTCAGATATGGATTTCGGACGGCGTGGCTTTGATGTGCCCTTAAAAATCATAAGCGTGAGTTATGTTTATATGCTCCGGCATTGAGCCGAGTGACTGACGCTTGGGCCAAGGGGTTGTTGCTACCAACCCACCATCCGCCCCCTCGCCTCCCCTACCCCTACCCTCATACCCTCATACCCGTTTCCTTTACATATGATGGCACTTTGCATGTGGATATGGCTATAGATATGGATATGGCCTTTTGGTTGCCAAAGGCAAATTGCGTCAGCGATTTGGCCTGATTTGTGTGATTTCATTTGATTTGATTGTATGTAATGCAATTTGTATATTGTATACATATTGTACATTCGTTCAATGGGTTAATATCTAGACTGCGGCGCCAATTAGGAGCGCCATTGAGCTTGGGGCTAAAAGAGTTCAGTCCCATATTAGGGGATAATAATATAATAAGAGTTAGTTCTTGGCCTGGAAATTGGCGGTGGTTTTTGTTAGCAAGTTTTTGTTGATGTTCGTTAACTTATAGCTCAACCAGTTATTGAGGATACTAGCTGAGGGATATAGTTCAAATGGATATTGATACGAAACTCGAACTCGAATTGGATTTGTATATACAAGAAACGTAGACGTCTTCATTTCAATTGTTGTCTGCCACCACAATTTACCCAAGCTGCAACGCAACGCGGCAGCATCGCATCGCCAGCACGAGACGCGTTTGCTTTTAATTGCCCACTCCCGCCCCAATCCAGCAACAACAAGTCGAAGGACAGCAAACATCTTGCTGGACGACTGGGCATTTCATTAACTGAGCGCTGTCCGAACGAAAACGCTGCGGCAATTAGTTCACAGCCATAACACACGGTCCCAGTTCGTCTTTCCTGCCACCTACCCACTCCCCTCTCCCCTCTCCACACTTCCCAATCATCTTTCCGTCTCCCGTTGCCATTTGTATACCTTTGCTACTTGGCTACTGCTGCATGTCCACCCGCAGGAGACCAAACTAAACTATAAAATTTTATGAGTTTCTTTAGGCCAACACACACACAGACAAGCATACACACACACACTCACACTCACACACACACTGACAAGCACACACAGACGCGCTCAATTGGTTTCAGCTTTTTTCCATGTTAGCAGGTAGTTTAAGCTACCCCTCGCTCCTCCCTCTCAAGCTGCTGCAAATCCTTGTTGTCGTCGTTCGCCAAATTGCACAAAATGTTAACACGCAATTGAGCAGACGTACAAACAGCTGTGGAAGGGGGAGGATGGGGCGCAATTGCCGAATGCTGTATTAGACTGCTAACGGGGTGTGCTGAGGGGTGGGGTGGGTAAATTCCTGGCGACTGCAATTGGAGCCCGTGCGTTGATTAGTTTAATGCGCTCAACGTTGCGGAAAGTTGCGACGGCTGCTCATTAAATCGAACCTCGCCGCCTTTTGGCTTATTAGTTCCAATGTGTCCTCGTCCTCGTCCTCGTTCTCATCTCCCTGTGCTGTTTGCTTCTTCCGGTTAGTGCGGGTCATATACCCAATCTGCGACTGATGCTGCAGTAATATAAAAAAATCATTTTATATTGAGCTGTGGTCGCACATGTTTCTTATACTCTGCTCACAAGCAGGAAGAGTATATTGGTTCCGTGCAATGTCCATCCATGACTTAAGGCTCGGATTATATAATATGTGCATCAGAAAAAACTTAAAATTTGCGTGAGTTAGTAAATCGCCAATACTTAATTGGTCTTAATTGCTTGAGTCATAAAATTCTTCGCAGTTTACTAGCAACTTTTTTTAATGCTGAATGCTGAAGCCACACGCCACTCAGCCCAACCCGCAAAAGGGCCATGCCATAGGTATTAGAGTATGACGCAGTCGGTCACTTGCAATAAGCTAACAATTTTGAATCTCTACAAATGAGAAGGCAATCCACATTTTAATGAATGTGCAGTCAGCTTTGGAACACAACTGTGTTTTCTGGGCAATTAATCGTTGCTTTACATTTCAGATGCAACTGCAATTGTATATGTATATCTATATAAATTTTTAAAGAGCTTAACGTGAATTGCGAAAACAAGTAGAGTTATAATTTGGTCACTTCAATCAACTGTCATGTGTTGTGTGTAGCTACTGTAGTCGTAGTTGACACCCTTCCACTGACAATGATTGGCTACATACCCACTCCCCACTCAAAAATCTCAGCCCGAGCGCAAGTCAAAGCTTAACTGTCAATATTGACTTTTTGCGTGGAAATCTCGCAAGTTTTAGGGCCTTCTGGCGGAATAACTGTCAAAAATCTTTCAAATTTTAATCAACTTTATTTTTAGGCTGGTCTATTTGCTCTGGTACACGTCAGCCATCCCCGAATCCCCAATACATACCCAAAACCTAAGGATGCTGCGGCTCATGTGCGTGAAAAGTTTGCTGGCTTCTGTTTTTTCATAGCCAAACAAATATGAACATGAGCTGTATGTAAATGTGTGCGACAGCAGAGCCGGGCAACTGTCTCACATATCCGAGTTGTGAGTTCCATATGCCTGTTGTTTGCCTCTGCACGCCAGAAAGTATTAAAGACGCATTTAATTAAGTTGAAACTGTTGGCAAAGTGACGGAGACGCAGACGCAGACGGAGACGGGCACGGGGACGGGCGGGGAGGTGTGCCCTAATGTGACCATGGAAAAAGTCTTAATTGGCGTCGGAGTTGGAATCAGAGTCGGAGTCGGAGCCGAAGGCAAACCTGAAAGACGCCTCAACAGGCGACAGGATATTTCCAAAATCTCCACGTTAATCATTTGAGAATTGCCATTCCATCCGAATATTTATACACACATACATGCATACATGATGCATATTCCGTGTATGGGTGGCAAGTGACCGGTGCCTCGTAAGAGTATACACAGGAATATGTTGTTTATGTGTTTTATAGAAATTGGTTCGTCTTAAAAAAAAATCAAATGTCTTTTAGCAAAAGATGCTTGGATTCATTTTGAATGTGCCACTGCTAAAAGTTTTTCATTTATAAGAAAGTTGATTTCATTCCAGAATATTTTGCACCGCAGGTCATAAAAATAGGCACACCTCACTTGCACCACCAACGAATGGCTTGCCGCGTGTTGCTTGTCAGATAATTTAACGCGTAAGTGGAAGAACTGCTTAAAAACAGTAAACAAAAAAGCAGAGAAAATGCAAACGTATTTTTGGGAAGAAAACGCAAAAAAAACATAATTTAACATGAAAAAGTTGTAAAAATTATCAAAGAAAATTTGTACAACCACCCAAGAGACCATTGATAAGGAACGCGACAGCACAACAAAAAGATACCAAACGCAAACCCAATCCGGATCCGGATCCGCATCCGAAACTGAATCTGAATCTGAGTCCCCTTCCCCAAAGCACTATCAGCAGCTCAAACCAAACGAGACGTGTAAATGGACATTTGGGGGGCCGTTGACTGACTGACTTACCGCTGTTCATCCGATGTCCTGCCCCACCCTCGCCACAGTCAGCGCCACCCATCGCCCCTTTGCCCACCCCACGCTCATCACTCAAATGCAAAATGGCGATTATTCATAAATCATTAAACACCATTTGGCAATGCGTTGGGCGTGGGGTGGTTGATAAGGGTGGGGTGGGGTGAGTGGTGTCCCGGTCCTGGTCCGTGGTCGCTGCTGCTGCCTTTTACATTTTTATCGCTTTCCCAACAAAACTGGCGAAGAAAAATTCCTAATGAGCCAAAAGAAAAGCAGCCAAAAAAAGTTAAAAAACTTCGGAAAAAATCAAAGGCCGTTTCTGACCGATGGCTGGGGTGGTGCGGCACTGCGGTGGTGAGTGGTGGGTGGTGCGCCGGGCAGGTTGGAAAATTTCGCGGGCTTTTTAACAAGGCGACCAGGCATACGGCAAACGGCACATCTACATCTACTCCAAACCTCCCCCCATCCCCCATCTCCACGTTACACCGAAGACATTAAAAATTTTGTTTGATACTTTGGCCGGCGTTTGCTCGGTCGCTGTTCTGGTCGTTTGATTTCCGCTTCCGTTTGCCGTTGAGATTAAAAAACATTTTTCGTGCATTTTTTCCCTCGTTTCCCTGATGTTTTAACTACGAAATCGACGGCGACGGCGGAGGCGGCGGCTGATGATTTTTTTTCAACGTTTCGCTGGCTGCGTTTCTTCTATCTGCGTATCTGTGAGATACATTAAATTAAAAATTCATCTTTAATCAAAAATTATTGTTGGCATGCGCAAGACAAAGTAGCGACGCGGTCACTGACGCTGACGCTGACGGCGACGGCGACGGCGACTGCAGCAGCGTCTGGCCGATTTACCAAAAGATGCCCAGGAAGGTGGAACGGAGCGATGCGGTGCAAATATACTAGTTGACAATATATCAACATTTCTTTTTTTCTCATCTCACTGGAATGGGGATTGGTATTTTATGGAGGGATGAGGTGAGGGGTCAAGTCCCGGCGCCATCTTGTAATTGCTGTTATTTTGGGTGGCTTGTTGTGGGCAGCCAAATGCGATTGCGTGCACAGATAAGAGATGGAGCTGATAAGCAAGGTCAGCAATTGACTCGAATTACTTAACGGAAATTAAGTATTATTGACGATAAACAGCAACTTCAGTGTGCAGTCAATAATTAGAGGAAATCAAATAGATTGAAGATGCAGGATTGGATTCCTCAGCCTCTTGTTTCTATGTACAGTGCAGATGTCACACTGTGTCCAAGGGCCAATTGGAATTTATCTGTACTCTTTAATCACATAATTTATAGGGCAAAGTATAAAGCCCTAGAGGCTTAAGCAACTTATTTTGTTTTCATATTTCTTCTTTATTCAATATGCCTCTGTTTATTTGTATGCACTGCAACCTTGTCACATATTTTGTGCTCCCTTCTGAGGCTGTAGCTCTTCCATCAATGAGCTTTAAAAGAGATCGGAAGAGGACACACAATGAAACTGGCTGCATTGGATATTGGCCATTTCAAAAGTCACATCTTATTGCTCACTTATGTAACATAAGCCTGTCAATTTTGTGTTGTTCTTTTGTCGTTGCTGACATTTTTTTTTGTTTGCTTTGTTTTGCTATTGTTGGTAAAGCGGCTTAAGAGTTGGTTATCAAAGCCAAGCAAATCAAACTCCAACAGACAAGCGGCCATTAAATTCTCCGAGAGCAACATCAGTGTCAAGTAACGGGTCTTAAAGTCAAGTAATAACAACAACAAGCTGGGCTATAAAAGCATCAGCCCACACACACACACACACTCACTCATGAAACCACTTTCCTATCAGAAAGTTCTGATCTTTAATTGTGTGAGTCGGCTTTTTAACTAATTTGCGCCACCTCCAGGCTTACCCCCGTCCACTTCACCCACCCACCAACACACACACACAAACACACACACACACATGCACCCCTTGCCACAGCAAAACGCAGGCAAGCCGCATGCAAAACGCGTCACATGCAGTCACTAGGGTACTTAGCGCCCACAAGCCAACACACACCCCACACATCCCACACACACAGCCCACCCACACAACCCATACACACACAAAAGCACCCACTCCTTTTGCACACACTCTAAAGTATTTTGCATACGTTTGCTTCGCTTAAGCTCGCATATCTTGCAGACCTCCCACCCCCCTCCCCCCGCCTCCTCACACATCTACCCTCATTCTATTGCTTTTATTTGCGCAATATTTGTCTGATAATAACAAATTCGCGAATATGTTTATCTGAGTTTTCATTGCCGTCTTTGCTCCCCGTCTGTTTCACTTCGTTTCTTGCGCTGCTATTTTTACTTCTTTTCCATTTTTTGTATTTTGCTTTTTTTTTTATTTTATTTTTACTGTAAACCTTCCTCGTGGAAAGCACTCCTTGTAGCTGCTTCTGTTGATATGGAGCTTTTGGGATTGGGATTGGGGTTTGCTTGGATTTGCTGGCATCGCCGCCTCGTTTTTTGCCATTTGCCCGCGTGCCGCTAATTCCATTTGAGATGTAACGAAAACGAAAATGACATCAATTTATTCGTTGTGTATTTTTATATTTTTTCTCAAGCTGTTTTTTTTTTTTACAATGCTGACAATAACTGAGGGGCCAAAATTGTGTTTGTGTTTCTTTTCGATTAGGTTTTGCAGGCTTTTATTAAAATACTGTATAATCAATTAAAGTCTCATTTAAATAAATATAAATTTTTAAATTGCAAATGTAAATGTAAGTTATAGATACAAGTATTGATATTTTGATCCTTTGACAGTGTACGATTGGGAGAGCATAGTGGCTAATATTAGAGGAATAACACTTTGGATGTTCATGGTGTTCGATGAGTTTATTTGTCTTATGCTCATTTCTAGTAATTGGTGCTTTTTCTTATTATGAGAGACTTTTGTGGTCAATTTTAGTGACTCGATCATTACTTGCTTCGATAGTTGCTTCTATTTGGATACGACATTATTCAACGAAGTTTTGTCTGCGTGTGTTTGTTTAGTTATACATATTTATTAGTGTTTGCTTCTTCTCGAATTTACTTAAAGGAGTTGCTTGCTCCGAACAGGTCGCAAAGCACTTAAGCGACGGCTGCTATCAGAGTCCATCAGCTTCATCATCTACATCTGCGCCAATTCTGGGGCCAAGTTAAAAATGCAAACAATAACAACAATTGCACCCAAAGGATCAGTTGAAAAGTCAATAAGCCCAGGCGCATCAGGCGGAACGGTTGGGCATGGAACGCAGCGGGACGGAGTGGGAACTTGTTGAAACGGACGCTACAAAAACGCGCCAAAAAGCAACCGCAAAGTAACCGCAAAAAAGCAAACAACGGCTACAGCAACAACGATGCACAAGAGAGCTAACCAGTCGACCACACACAGTATGCGCCCACCCTAAGCTCAAGCAAACCCCTACACCCCCGCCCACCCATCCGACTACCCCGCGGCGCAACCTTTTCGAGCAAAATATTTGTGTGTGTTTCGTTTTTTTTTTTTGTTATTTCTTTTTTTGTTATTTACAAAAACCATAAATCAATTGGACACGCCACACATATACAAATACTAAACACATACAGATATACAAATGCAAATCTATTTTTAAATGCGAAATAATACGAATCCAGGCGAAAGGAAGATAGAGGTTGCCAAGGAGAGAGAGTGAAAGGGCGCTAAACCTCGCGGCCATGCGTTGAAAATCGCTTGCTGCAGAAAAAAGGGGCAAAAATTACATAAAAAAAAGTGCGGCGGGCGGCGAAAAGGTCGAACAGCAGCAGGAGAGAAAGAAAAGCAACAGAGAGACAGAGAAAGAGAGAGAGAGAGAGCGGAAAGGAAATATAAGGAGCATGGAAGAAAGAGAAAGAGAGGGAGCTGAAGAGAAAAATACAGACAGAAACGAGCTGCGGCCGAAGGCCACGCGGGAAAAGCCGCTGATACGACATGTGGGAAAAGCCGAAAAGTGTAAAAGTCTGCGCCAAAGAGTAGAAGTGGGAAAGGGCCAATGCCGAAGTCGACACGTCAGCAACGTGTAGTGAGCGGGCGGAGGGGGGGAGATGCGACGCCGACCGCCCGCTGGCAATAAAGGCAACAACAAAACAAGTAAGACTGCTGCAGTCGAGGGAGCTCGACTACGACACACCCTGAACCCGGCAGCTAAATATATTTCCCTAAAAAAAGCTATGAACCGAAACGTGAGCAGGTCTGCAGGATCACTCTTTTCTTAAGGCAGGCACGGCAACGGCAGAGTAAAAATAAAAATAAATCAGCCCCTAGTTTAATTTGCAAGCACGTCCTTCTACACACCGATATTCATATATGCATTTGTAGGTAACGGGGCTCCTCAGAATACACACAAATAAATACTGACTCTGACGTCGATTATCATACCATCTCTCTCAGATGAAATTAGTATGTGAATATATGTTGGACCGTAACTTGGGTGTCTCTTATCCGATATTGGTGATCAATTGAGGTGGTTCATCAACAATATGCATATGCACATTATGTATTAATTGGAAGCCTCTGCCTTTAAAATTGTGGCATTGATGCTATCGGCTATCGAAATGTATCGATAATCACCACAGAGGCAGTTATCGATCAAATAGATCTGCGCCGGGTACACGAGAACCTACGTTCCAAAGTTGATGTATCTAGCTCTTATAATCTCTGAGATCCGCGTTTTCATCCAGACGGACGACCGGGATCATTATGGGGTCGCAGATGCTTTCTTGTACCTCTTACATACATGTGCAGAAAACCATTATACCCTTTTTACTCATTTTTAATGGGTTCAGGATATAAAAACACACAAAACCAAAAACACGAACAATAAAAATTCAACATTCTGCATGCCCAAAAGCAAGTCGAACGGGTTGCCTCCGCATCCAGCTGCCCCCACTCCCCTGCAACGACTCTTTGGGGTCCAAGGGGCCGTAGCAGAAACAAAAAAGGAAACTGACACACTTTAAAGTCTAATCTTGAGGAGTAGAAAGTGTATTCTGCTTGGGAAGAAGACGGCAGCGAATGCAGAGATTTGAATGTGGATAGCACCAATAGACAGACCCACTCCACCACCACCACCAGACGGCCACACCACCAGACCACGCACACATGGGGTGAGCAGTTCGACATTAGTTTTGATAGACTCGCACGCATGTCTATGCAAATCTTTGTTGTTGTGCTAACAAATCAGGCAGCAGAAATGCCATGGGAAAGAAAGGCACAAATCTCACATCCGTTTGACGACCACCGTACACCACATGTGGAGTGCATTTTGAGAGTTTATTATTGTTGACAAACTGGCTGGATTTTTGACCAACTCCTGAAAGCATACACGCATCGCCCGGAGTATTTTATACGATATCAAAGTATAAACATAAGTATCAAACGCATGTTTCTCGACTCACGTAGCGTAGCCAATCACAATCACAAATATGCTTACTAAAGAATATAAATAAATCTAGGGGGGGGGAAATAAACAATTTAAAATACTTGAACATAAATATGTCTTTCCCTAAATTTACGATTTCCTTTTATTTATTTATTTACAAGATAATGACTTAGCAATAAGTACCGAGCACAATGTACCCATCTCTTCCCTAGACTCGAGATGATTATATAATTGGATTTTAAGATATACTCGTAAGTTGTTTATAAATCTATGAAGACCGTGGTGAAGGAGGAGGTATGGTTATGATTCTAAAAATGAAAATTTCTGTGAAAATTTCAGCATGTTAGCAGGCAGATTATACGATCTTATGTTCTCGTATCGATAATAAAATCTTTCATTCGATTTTTTCCATTGGAACTTATAGCATTTTCTCTTCAGGTTTGTTTCACTGCGATGGGCATGGCAAGCTTCAAGATATTTTACACATAGCCGGAATCGTGGCAGGGTGCATTAAACAAACTATTTGCGCTTTATCAAAAGAATTTTTCACGCGCCGTTGACAAAATGAAACGTGGCAAAAACGAAATGGAGAAATGGAGCATGAATAGCAGGAAAACTGATGGAGAGGAGGATAGAAGGATAGGAGGACAGGTAGCCAAAGCCAGCGAAGGAAGCAAGGCAGCATGATGGCGATGATGAAGAGCAATAGGAAGTGAAACTGGTTGTGGCAGGAGCAAAAGAGGTGCCACCAACTGCAAAAACGCATGACGGAAACATGCTTCCTGAGCGTATGAGGCTAGGGGTGCGTTGGTCCAGGGGGTGGTGACTGGGCAATGGGCGATGAGCGTTGGGTGTTGGGTGTTGGATGATGGAGGCGTGCCGGCAATGAGTTGGTGACAAAAAATAGATGGTGCGCACTTATTCAAATTAACATAAATCAAAAGAATTCGCAGCGCAAAAAATATGAGTGCAAAGCGCCAAACAGATAGATAGAGACCCAAGCGAACAGCGAACACTAAGAAGGAGCGAGACAGACAAAGCTAACGACAGAGAGTGGAAAGTCAGGTGTCAGAAAGTTACGTGGCACCGTTTCAGCTGAGGCTGAGGCTCAGCATATCCAAATAAATGCGGCACAGTCGGCTGCCTGAATAGTTTGGAAGTAAGCTAAAAAAAAAATTGAGTTTAGTCGCTGTTTATCAAGATAAATTATTGAGTGATCTGCGTCTTAATCGCTTTTCCTACCTAATTGCTGATCTTTTCAGTGTAAAACCATTTCGAGAAATAGTATTACAAATTTATCATCAGAGCGAGTCTGTCGTATTCAATTCAAAGCAAACAAAGTTTTTCTCTTATAAACAACTCCATTCTTTTTCTATACCACTTTTCCTGTGCTTTCCTTTTCCCTTTGTAAGAAGCTGCTCTGCTCATCTCAATCTCATGGACATCATCGGAAGCTGTTCCGTGCTGCGTATGCAAAAGTATTTTCTAAATGTAACGTTAGCCGCTTTTACCAAGCATCTCGCTGTGTGTGTGTGCGAGTGTGTGCGTGTGTGTCTGTGACTAACGTGAGCATTTTTGTGATTTTTCATCATTTTTTTTTTTTTTGAGCGCGTTTTTCACACCTTTTGCGTCGCGACGCTCTCACATCATTTGCCCCGTTGTTGAGCATTTCCATTTCCATTGCCACTTCCGTTTCCGTTGATTTGTTGCCGCTGCTGCAGCAACTGCTGCAGGCGAAACATGGGGCGTGGCAGGATGTGGCTGCTTAAAACGTCGCACGCAGCACCACCAAAAGGAGTAAAACGAAAGCCAGCACCAATGCCGACGTCCACGTGAGCGCCATCTCCTCTATCCCTGCTGCACATAATTTGTAACAATTTTGCACCCACATACCAAGAGAGCACCCCCCACACACCCTCATCCCATTCATATGCCAATAGGTGGGACAGCTGGAGTGGGAGTAGCAGGAGAGCAGTTGATGGAAGCGTGCACAATCGCCGTATGCATTTGGCCCGAATTGCTCGAATTTAAAATAAATCCCACAAAGAGTCACCCACTCCACCAACACCAACACCAACACCACGCCCCAACCCCCAACCCCAACCCCAAAACAGCCTGCCTTTAGGTTTATAATGCTTCTTCATCTTCTTCCTTATTTCTTTCCTTTTTTTTTATTTTTTATTCTTTGTGTATATGCGAATATAAATGAAATTTTTGTTGTTTGGACGTGACACATTTAGTTTGGATATATGCCGACAGTCGTCGTCACTCGTCAGTCGTTAGTCGCCAGTCACCAGTCGTCAGTCAGGCGCGCATTGGCTCGTTAAGTGGCAGGGGTGCTGCGGGCTACACGCCGAAAAAATAAAAATATAAAAAAAGGTTTGAGGCTGTGGCTGACTACAACGTAATTTCAGTTTGATCAGCTCAAAAGTAGAATTGAAGCATCGTTTGGTTTAGTATGAAACATTGTGAATTAATTTAAATACTCCTCGGCTATAAAGCATTGGCTAAAATAATTAAATTGAGGTTTTGATACTGACATGTTTTTTGTTATTTATTTATGTATATACATATATATATTTATGTGAATATATATTTTGTTTTCATATTTATGCCATATTAACTATTAGCTCATATTACTAGATTGTAAGTTTTCTAATCATAAACATAATTGCTCAAAATCATACTTATTCATGTGTGTTTATTTTGATGTTCACACGAAAGTAATTGACTTTAGTTTATATACTAGGTGTTCACATTTAAAGATTTTTGTCAGAGCAAATCTTTCAATCAATTAAAAGTTATTATTATCTTAAGCGTTATGCTTTTTGATCCTTTAGCTCTTTCATTAGCCCTGATTCTAAAACAAATTTAAGAATTTTTGTCTTGCTAATGATTTCTGTGTCTTCTGAGCTTTTTCGCTTGACTAAGGCGGGGATTCCTTCTAATTGTCGCAAAATTGGCTGATTCCCTTACTGATTATACCTAGTTTAGTCTCTCTGCTCTCAAATACTGCTATTTATTATTTTTTCATTTAGTACACTTTACAATCGCCTATTTTTGTTCGAAATTTACATATTCCCTAGGACTGAGTCAAGTCTTGCCACGACTGGCAAGAAACGCACGCGAATGTTGCACCTTTCGCTGAACAGATGCGCCCCACTTTCAGTGCGTTTGGCTTTTTTACTTCACTCCGATGATACATATTAAGTGCCATAAATCACATGTACTCAATGTCAGCTCAATGAACTGCAAGCGCCAGAGTCGGAGTCGGAGTCGGAATCAGACATAGAGTTGGAAGCAAGCCACCCACTTGGCAAACCCCTGTCGTCCTCTCTGTGAAAAGCTCTACTGAATTTCCGATGGCAGTTTGCTATAAACTGGCGGATGCATGTTGAGCTGGCGTCGCGTTATTTGTGAAATTTCTTGAGTACATTTCGATGATAAGCAGCAGCAGGCAAGCATGTGTGTGTGGATATAAGTGGGGGACGGGGGAGGCTTCTTGAGTTTTCTTAACAATTTGTCATGCCTGGAACGCCAAATATGCCGAAAGGAGAAAAATGTATTAAAAGCAGCCGCCTAACAGTCGAAGATGTAGAAATGCGAGAAATGCGCAAATAAATCATTTCTTTGCATGCCTTTTTTCTAACCCAACTCTGTGTGTGTGTGTGTGTGCTTATATGTGTGTGTGTGTGTGAGTTAGCATAGATAGCAAAAGGGGGGAATGTAAGGGGATGCTTCTGGTGCGTGCTGTTGGCTGTCTGAAGTAGTTTTGGTTTCGCAGGCACTTGAAATATTTTCACGTGTCTTGAACAAATGTCAAATGCAGGGTGACAGGGAGAGAGTGAGTATGTTATAGTCAGAGAGAGATGGCTATATACATAAATCAAAAATTGCATTTGCACAGACAGCAGGCACAGATGTGTGTTCTGTGTGCGTGTGTGTTTTTGTATGTGTTTGTGTGTGCAGCTGCGAGCCTGCTACTCGTGAGTGTATTGAAATGTAACGCATTTATTTTCATTACAAGCAGCCCACAAAAGTATGCTATGCAAAAAGGCGCTTCGACTGCTTGTGTGTATGTGTGTGTGTGTGTGTGTGTGTGTGTGCGTCGCTAATGTGACAGTCAGCAGCCCTTTAAGCCGCTGCCGTCGAGCTATAAGCACTTTATTGGATCATCAGACTTATTTTGATATGTGGCCAAATATGAAAAGCAAAAAAAAAGAAATGAAAACGCGAGTGCGCTGTCTATGTGTGTGTGTGAGTGTGCCCGTGTGTGTGAGTGTGCCCGTGTGTGTGTGTATATGACAGGCATTGACATTTTGCAAGAGCACAGGCTCATAAAACATTGTCGGGCGGCCAGCGACGAGGGCGTCGAGGATGTCCTCTCTGAGGATGTCAACTTTGGCTCAAGTTATTTTCATTTGTGTAACATTTTTGCATACTTTACGGCGCATTTGCCGCACGTATGCGTGTGTGGGTGTGTGGATGTGTGTGACTGTGTGTGTGCATGATCTTTTGCCGACTACTTTTTGACAAATCTACTTAGGCATTTTCTTTGGTTTTACTTTGTTTATTTATGTTTATTTGTGATTTATTTCGATAACATAATAAATATCATGAATGTCTACGTGCCTGTCTCTCCCTCTCTGTGTGTGTGTGGGTGTGTGCGTGTGTGTTTGCTTATGCATGTGGGTTTTGTGTATTATCCTCACTTGGCTTCACCAGTTCACTTAGCATTGAATAAGATGCCATCTTCTTGTACGAGTACACACTGAAAACGTGCATTTGCTCATAATTTATGGATTAGAAATGCTTTCTATTCTTTGGATTTGTTTTCGATTCGATGATAATATATTTTGAATACAATGAGAGCTCTGGAATCATATTTGTAATAATCGCAATATATTTGATGTTAATATATTTACGATTTTTTACCAAATAATACTCAATGCATATCTTATGGTATTAACCTATGTATTTATTTATTAAGAAAAACTGAAAAGCATTTGCATATGCATTTAATATAAACAATTAGCAATACAAGTCAAATTTTTGAAATGCTTTCCATTGCTGTTCGGATCGAAGATTTGTTCAAAGTGTTGGCTAAGCTCTCTATAAGGCTTGTCTGCAGTTAATCATTAAATTTTCATTTGCATCACAGTTCCAATACTCCAATGCTCATGCCATCATAGCAGGTGTCCCCCTGGGCAGCTGTGGAAATCAAATTATAGAAAATTTCCCATTAGTTTTAATGGAGGTGCTCGCAGTGCTGGCTGTGCAGCGCTATCAAAGCGCTGCAGGTGAAATGTGGCAAGAGCATTTCGATAGACAATTTCTGCGTTTCCCATTTTCTTTTCAATCTCTTTACCAACCGACCTCCGCCTTCCCCGCACAGCTCATGCTGTATCACTAGTGGCCATTTTTATGTAGCTTTGCTTCGGTCTGCTCGCTCTTTTTTCTCATTTTCCATTTATTTATTTTTTATTATCATCTTTTTTTTCTGTGCCACACCGCACATTTGCACAGGAAACAGGAAATATCTTTGGCTGGCCGCTTGTTCGTCGCGCGTCTTCGTCCTTATAAATGACAACGCCTCATCGCGCAATTTGTTTACCTTATATTTTGCGGGAGGGTGGCAACAATGCTGCTGCTGCTGCGCTGCTGCTACTTCTGCTGCTGCTGCTTCATCTTATTTTTTTCTCGTTTCGTTCTGTTTTTTTTTTTTTGTGTTGGTTACTTGGCCTACAACAACAGTATGAAGAACAAGAACAAGAACAACATCAATTTTGAAATTGCTACATTAGTGTTGCCCACTTAACAAGTTTAAGGGGCCCTCGAGTTTCGAGCATCAACTCCGCCCACAGCACGCCTCCTCCTCCCCCAGTCCGTGGTATGCTGGTGGCGCCGCCGCGTTGCGTATTAAAATTAGTGATTAATTTTTACGCTGAAAATATGCAAATGTGTTGCATTGATGAATACATTCACTGGTGGATGGCATGATGCCACGGGAGAGGATGTACGGCGGGGGCACTCGGGCGGGTGAGGAGGGTAGCATGTCGGGGCGTCACTTCATTTTCTACTTCATTGCCAAAGTTCGACGCCGAGCACTTGTCCACTGGGAATTGCAGAGCGATGGCGGGCTCTTTGTCGATTTTAACGCACTTTTCCCAAGGAAATGAAAAATTTTATGTCATATTTTTTATTTAATTTTTTCTGGTGCTTCTTCGCGCTTTTTTCCTATTTTTTTTTTTTTTTTTTTCTTTCGGAAAAGTGGGCAAGTGCGTGGCCAGCGGCTAAAATTGATTATGGATGAACGCAGCGAGTCGCGTCGCGACGTTGCGCAATTAACATTATTTTTAATTCCGAGCTGCCCACTTTTGAGCGCCGCTAATGAAGCATGCAAATCACCGAATCAGGACGAAAACGGAAACGGGAATGGGAATGTGGAATGTGGAATGGACAGGGGCATGGGCAGACGTAGAGAGAGCTTGATAAGTTGTGCTTGTTGCCAGCGCGTAACTTAATTTTCTCTATTAGTGCCGGATTCTTAATCTATTTCTCTGCTTGCCAATTGATATGCTAATCTCAACAAAAAAAAGGAAACAAAAATACGAAAAATTGCGTTGCCGGCTTTCGGACGGGGGTTTCACATTTTGCAGTGCAGATTAAGAAATTAATCTGTTATGACATAATTTCAGCAATTACAGTTTACTTTTAAGCACATGGCTAACTTATGTTTAGTTGGCATTGAACTCGCTGGGGACGGTTTTTCTCAAAAATTGATTACATTTAGACATGTAGCACACTTTTAATATGGAAATCGGCGACAGCTAATTACATTTTTTTTTAATGGCTGTGGAGCTGATTAGGCAGCTTTCTGTTTGCACAACTAACGTATTCCAACGTTTAATTTTTTGTCTCTTTTGCAATATCCTAGGGAAACATATCTGATATACGGAGGACATAGAAATCAAAGAACAGTAGGCTAAAATTCTTGAATTGGCGTAAAAATCCGGGGTGTTGGAAGGCGTATAGGCTCGCAAGGTGGCCCACAAGATCTAACTAGGTCGCAGTGCAAGAGCCTTCAATAATAATAATAGTATTTTAGCGAATAGCATATGACAAATTCTCTTTCAGAGCAAACTCGTATTTTTGAAATCTGAAGGCTAAGTTCGATTTCTAAAGCTCGTCAGTAAGTTTAGGGATTGTACACACATCAGAAATCTGATGGCTTGCCAAATCCGTAACGACGAGTGTAGAAAACTGTGAGGTTAGACACAGTTCACAGTTAACTTGTCCTGCAAGCCAAGTGAATTGGCCAACACCTGCTCTACCAGCAGCCGCAGTAACAGTCGCCCTACGGCTCAGACCTGGCGCATCTTTCTGCCACTTCTTTTTTTTATTATTTTTGTTGGGGGTCTGCTCATTGCAAATGAGCAAATGGCTTGCGTCTAGGTGCCCAAGTGCAACAGCAGCATTGCTTGGTTGCTGGTGTTGCTGTCTGCGTTGCACCCCGCTTCTGCCCCTTGTCACTCATTGCTTTTGCGCTTGTTGTTGTTATGCCCTTTTTGCATTAAGAAATTAAAATCTGCGCTACAAAAATGCACGGCGAACTGTTTGCTACGCGAGGCACATGCAAAGCCGAAAGGAAAAGAGTTGGCAAAGGAAGGACGCTGGGGGTGGGTGGGAGGTGGAGGGTTGAGGGTTGAGGGGGCGAAAGCTGCACATGTGGTGCGCTCTCAACGCCTGCTTTCAGCAAGTGTTTTGTTATTTTTGCAGAAGTTTTATAATTGCGGAAACGGCAACTGCTTCAGTTTCAGCAAACACACTTCGTGGCTGCAGCTGCAAGTACAACAGGAGCCCAAAGACACGGCGGGGCAGCGAGAGACTTGTATCTGAAACTCCGGCGGAGTCTGTTGCGTTGCTCAAGTGTTCAATATGCGGGCCGGCAGCAGTTGGAGGCGTGAGACTAGCAAACTTGCAAAACTTAAAGTTATGGACGCGTAAATTGAAAATACACATGAGCGCAAAACACACAAAGATATATGTATATACAGGGTATATGTATATGCATATGTATATATCTGCTATATGTGGCTATCACACATGGCAGACAAATAGCTGAAACATGTAGCGAGTTCTGCTTCACATTATTGAAACTATAAATTTCTAGAAGCAATCTTTGCGGCTAGACAACGCAAGGGCGCTGAAAGGGGACGGGGATTGGGGGAGTGGGGCGTGCAGGTCCTGTAGTAACAGGACCAACAGCCGCGCCAGTTTATATTTGTGTTTGCATTGTAGTTTTAAGCACCGCGTCCTTTTGATTCCATTCCTTTGGCACGTTGCGTCGATGTTGTGGTCGAAAAGTTTTCTCATTTCGCGTGGCAGTTCCAGTTCCATTCCCACGGCACCACCTCCCCGCCAACATGTAATACTTGCTGACTACGCCAAATGTTGGCAACTCAAGTACACAAATTCCAAGATCTCTGCTTGTTAAGATAGCACCTAACATACTTCATTACGAATAGACGGAAAAGACTCAAATGCGCCCATTATCCCAAAGATGACACTTGAATGAAAATCCCATAAATATTTAAAATTAATATTCTTACAAATATAAATGTATCTGAAAAATATATTTAGAAGCATTCGTCAAGAATGAAATATTTTTATTATTATTTTTTATCAATCAATAAAATTATACAAAAGGAATATATCTTTGAAATATATTTATTAAATATAATACATACGTTCAAGGATCAAACTTAAGACTTAAGCTAGATAATGTATATATCTCTTCTTTCTGTACGAGTACATGAGGGGTTTATGCACATGTTTAAGATGACACATTATTTTGCAGTAAAAGAGAACCGCTTCTCGGCTCTGGATATTTATTTTTGCGCTCCTTGCACTTTTTGCTCTTCTCGCAAAGATAAAATTTTACTTAGAAATAGACCGCTTGCGTCTTAAATAATCACAGTTATGTATGTATGTATGTATGTGTTTACGTATATATCTATATATTTATGCGCTGATACACTCTCGCAACGCAATTTTGTATTAGCCTTGATATCATCTTGGTTGGGAGGGAGGCAAGCACATTGAGCATGTTTGTATAGTGTATTAGCGCATCAAAGAAATTGATAATCTCTTAATAAGCAGCAGCCAAGACGGCCGAGCAAACAGAGCAGCCCTGCTCAAATCCTTGGGACTTTTTTCCATATTTATAATCGGGAGGGAAGCCCAAAAGCCAACAAGCGAGCATCGTGACTGCACTGAACTTCAAAGTGCCCACAGCTGGACACGTGGACATGTGGCCAGATGCAGGACCAGGAACAGATATCAATCCGATGGACTTAAGGGAATCTCTCTCTCGCTCTCGCTCTCGGTTGGTAGGAGAGGCAGAATCTGCTAACAAGACGCCTTCCCCATTCTTCCCCCGTTTGACACGCACACAAATCACTTGATTCAATCATCTCGAAAATTGATAACATGCCATTTACAAATGACATCGAGAATGAGCCGAGGAATGGGGTGCGTGGCTAAAAAACGTACTAAACTCCGGCAGCCCACAAGTATGCAACAAATTATTTATGGGCAGGAAAAGAACAGCCGAGAGAAAAAAGCAAGAAAACAACCGACAAAAAATAGAAAAGAAATCAAAATTAGGACACGTGCCACAAGTTGACCAAACACCACAGGCAAACAATGTGCAGCACATCACCCCGGCAAAAAGCAACCCTAATTGAGGGACGTGGTGGCGGGGGGTGCGGCATTGTGGTGTTTGAGAGAGCGAAAGTTGCAGCCAAAAGTGAAAGTGAACTAAAACGTTTCAACCGCACAGTGGCACGCACTTGCCCACGCACACACCCTCAAGCATACCCACTTAGAGAACACCCACACACCCACACACCCACACACCCACACACACAGACACACACACATTCACTCACTCGCTCGCTCACTCACAATTCCCGGCACTCATTTGCGATGCCCTGCACGCTGCTCCTTTCCATTTCAATTTGAACTCATTTCTTTTTCTTTTCTTCCTTAACATTTTCACGCTTTTCTTTTGCTTTGCGTTTGGCTCACAATCTGAACAATCGGTCCGGCTCAATTGGACAATTGATTTGAACGCATTTGCGTGTTTGCCCCAAATAACTGCAAATTATTTTCAGTGCGTGTCCGCTCCTTCCGCACACTCCCCACTGTGCCATAACCATTGGCAGTGAATTCCATGGACATCTCCCATTATTGAATCAGCTGCTCCCTGCCTGACAATACGGAATCAAGTTAAGTGATTCACTACGTGCTGCTCTTCTGCGTCCAAAAATCATAAAAAATGGCATATTGTCAAGGAGAAAGAGGAGAAGAAAAACAGGAAACAGTATTAAAAACAATTTCCTTGAAATACAATTGTTGTAATTATATGATAAGTGAGTGAGTAATTATAAGCCTAAATAGCTCAATAGCTCTAAATTAATTATTAAATATTATCCAACATAAATATTTATTTAATTGTTAAACAAAATTCTTAAGGTAAATGGAAATGAGGATGAGCATCTTAAACCAAGCTTTAATAATACATTTTAGAAAGAACATCAGCCAGTCAATAACATAACGAATGATCTCCAAGGCCTAAATCAATATTGAACCTGATTTATGCACTGACTATCATTTAAAATGTCAGTAGATTGTTGCTCAATAGTTTCATTCAACCCTTTTGCTCGTTTGCAGTTAATCTAAGACTTCAAAGTTAAAATAGCACTTATATTGAGCAATCGAACCGAACCCGGTTCACGAAGTGTATCAGCAAACAAATTATACGTAAACAGAGTTAGCAAAAGGAGCAACAAAATAACTTGGGTAAACTTTAATAAACTGTCTACGAGTCTGACCAAAAGCAGGAGGCGAAAGCGAAGCAGGAGCAGAAGTAGAATAGTCGAACAAAATAAACGCTGGGTAAACAGCTCAACAACAATGGCCTTGGGTCAGTTATGCTCTTCAGCACTACTGGGTTGGAGGAGGGTGCACGGATGCGTTGGTCCCAATGAAAAAACTGACCAAAAGTCAGCAACACTTAAGCAAAATGTCAAATACACAAATAACAAAATGAAAATACCCTCCGGGGTGCATTTGCTGGATTCGAATGAATAGTTTCGGTAGAGCCGAAATGATGAAAAGGTTGAACCCCAAGCCCAAATCGGAATACGAATGCGAACCGGAACCCAAGCCGAGGCCCCCCGCCCCTTTTTCGACCCAAGTATCGATAGTTTCGAAAGCAAAGTTTGTCAAAACAAAAACGAAAACAAAAACGAAAAAAAATGAAACAATATAATCAAAAAACAAGTGAGAAACAAAAACAAAGTGACAATAACAAGCACAAATGGATGCTCCTGCTTATGACAATGGTCTTGCCCCCTTCACCCCACCCCCCGAAACTACGCCTCGCACAGGACAAAAGCAAAATCTTTAGACGCCGTCCGTCCGCTTGACATCCGGTATAAATGTCAAACGGCAACTTTGACCACAAAATACATGTTGGGTCAATGCATTGACAAAATGTGTGACTGACCAGTAAGCCAAATATATTCATAGCCTGACTGATTTCAATTGGGCCAGGGGCATTATTTGGGGGCAGTTACCAACTGCTCACTTAACGGTTGCCCCTGTCTTATTCCACAATTAAAATGTTGCTTGCCTCACAAAGCCAATATCGACTTTCAAATGCACTTCAAATGTCAAATCAAATAAAGATATGAAAACGCGAAGCTCACTGAAATTTTTATGCAATTTGGATTTTCGACTTTGATGACATTTTTGAACAACAAAATATATATCTATATTAATGAAACGATATTGAGAAGCTTTTTGTTTTGTATTTGTTTGCGTGGAAATTGTTGCAGTATAATAGATAAAACCAGTTGATTTTCCTAAAATAGTTAATTGTTTGATGATCTATATTTTATTTCTTAAATATTTTTTTCGCTAGCACCAAGGCAAGTGTCGTATACAAAAAGTAATTTAAAAGAACAGACAACATGGTTATGTTTTGTGTACAGAGTTTTTCACACAATTACAAACAAGCAATCTACTTTCGGAGATCGTTTGCTTTAAATATGTGTATATAAAAATGTTATCAACATCTTAAACACCACTGATTCAAAGAGAAAATCCAGAATTTTTCAATAGATAAATTACAAAAATTATCGCATTATAATTAAAGCAAGCTTTTGAAGTTGTTCTTATCAAGTTGATTGCTGTGCTAAGATAGAACTTGGAGCTTGTGATTGTGACTGTATGTTTTGAATGTGTGTGTCTCAAGCACTAATATGCTACCATTTGGGGCAGTGTATTAAAAATGGCTGCAGCCGCAAGTGTCATGCTGCTCATCTGTTTACCCTGGACAGCAGGCAAAACCAAGCCAAACTAAACCAAGTGCGTCGTTTAATTACAAAACGAACAACGCATAAAACCCGACTCAACTCTCGCCAGGGTGGGCAGGTGCAGGAGTTGGGGGTATCGGGCATAGCGGTAGAGCCTGATGACGGGCTCTCCGCAGCACAGCACATATTAGTGGATTTTGAACGGGACACAGACTGGCGCAGACATGCGGCATTGGTAGCGATTGTGATAGTAGCAGTGGCCGTGGCAACACTGGCAACACTGGGCACAAACGGCGACAGCACTGCCATTGTCTGCCGGGACCCATCTCGGCCTTTGTGCTCAGCGTTTGACATTTGCAATATTTGACATTTAAGTAAAGGCATAAATTTGTGTTTAATGAAAGTCCAGAAGCAGCCGCATCGGACTCCGTCTCCGACTCCGAATTCGACTCCGACTCCGACTCAGACTCCGGTTGCGACTTCATGCTACAGTACCAACCACCAAATCAACCATTTGGAGTCAAGCACGCGTGTGTGCGTGCCCCATGCACCATATGACAAGATATGCCAATGCCAATGCCAAATGACGATGACTATAGCAATAGCAATAGATATACCCAGAGCTGTGGCCTTGGCCATTAGGAGGCGGACAGCCGCAGAGCCAGATGTCGTCAACATGATTTCTGTGTTGACCTCCTCTGTGAATTTACTCAACTAAGAAGCTAAAGAATTTCATTATCATCTATCCGATGTTAGTCGATTTAATTTAACCATCAAAGTTTTAAATTCTTAAGTATTTAATGAGCCAGGAAACTAAAAACTCGAAATATCATTTTTATTTTTCGGCGGTTACTTTAGATTAATCATATGTTTTTATGTTTTCGGCATGTTGGAAAAGTCTTAATTACCTTTTAACTAGCTTCCCAACTTGTGTTTTATTTGTAAAAGTTGATGCAACTTAATTTATGTCAGAAAAATGATGAAAAAAGTAACAAAGAACAATTTACATATATGTATGTACACATTCGACAAACCTTGGAGGAATGAATCCATAATTTATACAATTCACAGATTCTACCAATCCTCGGAACAACAAATACTTGTAGGTTTGAGAGGGGGATGGTTGTTCTAGTGTTGGTAATTGAAAACTTAAAATCTGCTCTACAAAATAAATAAAATGCAATTAGCATGATTTGAATTAGTTAAGTGGCAGGTACAGTAAAACACCGGCAAGTGGTAAAATACACCAGCATTACAAAATATAATCTTTTCGAATAATAACTTAGTAATTTCAAGAAAATAAATTCCCATACTTAAATATTCTTAAACAGATTAAAGCGATTTTGGTTTACGGCAGTCGTTGGGTGCAATAAAATATATGCTTAAAATAAAAATAAATAATAGTGGTACTAGCTATGAATGAATATGAGAGAGCTTTGCGAGTCACTTTCCTTAAGTCACTTAGTTGGGCTAACTTGGCAGCAAATGAAAGTTTAGTCAATTTCCACTGTACTTAGTGCAGCAGAAAGTTGTAGAAAGTGCTGCAAGTGGCTTGGGCTTACTTTTTGGCACAGAAATTTGGCATTGACAAGAGTGTGCAGAGGGGGGATGCCGCAGCTGCTACCGAAGACGTGAGTTAGTCTACATAGATACAAACATACAGCCTCACACATGGTGTCTTTTGTTTATCTTGCACACAGCTCACAAGCGACGACAATGCGACGTGGTTGCCAGAGCCACTCAAGGCAGTGGGTGGTACTGGCACCGGGGGTAGACAAGGGGCAACTCTTTTTGGCAAGTGCTCCTTGCATTGCCACTGCCACTGACACGCCCACTGCGAGAGAACTGGTTAGAGTGGGCCATAGACAGGCAGAGCTAACAACAGCAAAGTGCAATTATCGCAAATACCTTAAGGTTTACATCGTCAATGTGAAAGTGGGCAGGGGTGTGGGAGTGGCTGCTTCTACCGGGCCACAGGTGTGCCATGGTCCTTGCTACATGTGTGTGTGTGTGTGCGTGTATGTGTGTTTGTGTGTGTGTGCCATGCCATGCCGTTTGTCTGCTGCTTTGTCCTTCTGTTTACCCAAGTGCTTTGTATTGAAGTGCATTTTGGCATGTAATTTGTAGTTCTTTGCTATTTGATTTTTGAGCAGAGTGTTCAGATCCCTTCAGACCCCCGCCGCACAACATGCCCAGACAACTCACTCAGCACCAGCCACCCATCCGCTCACACCGCCCAGAGAACAGCCAGCCAGCCTGAAGAGCAGAATACCTAAGCCTGTTTTATCTCTGCGGTGTCTCGACTCTGATTTAAAATCGTTTAACGAACTTGTGCGAATCGCTGATTATTGCTGAATATTGCTTGGGCAGCTGTTGGCAGCCACAGCAGCAATCAAGTTGATAATTTCAAGAAGAAGAAGATGAAGAAGAAGGAGCAGAAGAACCTTACACACCCAACCAAAGTCAGGTGTTGACTTCATCACTGTAAGCTGTCATAGGTATATGGGTATTGCGCTTAATTAGATACTCATTGATTGCAAATCTTGGCATGACATCTACACTGTAAAAAATGTAGGTGCCTATTGAATACACTTTCGTAATATATTTTTTTTTTTTCTTATTTAACATAAAATAAAAGATCGCGACCCCGGCTACAATTTTGAGGATTGATCATTTTGCAACTTTACTCATCAGCAATGCAATTCTACTTTTGCTACTGTTGAATACATAATTGGTTTAAAATAAATATCACAAACAACTTAAGCGGAGCTTAAACTGCTTGACGGTGTACATTAATCTTCTGGCAGAGGAATCGATCTGGCGATCTTTAGTAATTTCACAACTTCTTTCAAGACGCAAGTAAGCCGAGCACAGAAACACGTTCAAATCAACAGCAAACAGCAGCTGACGATCGTTTTGTCGATCTTCTCAAGGAGATGTAGCAAAGGGGGGAAGGGTTTGGTAGGCTACGGAGCTGCGAGGAGACGCCTTTGATGTTCGATAATTGCAAATTCCATGTGCATGTTTCAGTTTGCATCAAATCGTCGTGCAATGATCGGATTTAAATCAGCGACTGTAGCGCAACTAAATTGATCTTTTATCGCTTCAATGACGCTGCCAACAAGAGAAGCTGGCCAGAAGGTTAAATATGGGTGGAGAGGGGCTGCAGGGGGCAGGCTGCTGCTGCTGCTGCTGCTGCTGTTGTTCAGCTGTGGTAGCCAGCGCGTGAAAGCTTACAAAATACGACAGCGCACAGAAGCGCATAACTCAGAGCTGTGGCTGGAAGGGGACAAGGGGTGGTGGAGTATGGCGAGGAGGGGGGGAGGGAAACGGGTCTGAACGGATGGATCGACGATCGCGAAGCGACGTTCACGCGCCCTGGGATTAAATCGGAAGTTATGCGATTGTCAAAAGCTTGTTGCTTTGCTGCGTGGCCTTCTTGATTGGTGCCAGGTGATGAGGTAAAAATTGTTACCGTATCGAATGCGGATTAAAATCAGCTAAACAAGTTACCAGACACGGCCAGATCGGTCAGATCGCTCAGCTCGGTCAATGCAACGACAAGAAACATACTCAAAACGTATCAATTAAATCGCAGAGTTGGGCTCTCAAGTTCTAGAAAAACCCTTTTACTGTCCACTTTTCTCTTGCTCTCTAATCAGCTACATTTCAAGTAGCAGCAGATAGAAAAACACTGAACAAATCGCTTCAAAATGAAAAGGATTAAACAAGTAAATCACTTGGCTCTGTTTGTAGGACACTTTCCGCCTTTGCTTTTGCCATGAGAAAAAAAGGGTTGCCCCCACCAATTAATGAGTTAAAAATTGTACTGCATTCATTCAATTGTGAATGAAACGAAGAAGCATCAAAACCCCACACCACCCCACCGGGCACCCACCACCCACAAGCAGCTGCAGCAAAAGGCTGACCAAAATTAATGAAGATATTTTCTGTCGTCGTTGAGGGTTTGCAGGAGGCATGCAGGCGGAAGGAAGGGGTCCTGATAGGGTCGGTGGTGTGATAAAGAAAAAAAATCATTTGATTTTTAATTACGCTGATTTTTTTTGCCTTTCATTTTTGTTTTATTTTAATATTAGAACTGAAACTGAAACAGCTTGGCATAGCAAACACCTTGGAAATTAATACTCGAGCGTCGAGCAGAGCCCGCAGCTGTGAAAGATGCGAAGATGCAAAGTCTGACGAGTGCTGGCAAAGCGGGTCAGGAGTTGAGGGGGAGGGGGGCGGGCGCGAGCCAAGTGAGCCGCCGTCGGGCTCTTGCTTGGCCACTTGAGCCACTTGGAGCGGGTACAGGCACTGATGGGCAAGGGTGGAAAGGGGGAGACGACAACTGGCCCTGACCCTGGCACGCACGAAAGGGTTTCAACTTAATTAAACCGTTTCTTTTTTTTGCTTCTTTTTTTTGGGTTTTATTTTATTTATTTTTTCAGTTTTTGGCTGCCTTTTGACGGCAACTGGCAGCTAACTGGCAACTGTCAACGCATCGGCCAAGCCGAAAAGTGGGCACAAATTGACATCTAAAGTGCTTAACATTTTCTTTAATTAAGTGTGACAAACTGTGGGCAAGACAAGAAACTGTCTGACAACCCTCAATCGTCTGGGGGTGCTCTCAACTGACACCCCTTTCCTTACTCGCTAATATTCACCAGCTATGCGAAATTCTTAATGACGATCTGCATTTCAGGTGATGAGCCGATACTCTAATCATTTTATTCATATTATTTTGAAATACGATGTCTACAAGATGAAATTGATAATAAATACGTACTTCTAATAATAGAAGCAACGTCTTAAAGTATACCAAGATGATCTCTTCGTAAGCTAGATTGATAGCCTAAAATTGTTTTTTTTTTTTTATATTTCTAATTTACCTGATTATAATTGAGCAAAGTTGTTTACAACGGTTTCTTTGATAAACAACCGAAGCTATTGAGACTTGGAGCAGTACACAATTCAATTGGCTTATTTTTTTTTTTTTCAATGCTGCTGTAGTCTCTGGTCCCAGGTTTTTGCTGGCAATTCGTTGGTCTTTTGAGCCGTGGCTATTTAGTGACTCATTGCACAGGAGCTGCCCACGCCACGGTCTGAGCTGCGTCTGTGGCTCAATGGCAGTCATTTGGAGCTCGTAAATAAGCAGAGTGGTGCATTAATAGTTGCTGATTAAGCAGCGCCTACGAGAAATTAAAATTAAGTAATTTAGCTCAACGACTCCTCGACAGCATCTCCACACACAGCGGTGTTGGTGGGCAGCAAAGATAACCGCATAGCTGAGACCGAGCTGGGAACCGGTTATGGAATGGCAAAAAAAAGTGACCAACTAAATGGATCGACGATTTTGCGAATACCTACAAGCCAACTAAGGCCAATATTAAAAAGATAGGAAAATAATGATAAATATTCAAAGTAAATTCTAAAAAATTTAAAAAAAAAACCCGAAAGACGGCTGGAGTGGGTGTGGCCAAAAAGATTGTTGGAAGATTTTCCAAGTAACTCTTCTTCTACGTTGGATAACTTAGTTGGGTAATTTAAATTTGATGAACTTCATATTATTTATTTTATTATTAATATATTTATTTATTATTGTTAATACTTTGAAAACATTCAATGGACATATATACTTTGTTTTAAGAAGATAATTTATCGAAAATTTAAAATAAAAATAGAAAACACAAAATGAGTGAAATATATAAATATATATTTCCTTATTGTATTTATTTACTTAATGTCAATGGCCCAACACAATTAGCCAGGCGTAGAGATGAAACAGCGATGAGATGGCAAATGGCTAAAATAAAATGGCATAAATAATAATCAATTTGAAATCAAATTGTTGTCGGTAGCATAAGGGGGAAGAACAACGTCGACAACGTCTTTGCCAAAAATCAGAATTGATGATTATTGCTTTTTGACAGAGATTCGTTGGCGAGGCGACAATAAAAACGACAACACTGCGTGGCAAAAGGGGGAGGCAGAGGCTGTGGCAGAGACAGAGGCTCAGCACCATTTATGACCAAACTTGGCAAAGATGTGTGTGTGTGAGTGTGTGTGTGTGTATTTGTGTTAGTATCAATAAAATAGCCACAGACGCTGGACCAGGCAAAAATATTTATGTGCATGTTATAGTAAGTGCAAAATAATAGCCGTTAGGGTCGGGGCTACTATACACGAGCCAGGACAAGAAGCACAAGCAGTAGCAGAAGCAGGACAAGAATCAGAGGCAGGACGCAGGACGCAGGGCCAAAGGGCACGTAACACGAGCTGGACGACAGGCAGTTGCTTCTAGCACTAAAATGTTTCTACAATTACTAGAGAGTATCACATGCACATATATAAATATATGTGTGTGTGTGTGTATGAATGTGTGTTTGCTGGGCAGCGGGCAATAATGCACTCGACACTTTTATTTCTTTTTCATTAGCCCAAAAGCGACGGCGACGACGACGACGACGACGTCAACGCAGAATGCGTTCAACCACCGCCCACGCAACGCCCACCGCCCATCGCCCTTCGACTCCAGCGCTGTCCGTTGTACAAGATGAACGCCTCTTGGTTTTATACCGTGACCTTCACATGTGTCGGATCTGTGACTGGCGCTACTTATGCTTCTAGTCCTGGGTCTAAGCTGTTGCCTTGCAAGCATCTGGGCGACTTCCAGAAGCACCCTGTCGCCCATTCGAAAACGGTTGAAAATGAAAGTCGAAACCTAACAGCTGAGATTTGGATAGTAGTAAAAGTAAATATGGAAACTAGATGAAACATGTGGCAAATAAAGTAGGTAAAGTCGAAATGAGCTCTGTATATGAAAGTCTATAAAAGTACAATTATAAATCTGAATGTACGCGTTAATAACTCTAAGAGCTTAAGACACACAAATGGCGGTTGCTGCTAATTTAATGAGCAAGTTAAACAAATACAAAAAATCACAAATAATAGAAGAAATTAATGTGTCTGATATCGTATTATGCAAGCAGTTATGCAACTGTTAGAGGAGAGTAAATACATTCAAACTATTTTCAGCACAACGAAGACAAGCCAATCCGAACAAATTAATTAAATAAACTTCTTAATATTGCTAGCAATGAATTTTATACTAATCAGATTTAAACATTAAGCCGTATACTATGGTGATCATACTTTTATGTTCACTTTAATTATTAACCCAATTATATATATACTTTTTGTGAATAGAGCAAAAATGTTTAAAATAAATAAACCATATTAAAATAAATAATATAGAAATAAAATAAAAAGCAACAATCTTACATTGTTTTTCTTTCCCAGTTAGGGTTTCATATTTCGCCCAGTCCGAAGCATATTTAAGTGTGTATACAACAAATCCCAGCCGGTTGTATATTTATTTTAGTACACACCACAACGCTCTTAGTTGTTTTACTTTGATTATTGTTTATGTGTCAGATAACTGCCTCAATACTCTGGCATCAATGCCAGAGCTGCCTGTTTGTACTAGATGGTAGTTTTCTGATTTTTTTTTTCTGCTTTTCTTTTGCCTGTCAGCAGTGGAAATCTATAAATTTTCGGATTTACAACATTGATGCTACACAGTTATATTTTCGCTAGCTCCATTTCAGAAAGAATTCACGAGCTCACGCATCGTTTTATTTGTTTGCAATCGTTTATTTTGGTTGCGGGTCGAGGGCGGCACAAATTGCTGGGGCTGTCATAATTTCTAATACCGAAACGGAATTGCAGATAGGCGTCCGTTGGCATAACCCTAGTTTATTGTATAATAATGTTGTTGCTAAAGTGAGTGTGTGCGTGCGTGTGTTTTAGTGTGTGCGTGTGCGTGTGTGTGTGTGTATGTGCTCGTCATTGGGGGCCAATAGTTTGCAATTAGCGAAGAGGGCTATATAAACGACAATCAACATAAAACTAATCGAGAAAAACTCTCGTAAATGCTCTTCAAAAATCTTTGTGTGTTATGTGTTTATTTTTTTTTTTTTTGTTTTTACATATTTTTGCTTATTTCAAATTCCGCGCTTAGTCAAAAGCTGCGGATTTTCTTGAATTCACTATGGAATTGATTGGATCATTTGTCCAAATCCTGGACGAGGGGGAGAGCACCGCTGCGGGGCTACAACTGCAATGCTAAGTGTAAAATTTAATTGAACACGCAACTGTGGACCTTATCAGGCCGAAACCTCTATCCTCTCCTTCCCCTTTCATTTCCCTTTCCTATGGCTGTCCACAGCAACTGCGCACATTTGCCACCGCAAACGGAAAGGAAAATACGAAAATCAAATACGAAAAAAAGCAGAAAATCTATTAAAAAAATGCCAGCAAAAGTAGCCCACAAAAAAAAAAAAACAAAAAAAAAAAACATTGTTTCGTATGCGCGTTGTAACGTACAAATTATGTAAACAAAGTGGTTGGGGGAGGACTGGCAGACTGGATGGAGAGAGGTAGGCAAGAAATTATGAGCCTTAAGGGTATGGGCTAGGGGTCGAGGAAAAGCTGAGGCTGGGCTCAGCCCGAACAGCAGATGAAAAATACGACCCTAGGCAATATTTACAATTAAAAAATTAACGTAAAACAGACGAAGAAGATGGTGCCAGGGGGCGGGCAAAAGGCCCTTGGTCAAAAAACTGTAAAAAAGCCCTAAAATCAATATGAAAAAAACAAAACACACAGCAAAAATACAAGAAAAAAAGCTGATAAAACACGAGAAAAGTATGAATGTGGTTTGAGGGATTTTCTGCGAGGCCTAATGGAAATTGTATTTATCTCGTTTGAAGTTTTTGGGCATACTCGTAAAAGCCACCACCAACACCACGAGCAACAAGAACGACACCACCATCAGACTGAATCCACCCACCCACCTCCCAGCCACTACACCGGCAGCGACACTTGGCCTCACCTTGCCCACGCCTCCGCACCAACCCCCGCCCCACACAAGCCCGCTGGGCAGCCTTAAGCGTTTTTATATAAATTAACAACAACAACAACAACAATAACAAGAGCTTGAGCTAAGCACAAAAATTATCAAAAAAACGAAATGAATATTTTTTGGTGATTTTTCGATGTTTTTCCTCAAATATTCCTTTGAATACCCTTTTATAAAAATAATGTGAACATAATATTTAAATAAAAAGAGAAAACCTCAATTCAATATATAATTCAAATAAAAAAGCTCAAAAATTCACATAGTTCTTGTATCTAAAAAAGAGTATTTTGTAGTCACTTTCACGAGCCAATAAAGTTTTCATTTACCGTAAAAAAAAAATATGAATACAAAAATGTGTTTAAAAATCTTCATAGGTAATTCGTTGGACTGGTTTTCTGTTGGGCTGCTGCTGCTGGTGATGGTGGTGGTAGTGGTGGATTTTGCCGATCAGTGGTCGTACTCCTGGACTACTTTAGGCGTTAAGACATTCTGACTGACCGTGAGAATTGAAATTGGCATTCAAATAGGTATGTCCAATTTAAACAGTAAAATTAACAAATGGCCAAGAGCATTGGATCTTTAGCACTGCAGCAGGGGTTAAGTGCTACGGAAATACGTTCTATCCAAAAATAATGGAGGAATAATTAAATTTCAAGCTGTTTCAGATTTGTAAAATAAGTAACAAGTAATTTGAATAAGTTTTCAATTTGAAATTTAAAGCTTAAATATAAGAAAAATAATGTATGACACTATTTGGAATCGACTTTACAAACTATAAAGGACTCTCAGGAAATTATTATTGAGTGATTATTGTATGTGCTTTTCAGATTCATTACAGAAACTATTAAGTGTTCCCATCCAATTCCAGAGCACTAATCAAATCCTTAACAAAGTTTTTAAAGCGCACGTGAAAATTGCTGCTGCAATTTTCAAAAACTTGCCAATGCGCATTGTGATATTTGTGTTTTATTATATATAGGTTTGTACAACAAATCTGTGCAATATACTCGTATGTACTGTGTGTATATTTCACATATACATTCAAGTGCCACACGTAGCAGCAACGTGCGTTGTTTTGCCAATTGCCGTTTATGCTTCGATGATGGGAAAACTTTTTCGATAATACTCAAAAATAAGTGCGAAAATTACTAAATATGCTAACGAATAGCAAACACACTCTCACAAACACAATACATATATATATATATCTATATAAATATACATTTATATATACGTCGTGGCAATGTGCATGTTGCTTGGATTACTTTTTATTGTTGCACTTCACTTTTTGGGCCACATTTTGGGCGACTTTTAGCTGCTAAAATTGCTGTTGTTGTTGTATTTGTGGCATGGGTGTGTCTGCCACTGTTCATTGCACCTGTTCTTGCTGCTTGTGAGCATTAACTTGTTGCCACTTGCAGCAGAAAGTCGACAACTTAAATCAGCTCAAATTATTACTGTAGTTTTCAATTTTTGATTTCAAACGCATTTTATGCAAAAAAAAAGTCTTACTCAAATTTTCTATTGAAAGTGGCAATAGGAAAATTATTTTATAAGTTTTTCATAAGCATAGCTGTTGTTCATCTAGTTTAACAATTACTTAAAGTTATGAATGAATAAAATTGATTTTTTTCAATATGTTTCGGTATTAGCAAAGTTCTGCAAAGTGTGTGAATAATTTGCCTATTATGCGACTACAGTCGATAACTTTAAACGACGTCATTGATTTACAATAACGCCAGCACTTTCACTCGACAGCCACACAGACACACGTCTGTCAGACAGACAGACGGACGGAGAGACAGACAGAGAGACAGACAGAGAGACAGACGGGCAGACAAGCAGACAATAAAAACTCCCACGCAATCCTTTCGATTTCATGATTTGCCACGACTTTCGTAAATGTGCGCATCCGCTTCCGCTTGCCACCCTTGTCGGGCGAAATGCTTTACATACCCCCGACCCGCTACAGCAGCAGCAGGGCTCCGTGCAGGCCTGAGAAGAAGACAGCAGCATTTGCATATGGAGAAACTTCCCTGGCAGTGCTGTCAAATTTTATGATAGCGCCAAACATAACTCATTGACAGCTTTGCATTTTCACATGCCGCCCCGCCACGGGGTGTTGCCCATTGTTGTGCTGTTTCTTCTTCTTCGCTGTTCTTCGTTGTTGTTGTTGTTGTTGTTTCTGCATATTGCACAAAGTTATGAGCCGCAAATGATAAACGGCGACAGCGTCGAGGCAGTTCTGCAGAAGGGGAGCTACGCGCTGGGGAACTATTGATTTTTACACTAATTTCTATGCAGAATTTGTTGTTTTTTGTTAAGCGTATTTGTTTTTTTGCTTTTGTTGATTCCTCAGTGCTCATCAGCGACGGACAGCGAGCGCGTTTATTTTGTCATCAAGCTAATTAATTAATTAAAAACAAAAGCGGCAACAACAACCGCCGCAGCAGCAGTTGGTGTGAAACGCGACAGGACACACCTTAACACAAAAATAAAATAAAAAAATGAATGGAAAAAAGCGACTTTGGTGCGTTTGGTGTGTGTTAGTGCAATAAAAAAGTGTCCCCAGTCTAATTAGATAGTTGACAATTGTTGCCGTTGCTGTTGTTGTTCCTGTTGTTGCGCGTAATTCATCAAATGTCAAAGGCAACTGTGACATTGACTGCACCTTTGGGCGTGTTGTGTACTATTCTATCCTACCCTGCCATAGGCCTGTTACCAATAATAGGCAAGCAAACAAAAAGGGATCTCGATTGTTAAATATACATTGGATTTTTGTATTATAAAACATTGAGGTAATGATAAATTATTCATAATATTATAGATTTCAGTTTAAATAAAAATCTCTTATGAAAGGAGACTTGAAGTATACTTGTCTGAGTGTCGTAGTCGCGTTCACAAATCTTAGGCGAGCAAACAAAAAGACTCCAATTTAAAACAATCTGAGCAACGCTTTGTTGTTTTTGCTGCCCAAAAAGCAACATTTAAATTTTGAATACTACAATAGCAACTTTTTGTTCCATCACATACTAAATAGTAAATCTCTTCAAATTTCTTTCGAACCCACTTGAAAAATACAAAAAAAAACCCCATGCTCAATATTTAAGACACTTTTTCATTGCCTGCGGCTTCATTCTCTGCTTATGGGGATAACATATTTTCATATTTCCGGCTTTTGTCGCCAATTCGTTTTTATTGCCCTTTTTTATAGACGTTTATAGTTTTGAATGTCGACGCGGCGCATAAATTTCAGCCGCAGACATTCACAATAAAAGGGTAGTTCGATTTCTGAGGCTGTGTCTTTGAGTCGGGCAGGGGGTGTGGTAGTTCTTCTCTTGTTGCCCGGCATTTTGTCAATTTTAGTATTAGCGCGTGCGCCTAAAAATATGCAATAACAATTGTCATGCATGCAAATGACTTCATTTGCCCGGCTCTCAAATTTTGTCTCTGCCCCATTCTTCGCCTTGCCTAACAGGGGCAGGAGGGGGAGATGGGGGCACTTTGCTTGATTGAATTGAGTTATTGGCGCCCCTTACTTCACATGATTCACCCCTTCTTCCCGCATGTGGTTAGATGCCTTATGAATTCATTTCTTTAGCTGTATATCCAGAATTTTATGTATGCAGATTGCGTGGCGCACGTAAATTAATTTAATAGTGTACTTTGCAATGGAAAAATGCCATGGAAATAAGTTGAGCTCGCATACAAGCACGACATGAGTACTCAATATCTTGAAGTGCAACCGGCCCGATTACAAAACCAATAAAAAAAAACATACAACAAACAAGTCAAGGCAGCTATTTTTTTAGTTTTATTTTTTTTTTTTTTTGCTGACTAAGCATACTTTCATAAAGTACAATATTGTAGGAATAGTTGAACTTTTGATTCCAATGACGCATTACTCAGAAGCTTTCATCAAAATCGAGTCTAGCAACAATTAATGAGTATGTGTTAGTAAAGGGGCAGGGGCGTACCCAACTTTTCGTAAAAGGGGTCCTGAATTAAAATTCGTTCATAAATTTTAGTCTAAGCTCGTAAATTCAGTTAATATATTGTAATTAATAGTTTTAAAAAAGTGCATAAGGTTTCTGCAGAACTCATCTGAAGTTAAGCATATTTTTACCGAGGCTGAAATTTTCACAGTAGGAAAAGTTATTTTTTCTTAAACCAGAAAAGAGTCCAAAGCAAAAATAAGTGTTTGTATGAAGTATATACAAATAAACAAGTCTTGTTCATGCTGAGCTTAATATCAGCCTTATGGACTATGCAAAAATCTTTGTCTATCGGATCTATTTTCGTATTATAGAATCGTACGAAGCGGTCCCCTTGATTCCTTCATAGCCTTAGAAGGCTTTGAGCCAGAGTTTAACCCTTAATTTGCCAGGCAGTGCTGGTTAGCGGGTATTGGGATTGGAATTGGAAACGGGTTTGAGTTCACGTGGTAGTAGCGTGGCTATCTGGGCCGTTTAATCGCTCGTCATTCATCATCCAAATCGAGTTGCGTTTTGACGGCGCGACGCGCGATGCAAACTATCGATAAGACGACTGGGCGTTGAGGGCAGAGTTCACAAACTCAACTTAATGGCAATTTTATCGATAATGTTCGTGCTGAATTTTCGATTTTGTTTGCTTGCATGTCGGCCCACGAATTATGAGCGATCGACACGCCAACAACTACCAAGAAATTGTGCAAATCAAGTCCGAACCGCAGTCGGAGTCGAAGTCACAGTCGCAATCGGAGTTCGAGTTCGACCCCAGTTACGCCCGACTTCATTCCAGCTCAAAGTCTCTTACCCGGCAACTGTCAGGTTGATTTAGTAGTTTAACACACAATGTGTTTGTGGATTTTTCCACATACCCTGTACAACAACTAGCCGAACTGTCCTCAAAAGCTTAACTGAGAAGGCAACTTAAGCAATTTTCAATTGTTTATTACAGTATCACTTTTCCGACCTTGTATTCTGCGGAACGATAACATTAGATCAGAGAATTGATGATGATGTGTAGTGATTGTAAATTCTTGAATAGTCGATCTTAATTCGAAGGTATCTCATATTCGATCAGTTTATAGTTTAACTCTCACATGATTGACAACTTTGGGGTTCTTGTTTTTTGGTGGGGCTTTGGTTTATGTTCCATTTTCTGTGTTGGTTTCGGTTTTGGTTTTGGTTATGGTCGCAGCAGCAGAGCAAATTATGAGCACGCGAATATCGAATATTCGCTGCACTGGTGGGCGGTTCGTTGGGCCAGTGGGCGTGCCCGCCCTATCAATTAGAACTGGCGGCCGAACATCTTGATAAGGCCGTGCTGGCTCCATACAGCAATACAAGCAATACAAACAATCGGTATGCGATGAACATGTATAAATAAATAAAAATAAAGTGCCAACAACGAAATGCGCTTCGAATGGTCATTAAAATTGCGCCTCAAAGCATGCACTGCTAATTGCCACATAAATAACCAGCTGAATCAGTCGCCAGAACCCAACAATAATCTACGGTTTGCCACTCGCCCATTAAAGACCGCCCTCTCCAGGCCCATATAAGAAAAATGACTAAAAGTATAAAGCGCACAAAACCCATAATAATTCATCAAGCTTAGATTATTGATAAACAAATACATTTCGCCATGCAAACATATCGAAAGTCTGCGAATCATAGTTTTCAAACAAATAAGTACTTTAAGTCGATCGAGGATAAGATAATAAAATGAGAATTCCATTTCAGAGACTACTTTATGGGATTTAATTTACTTCTAAAGTGCTTACCAATGGTGGGCAGTTGTATTATTCAGTTAACTATAACATATTGCATAGATAATATGATTTTCAAAGGATATGGGACAATTTAAATTAGGTTTTTCTTATTAAAAATGCACAACTAATGGCCTGTATTTTCATGTATATTATATGTGATTATGATATTGCTAATGTCGACATAATATACGCTTTTTTTCTTTTGAAAAGGGAAAGCTTTTCCGTTGTCGCGAATCTGAGTACTCCTGTGTATTTAATATTAATTGATCTGGCCTTGTCAGGTGCAAATAATTTATATTTATATTTGCTCTAATAAATTAAGCACTACTGTTAAATGAATTGAACTCATTTCGTTTATCGTTAAATAGCCACTTACGAATGGATTTCTTGATTTTGTTTCGGCATTTTATAATTGTTAATTATCTTCAACACTGACTTCAAGCACAACTGTACCTTTCGGCAGCTTGTAATAGTGCCGACAGGTTTCTACGCGAGCTACAGCCAGGAAGAAGAGGAAGAAGAAGCTCGTGAACAGAATATATACGATAAAGTCTATAGTTGTTATGTTCTGCTTAGTTGTGCTGTGTGTGAAGAGAGGAGACAAGCATCGCATTAAGTTCAATTTCAGCTACTAGATCAGAATTTATGACATTGACGAAACGATAAAAATGTTGGCAGTGGCCGGCACACACATAAATGTGCATTACGGAAGTGGAAGGCCGGCAGCCGGCAGCCGGAACTGGAACTTACTGGGGCTGTTCAAAAGGAATGGGGGCTGGCTTTGAGGAGTGTGTGTTGGTGGTGGTGGTGGTGGGGGGCAGAAGCAATATAACTGACCAGGCAACATGAAAATGAAATGCGACGCTCAAACTCAAACGCAAACGCAAACGCAAACGCAAACTCACGTCAGCGAAAGCGAAAGCCTAAAACTATTAATTTCAACGTAGATGGAAACGAGGAAAACACGAAACGGAACGCAGACAGCGGATGCTGCGTGGAAAAGCTGGGGCAATTGCCAGCCCTTGGGCCAGGGAGAAATCTATATTTACGATTATTGAAGTTTATGACGAAACGTTTTCGTATCATTTTGCGTCGCCTCATAAATGTTAAACGAGAGACTGACAGGCGGACTCACGGCTGGACCAACTATGTACTACAGCCACATAGGGTTGAGAATTTCATAAATGCTTTTGCACGCAAGCTGCTAATAATGCTAGACGACAGACAGACGGACTGACGAACAGTCTGCACAGATACATCGTATATATGTTTATATACATGTGCGAGTATACGAGATAGGTCGAAGCACAGGTGCCAGGCTGAGTTTCCGTTACGGATTTTTGGGTTCGGTTTCGGTTTCGGCTACGATTTCGGGATCTGGTTTTTGGGGGTTGCTACAGCCGACGTTTTTCTATGTTGTATGGCCACAAAAGTGCAATAAGCTCGTAAAACCAATGGCCAAATAGCCAAACGAGAAATGCCTAAGTAAAAATGTTGTGTAATTACGTTGCGTTACGCACAGATAGAGATACAGATGGAAATGAAAATAGAGTAGGAAATGGTCAAGTAGTTGGGGGTTACAACAGTTCGAACAGGAGTAGCAGCTACAGATACTGATGCGGGGCAACCCCAAAAGACAAAAATCGTCCACACTCCAACTGCTATGGCTTGACCACTGTCAGTTAGAAAAATCATAATTAGGCTTCGTTTTGCCCACACGCAGCCAATCTCTCACAAGCACTCACACACACCCAACACCCTCTCTTTATGCCCTTATTTCTGTATATGTATTTATGTGTGTGTGTGTTTTTTTTTATTGTTTTAATGAACACACGAGTGCAATTTTAGTCCCACTCCCCTGTGTGCTTTTGGGTGACTGGTGTGGGCTGCCTTTTTCTAGATATGTCATGGGCTCTGCTCGTATCATAATAGGCCTGTTGGCCGATGTTAAGCAATATGATAGTTTGGCCTATCTGTAAATAGTCTAATTCCTCAATAGCTCACATTGTAGTTAAACACATCTTGTGCACAACTGGGTCGATTTCAGTACAAGTACAAGCTCTAGTCGATGGAGACTCCGTCGTACTGGTATTTTTTGGCTGTCTACACATATTTTACGGCTGTTGATGATTGTATAATTCTTACCAACCGATTCTGATATTCAATTTTGAAACTAAGCATATTCAATTGAACAAAATAAACTATTCGAAATTTTGAATTATTTATTATTCTATAATTATTTTATTTTTTATTCGTGTTTTCTCAAAAGTATTGCAAATAACTTGTTAGCAGAGTTGTGTCCACTGGGATGTTACCATGCACTTCCATGTTCTTATCGACCATATTTAAAAGCATTGAGGGAATGAAAAGAAAAATAACATGTAATCGTTAATTTGTAGCATTCATGTTAGGCCTACAGCCTGCCACGGACACACCACAGAACGGTTGCTCTCAGCCACAGTTGCACATATGCAAACAAACAAACACAATCACACACACACACACACACAAAAGAGTAACAAGCCGAGATAACATTTAAGCGATATCGCTTTAAAATCAATTAACCGTAAAATCACTTGGCTATTTGCAACAACAATCGAGTCGCGAGTCCTGCGGGGCATTTGCTGACCGTGGACATCGATGCGACGGCAGCCAAACAATCAAATGTGGTGTCCATAACATAAGCTGTATGTGTTGGTGTGTATATGTGTGTATTTGTGCCTGTGTTTGTGTGCAGCATGGATACAGGCAAACAATCAACCAGGCCAAATACAGCTACCCATTGCCATAGATCCCATACACTCCTCATCTGCCTCAACCGTCAACGGCCCTGGGTTGCTGCACTGGACCGCCTCGCAGCACGGATTGTGTGGATTGCGTGGACGAGGACGTGCTGCCAGGTATTAACCTCCATTTAATGTTAAACAAAGCCGCGTAACATGTGCATGGGGCGCTTAAAAAAGGAGCAAGCAGATATTAATACCACGCCCATACTCAGTCAACAGTCAGCCGCCAAACATTTCGATTAACATACGCAAACACACACACACACACACACACACACACACACACGCACACACACACACACACACACATTGTGCAGCAGGTGGGTGGGGGTAGCAAAAAAAAAAAACATAACGTGCATGAGCAGCAAATTGAATTGCTGGAAAACCAGGCAACAGACCAGCAGGAAGCTGTGCAAAAAAAGGCCATAATGGGAGTCGGAGTTGGAGTAGAGTCAGTGACTGGACGTGGACGGAGCCTGGGCCACAATGGCTGCAATATGAGAATCAGCTTCATCGTCATCAAAATCATTTTAAACAAAACGGACTAATTAAGCGCACGTTGGCCGCTTAGGGCCGTCGAACGAGACCCACACTTGGCTCCTGCATGGCGTGCAACTTCAAACCTAGTAACTTGGAATCCAATTTCAGGATGCCAAGTAGAATGGTCGACTGTCGACCCATTTGAGTTATATTGACTCATTGTGCTACTGAAGTGGACTTTATCGCCTGCAGTGGTTAAATATAGCTAGTTGCCTTGATATCATATCAGACAGTTCCGGTATGCCAACAAGGAAGGGAGAACCAATGAATTGTAGTCTTCTCCTCCCAAGAAAACTGGACCGACACTTTTGTCGCCGCGCATCCAGTTTCTAATGCTCCTAATCAACATCAGACTATTACTATCAAATAGTTTTCATAAGAATAATCGGTCGGCTTTTAAATTCATAATCACGTTTAGAATGCGGTCTGCTGGGATAGCGTAAAAGAAATCGGATTACAACGAGCTAAAGGGGTTACAAGATACTTTTATTTTAAATATTCGCAGGCAGTTTGGCAGTGAAGTAATGCAACACAGAATCTAGTTTAGTTAGCGATTTGTATTGAAAGCCTAGAAAAAAAAAAAATAAATCATAGAGATTTTGTATGCTAAAACTCTAAACACATGCTAGTTGCAGATAAATAGGTATTTATTTCTATTGAGCTGTTGTTATTTCCATCCAGCCAGGGACTACTCAGATGGGAGAAGAAGAAGAAGAAGAAGAAGAGGATGTGAGCAGAAAGCGAAATAAACAAAAAAAATCGCTTTTTGAGTAGTCAGTCACTTTGGTCGGAAAATTAAGGCGCTTTGATGTATGTGTGTCAGTTGCCCACTCCACACACCCACACAACAAGACGCACATACACACATACACATACAGATACAGACACAGACACAGACACGGATAGACTGAGACATTTTTGGTGTATCGTCGCGTAAATCCGTCTTTGAATAATGATGCCGTTGATAGCTGGGATTATAACCCAGTCGCAAGCTTCACTCCCTATCCCTCTCTCATATGTTACTGTGTGTGTGCAGCAGGCCATTTATTTATTATGCCACAATATTCAATGACCCTTAATGGCATTTCGTAATAAAAATATTGGATTAGTTTGTTAGTTTTGGTGGCGCTGGCAGACCAACCACCAATGCTGCACTCAGTTGTCACCCACTGGACACTTTATCAACTGGGCTGGCATTACGTATTCCATTAAACGCCTAATGAGACCATTGTGCGTTGTGTCTGGGGTCATCAGGGGCCTTCTCTTCGGTGTGGGCGTGACAGGCGCCCAGGTACTTAGACTTAGTTAGTCTCAAAGATCTAAAAGAGCAACGCAAAACAACAAGTTTTTGGGCAGAATAATTGTGCTGCAGGTTTTATATATGACTGACATAATATTTTCAAATGACAAACTTTAACTATAAGCGGTCATTTTGAGTCTAAGCACATGTTAGACCCCGAAAACTCAATGGAGTATTTGAAGGAATGCCGTGCATAATGCAATAGTTAAACAACTGTATCTATTATAGTTTGATTCGAATATTGTACATCGTTGTTTAAAAATTAATTAAAATATATAATATAAATATATTGAACTCTTCTTTTAACACAATTATATTAAATATGTAATAAAATGTCTAGTTTTCCTTGTGGTGCAAGGTGCAAGAGCACACATACGAGTATAAGTAGAAAATTGTTGTATTAATAGAGCATTTATTTTGATATATGCTTTAAGATGAATATTGTATCAACTGTTTGAAATAGCTTGCTTTAAAGTTTTTGAGTGGAATATCCTGCCATTGTTTTATACATACATAAATGAAAAAAACAGATAAAGATTATTATGGCCTTATCCATTGCTACTTTCATATGCATGTAGCATATTAAAATACCAACTGCCATCTGCCCTGGCACGTAATCGGCATCGGAATCGGTGATTGGAGATGGAGTCGGGAGCCGGGATCCGGTACCCAAGATCCGGTACCCGGTAGACCAGGACCTTTAACTCAAAACGTTGGACTGCATGCATGTGACATAATAAATATTAATGACAACTGACCGACAGCATTGCCATAGATCCCTGCCCAGTGGGTGGGCGATGCGGAGAACAGTCGATGGTGGGCTGTGCACAGAGTTTGGTAGTGGTAGTGGTGGTGGTGGTGCTGGTGATGGTGATGGTGGCTGTTTTGGCTGGGTTGACGTTGACACACATTCGACATGTGACAGATAAATTATGGCAATTGGATGAATGCCGCCACACCTCTTCAAACATGGCCCTGACCAACATCATGCAATTTTGCTTTAGCTATGAGATCATTTTTCATTTTCTTTCCCTTCTCTTTTTTCGTGTTTGTTTTCTTTTGGGTTCATGGTGCGGAGGTTGTGACATATGTGCGTTCACGACTAATGGCAGTCAAGTTTACCATAGCCAAGGACCTTAACATGCACTTACACACACACACACACACACACACAAGAGACTATCCTTAATAGTTTTCAGTTCGCCAATGATACGGTTGGCGGACTAATGACAATATGCCAGCAGACTGAATAAATTACAATAATCATTTATTGTTCAATAAGCCCAAATTAAAGTTTCTCAGAAATTCAATGGGTTTTTTCCATAGCGATGACGGCACGATGAAAATTTTCTAAATTATTTTCATTTACACAGCACAGCAAATGTTAATATTTCTCATCTCATAGGCGAATCGATTATCTAAGCAATTCTCACTCCTAAGTATCTCTTTTTACACAGGAGATACGATTTGTATCTGAAAGAAAGTCTCGCAAAGATTTTAAAAAATAAGTTCGACGGCAATCAGATAACACTCAAAATAAATAAAATTAAGTCTTAAAGTAGCAAACTTTTTTAGACAGAGTAATTCTAAATTCGGAAAGAAATATTATTACATATAACTAAAACTGAACTTGCAATTGCACAAATTAAATAGGTCAATTCTCTTCTTGTCATTCCAATTGATGATAGCAGAAAAGCACAGTCCTCATTCCTGACCATCATTAGGGGCACTCAGTCAATCTATAGCATCCACTTGATAAATGTGCGCTCATCAATACTAGGAGATGTATGTACATATAAGAATGCATGTGTCACCAGGTATCCACGGACAGCTGCCGCAATTTATTTATTAGTTTGCAATAAAAGTTGTGGTTGGGGGAGGTGGAGGGGACAGCTTTATATCCTTCAGTTGGCCACAATAGTAGCCGCAATACCAAGAATTGCTACCATTAATGAAAAGCAATACAAAAGCTGTACAGGATTATTTACAACTGACGAGCTTAAAGCAAAAACCAATTCAAAAGAACGAAAGAAACCAAACAACGAACAACAAATAAACCAACCAACGAACTCCCATCCCCCTCTGCACCTCCGCAAACGCCGGTCGCAGTGGTATGGAGTGGGGTGGGGTCGGGTGGGGTTGGCTTTTCGGAGGGGGGGTCTCAGTAATACGCGCGTATAAAAGAATCAAAAATCTAGATTTTGATTTGAGATACTATGGACTATAGAGACAGACTGGCAGCATGTTCAGTTTTGTTAGCAGGCTGGGGCCAAGCTGGGTGGCTGAGTGGGTGTGTGGCTGGGTGGGTGAATGGTTTGGTGAAGTTGGGGTCAGGGTTGAGTGCTGTATTGTGGATATGTATAAGTAGCTGTAGCTGAAACAACAACGATTCCGACCGTAAGTCAAGTGGCGCTTAGATTTTTGTATGCGCGCGTTTTGCCCGCGACTAAAACCGCTCAAATTTCCAGACGGCGACTTTTGGGCTTCCTTTTTTTTTCCTTATGGATTCCACTTCAATGAATTGAAAAATTGCCTTGAACAAATTTGATGCGGCAGCTTCGTTGACGTCGCTGCTGCTTTGCATTTTGCTGTCTCTTTTTTTTTCAAGGTTTTCGTGCGGAAGTGTGCAGAGTTGGAGATGGTGGGTGGTAGATGGGGAACAAACAAAATTTTTCCAAACATGACATTTGACATTTGATAATGTCATTTGCCGCGTAATTGTTTTTTGATTTGATGCTCCGTTTTGCCGTTGTCATTTCAATGCTATTGTTCTTGTTGTTTTTATCTGCCACTTTGGTATCTTAGCCTGGGGATGGCGGCAGATGGACCTAAGAACCGGAGTGGAACTGGAGGTGGAACTGGAATTGGAATTGGGGGTGAGTCGGCCTGTCTGAAACGCGTGCAATGTAAATTGATTTGACTAGCGATGCGTCAGTTGCGTTCACGATGCAGTAATTGATAAATTTTTTAAATACTTCATGCCAATATTCCACGTTTCATACGAAACTGCTTAACTTTTCCCCAAAGTATCGTTAGTTAAATGAAATACCAATTTACAAAATTAATATATAAAACAAGTTCAATACTCGCATCAGTTTATTTATGATAAGAAAAAAAAAGGAACACGTTTAAAATGCATCATCTATCTTCATGACTAACCTAGTTCATTTTGAAATATTTCGCTTTAGTTAATTCCAAATATGCAAAACTAAATCTAAATAATCCATTCGCATATGCGGAGTACGCGCCAAAAAAATATTAAAATGAGTTACCCAATTTGATTCAGCGACGGTCTGCAAATAAATATAAAAAAAAAATGTAAGGTTTTTTAATTTAATCATAGCTATTCAGTGCAGGGTTTGGATATTGCAATAAATATTTCATTTCCACATTTCATTAGGGAATTACCATGCCCCAACCTAAACACCAACCCAACCCTACTTACTTTCATCGTTTATATCGTCGTCATATCTACGCATAGGTGTTAGCGGATTGTTTACGTTCTCCGTGTTCCGGGATAGGGCCATATCATAGACCACGTGGTTGAGCACCGGCGATGGCGGAGGCGGCGCTGGTGGCAGTGGAGACAATCTCGGAACTATTTCTGCGCCAAGACATAGGATTGTACTTAGCAGGATTTCATTCATCCAAAATAAGCGCTTACCTGTTGAGCACATTGCCTCTTCGCAGGCTAACCAGTAGGCTGCATTGAATTCATTGTCGATATATGGCTTATATGACAAAAACATTATCTCTTCATAAGCGTCCAGGGAAAATTGATTAATGGCCATTACCGGGATGTGATCTTTATTCATATACATATTTAAAAACATTTTCAAAGATTATAATCATATTTAGATATGTCGAACTTTCTGTGCTTTCTGATTAGGTTCATAGAGAAATGAGTTTAAATTTGTACCGCTTCTGACATGGCATAATAAGAGTTTATGAAAATGTTAAGGGCTGTATTATTTAACATAGACTTATATCTTTCAGCACTGAGTGGAATGAAAAAATCCGCTACTTTTAATGAGTGCGGCTGTGTTTTTATAGCTTAGCATTATGCCAATTAAGAAATGATATCAAAATGTTAGAAACTCTGAAACGATTTAAATATGCTTGTATTCCAGCTCTAAATTACCTCAAATTGTGGCAGACCACTCACCTACCTGACGAATATGAGTGCAAGGAGTCAAACGACGGCACTGCAGTGGACTGCGAAGAAGCAGAGTGTTGCTCACTGACCATGGCTATGGACGTGGCACGCGCCTGTGCCGAGGTGCTGGGCATCAGATTCATACATTCGCTGAGCAGAGAAGCGGACTGAAACGGCAGCGTCTCTTTGTCTGGCATACAAGGAAGGGTCGCTCCCAGGGATCGCATGATAGACCCGTTCTCATACCAGCCGGGCAGTGGTGGTTGCTGAGTCTGTGGACTGGTGTCCTCGCCAATGGCATGTTCAGACAATTTGGCGGCAAACATCACATTGTCAAAATACGTACGACCTGAAGAGATCTGAAAATGAGAGCGTAGGAACCACTCCTCAATTTGTTGTTTCGGCTTACCCAAGATAACTGGCTCGTGAGCTAGGAGCGTAGATTGGAATCGATTTTCCTGATCTTCACGCACACAATTATAGCGAAATTTCTCAATGTGTTCCATGCCGAATTCGCAATCTAAATCAATTTCGGACTCCAGCAAAGATGATGCCTTCAAAGGTGTCTCTGCAAAATTAACCAATTATTGTTTGTTTTAAAAGATTCTGCATTTACTTTGTACTTTTTGTGTGTTTCATGGACAGCGGTTTGGGGAAGCGGTTAACAGATTTTTCCAGTCGCTTGCATTTCGACTTGGGGAGCGCACCACTTGGCACACCCACCCCATGACCCGAGCACAAGGGCAGCTTCTGCTGCATTTTCGCCTCCGACTCGGCGATCATGAGACTGCTTAATTCGCCAGACGCATGCTGATTCATATGGCGCTGAAGTTGCAGGACGAGGTCCTCGCAAAGCGTGAAAATATCTGAAAATTATGTGGAAATTTAACTACTTAATTCCCATTTTAACGAACGATAAGAAGGTAAATCTTCGTTCAGTGTATAAATTCCGTTAGGCTCAACTCACATAAAGCCCGCCGCTCACAGCTCCTCCCCAAGCGTTTGGGATAAGGAAAGCGCGTATCGTAGCCCAGTCCGTTCCTCTTGGGTGGCGTGCATTTGGCGCCCTCGAAATTCTGGTGGGAGACGACTCGAATAGGGCGATGAATTTGTGGTTCGACGCTGGACGTTGGCTGTGAAGCCGGTGCCATCTCCGAGTATTTTAACAGTTCCAAATGCTCATCCATTGCCTCGTCTTTAGGCATAAGGTGTGGCTCGGCTTCGGGCACCACTGTCATTTGCGATTGTGGCTCATCGTAGATCTCCTCTAGCTGCAAGGACAGCGATTCGGGCAGCGGATTTGTCAATCTAACAACCGACTCATTCAAGAGCAACCGTCGCATTTCAAGGTGATGCTCCAGACGCTCCTGCTCCCGGGCCATAATGTCCAGCAGTACCTGTTGCTCCTCAACTAGTTCGTACAGATCTAGCTCCATGTGACTTATAAAGTGATGTTCCGCAATTGGATTCTCAGGCGAATTCGTGCGCTCCCAATACGGCATCTCGATTATCGGACGTTCAGTTCAAAGCGGAGTCCCTGCTACCCCTAAGAAGCACAGTAAAAAATGGAATTTTATTTAAGTGTTGAGTTGTGTTCAGTTAACTAAGTCAACCAACTAAATGAAGTATACTTAAATTGATATCTGAAGACCAATCAAGTTATAGCAACTTAAAATTGCTTGCAGTGTGCTTGTTAGCTGTGCACGCCCAGGCGAACCTATTGGTTATTGGCTATTGGCTATCAGTAATCAGCAATCAATACGATAACCCGAGCAGGCGCAGTAGCCACACGAATACCAAGCACATTTTTCAATCAGCTCCACTGAAGGGGCCACTTCAGGGATGCCAGACAAGCGCCACAATCATAAAAACTTTGTTGCAGTTGCAAAAAAAAAAATAATAAAAAAAACCCTGAATACAAGCAGAGTGAGAATCGCACTAGGAAGAAATGTAGAGCGTAGCTTGAAATTGGCAGTCGTTTGGACTCTTGAATGGAACATCGGGAAGCAGGCAGAGAGAGAGAGAGAGAGAGAGAGCGAGTGAGAGAGAGAGAGAGAGAAAGAGAGGGAGGCGTGTTGGGGGTGGGTGACTGGTGGCAGGCACTTCCGGCTGTAGCCGCCCAAAATGTAAAACGCTAACCGTAAATTGCTCTCCATTTTTATATAGTTTTTCGCCCGCGGCAACCAGCCGGTGTCAATTTTGGCCAGTAATCGCCCAGCTGGGCAGAAAGGGGTTACATGACCAGCAAGCGAAGCGAACAAAAAATTAAACTAGACTTGATGCTGGGGTTGGGCAATTAAACCGAATGATTGCTAACTGCATGAACTAAGCTTTGGTTATCAAAGGAAACAACCATAAGTAAAAGAACTACAAGATTAAACATACATATATGCATGACTTGTACCAAAAACTACACTTTAATCATACGGAATATTTAAATACATTTAAAACTATTGTTTCAAAGTATTTAAGTCTGTTAAATAAATGTGAAAAATGTTTAAAACGTTGCTTGCAGGTATCAAAAGCGTTTCGGAAACTTTACCCAAAGGGAATTTGTAAGCGGCTCAACATATCCAATATAAAACCTATACCTTACTACGTGGAGAGATTGTGTTTAAAATTGGTCAGCGGGTTTACTTAAGATATTTCCGCGAACAAAATAATAGTAACAGATAGCGTGTAAGGAGACGCAATCTCAAGGACTATAGTATTGTATATAAATATATATGAAAATAAAATATATATATGAATGCAAATCAGTTTGAATTTATGTTTCTTGTGCTTTTTACCAGTTTAATTATAATTTTTACTCGTCTATATGTTATGATATATAACTTAATATCGAACCGAAATGTTGGCTGCTTTTAAATTGTAATTTCAACTGCATTCAGGTTGGGTTAAGAGCTCCTCGCGTGTTTACTCAACCCTGCCAGACCCGACTAATAACCAACGGGACTCCTTGTCGCTCCTCCCGCTCGTCGAATGCTTGAACACCCACACCCACCCCACAAGCACACCCACAATGCCCGCCCCCTATCAAGCACCACAAAGTTAGTTTACGGCCAAAGTTCAGCGAGAAAAAATACTACATAAAAGTCATAAAAAATTGCAAGCAAAAAAAATAAATAAAAAAAAACTAAAAAAAAATTGGCCAAAACATAGTCACAAAAAAGTCACACCGTGTGAGAATCCTGAAAATGCTGTAGAACAAAAAAAAAGACATTTAGTAAAAAACATGAATGGAACGAAAAAAAATTGGTTTGTAAAGCAATTTTTTCGTGCTTCGCTTTTTATTTGGCGTTGGCAGCCATTAGAGCAAAAATCAGCAGCATCAGCGGGGAAACTGCGCAAGGGGGATGCGTTGTTGGAGGCGGGACAGGGAGTGGGGGCGATATGCAGCACTGCTGTTGTTCTTGTTGTTGTTGCTGCAGTTTCAGTTGTTACCACACATGTGGAAATTTTGCGCGTTTTGCAGTTTTTTAATTGACCAACAAATTTATTTGATTCGTTAGTGAACGACACGGCGCTTTTCGCTGCTGCAAGCCAGACATCTTTTTTTATTATATACATACGTACATACGTACATATATAAATACATAAATACGTATAAACGTATATATGTATGTTGTATATAATATACTCGTATATTAGCAAGCATTTACAAACATAAAGTTGGCTGAAGCCTTTAAGCAGGAGTCAAGTCAAGTCGACATCCAACAAATCTCTTTGCCAGCCAATTGAAATTCAAAGCCAACAACGCCTCTGTGGAACAAGTGCTTAAGGGTGGCGGGAAGGCGGGAAGGCGGGGATGCGGGAGTGTGCTCTTTGTTGTTTCTAAGGATTACATATTGGTAAACAACGATTACAACAACAAAACAACAACAACGACTACGACAACTTATTGTGCGGCAAATTTTGTTTGCCCGGCAGCGCCCCAACTTCGGTTCGGGGTAGTCAGGGCTGGATTGAGGGGCTGTCAAGGGGCAAAAAGGGCGGCAGGGGCTGTTTGATTTCATTGTTGACTTTATCGGTCAAGCGGCATTTTGGTGTTGTTGTCTGCTATTGTTTGTATTGTTGTTCTTTGGCTACTTAGTTGTGGTTGTCTTTGTGCTTGTGTTGTTTTAACGATATTTAATCTATGATTAGAATCGGTTTTTGGCCAGTAAAATCAATTAACCGCTACACTTGACTTAATTTATTGTCGCCCTCGATGAGCATAGAAGACAAGTAGCCGCCAAGTAAGCGGATTTTTTTTGTTCCGTATACCCTGCAACTACAGGCATGCGGTAAATGTATACTAATCATAAGGCCAGAAGACCAATACAAGAATTGACATCGGTTTGCAGTTCAGGATTAGTAGTAGTACTCCTCAAACATAATATTGTAAAATATTTTAAAGAGTTTACAGAAGACACTTAATGGATATCTGCTAGTCGAAAGTGCTCAGTCTCTGTCTGCATTTGTATTTGAGCGTGCGTCGTCCGAAAGCCAAATTCGATGCAAACTGATATCACATGAACGTACTGAAATGGTCGTAAAATCAAATTGGCCTCTCTCGGTCGTCCAGTCGAATGCCAATAAAAATACGACAACAAATCTGAATACACACAAGCACTTTGTCGGTGTTTCTCCGCTCGCATGTTGGCGTTTATCTTTATAGCTCGATCTCGTTCTCGACGCGGAAGATGACTGTTTCGGGAGGGGAGCGGAAGTATATTGCCAAAAAAAACCAAAGAATAATTAGACGAAATAAAATAATATAGCATTTAAAAGTCAGGCATTAGATAACCTTAGCTTATTCCAATTCGCAAGCATCAAATTTTGTTAATACCTGGAGAAGCATTGAACTATATAAATAGACACGTTTAATACACTCAACCCAATTCAAAATAAGGTAAAAGGGTATATTGGTTTTGTGCGAAAGTATGTAACAGGCAGAAGGAAGCATCTTCTATATACGTATATAAATATATTCTTGAACAGCTTGCTCGACTAAAGCATTTAAACTTGTTTCAATTTTCGTGTAACTCATATATTCGAGTAAGTTTTAGTCAGCAATATGCAAATGTGATACTTCCCAAGGCAAATTATTTCCGTTGAAATTGTTCACTCCACCGCACTACAAATTATTTCTTCAAGCAGTTCACTTCAATATTTTTGCGTTGAAACAAACACAAATCGAGAATCCAAAAACCAAAATTGGCAAACATCCATTTGCAAAGCTCACCAATCTAAAATCTACAACAACAAAACCCAGACCAATATGCAAATGACATCTGCATAGGCTAGAGATAGACTGAACGAAACAAGATCATACGAGGGTGGCATTAAAAATTCCGTTTAATGATGCAATCGGAATTTGATGAGTTGGAAAACTGACTAAAAATCTGACGCTGCTGCTGATGGAACGCAATCAATGCGATGTCGAGGAGCAGGAGGAGGAGCAGTAAGGAACCGGCTCAGCAGTTTCAGTTCGAACCCGCTGCCGTACTCTGGCCATGGAGTCCACTGTCTGCAGTCCGCAGTCCGGAGTGTCAACAGCAACGGACAGGTAAATTGCAACCAATAATAATGAATAATTGAAAATCCAATCAAACACCAAATGAAAACGGAGGCGCACAATGCTATTGCCATTGCCATATCCCATATCACCACCCATCAAAAGAACACCACCCCCTCCCCCACCACGCCACCCGTTAGGCACATTTTGACAAGGCCGAGCGGTCGGTGGATGCTGGTGTTGATTTTGCCGACTTTATCGAAGGACATTAGCAAACGGTCGTTGGATTCGGTGAAAATGCAATCAAAAGTGTGGGCCAACAACCAACAGACATATAAAACAACAACAGCAGCAACACCAAGCACAGCAACAACAATAATAACAACAACAGCAGCAACGACCAGGAGAGTAACGACAAACCAAAGCGACCTGCATAGATGACACCCCAGGGACATGGCCAAAGTCAATGAATGGTAATAGGTGTCGACATGGCGTTAGGGCGTGGTACCCATACTCACACCACCGTCTGTTGCCCAAATCGTGTGTGAATGTGTATGTGTGCTGTTGTTGCTGCGGCTTTATTGGTGTTGTTCTTGCTGATTGCCACTTTCGGGCATTGGATCGAATGTGCCCTGGCCGGGAGACGGGTTCAGCTGATGTTCAGGGCCATGGCCAGGACCATTGCCCGGACCACAGGTGCACAGGTTCGAGCAACATGCATTAATTGCCAGTTAAATTGACTTTGACTGCGGCCGCTCTCTGCTTACCGGCAATGCATTGATTCTATTGCAGAGACGAGGCTTATCCCCAATTCAAACTGTTCTTACATGCCACTTACAAGTTGCGGCCAAATTAATTAATCAAATCTGTTTTTTTTAGCGTATTTATTTTATTGTGCTTAAGTTAGTTTTAATTATGTGGCAACATCGCAAGTGCAATAATCAGAACAGAGAAGTTGCAAACACTTTATATTATTTAAATTTTAAAACTTTTTATTTTGTTATCTAATATTAAAATATGTGAAGATATAGTCACTTTTACTTGAATTTTCATTTAAATACAGTTGAAAGTGCAAGCTGAGATCACTTCAAGAAATGTTCTTTGCGAAGAGAAAAACATATTATGTTAGTCTATAATGTGAAATTCATATAGATTCCATAGTGTTATGTTGGTGTATTTTAGTGGCCAACACTTTGCTAACAACTTGTATACATACGAGTATGTGAGTATAAAAGTGGGTCAGAATGTTGAGGAAAGCGTTCTGCAAACTGCTTCAGCTCAAAATGGGAATTTATGGCGGCGCGTGCTTTGCTATTTGTGCGGAGCAAATAAATTAAATATTTTTATTGGGCCACGTATGCATGTGTAAACAAACAAATATTGAAAATGCCACAAGGCGATCGACAATACTTACCGCGGACAGACCTCGCAAACCCGCCTACCCCGCCAACTCAACCCCAGCTTCAGTATCAGACCCATGGTTTGGCAACCCTCCGCAGCTGAAGCCGCAATCGCATTGCAAATTGTCGCCGGCGGGCGTAGCAAGACAAAAGTTTATATTTGCCTTTTTGCAGCACTGATATGGCAAATATACACACACAGACAAACACACACACACAGCCATGGACATGTCTATATTGCATTTTGATATAATTACACACAAATATGCCGCTAACGTTAAAATATTCGCCAAATTGAGTAGAGTCTGAGACGTGTGTGTTTGGCTGTCGAATGTTGTTCAATTAACATGGTGCGCTGTGTTTTTGTTTCTGTTGTCTGTTGGTATCGAAGCACACCTCCCCTCCACTTGGCAGTAACCCCTTGCCACACGGCAGCCAAATGACACCGCGAGCGTTTTGCTCGACTGCAGTGAGTAGCTGAGAGACACGAAACAGGAGACAGGGGATGCAGGGGCTGGAATCGCGTCGGGTCGCGTCGCGTCGCATCGCGGCATCAGCATGTTGCACAAATATAAACATAAATCAATTAACAATTTCGGCGACGAGCGCTGAACGCCATCAAGTTGAGAGGGCTGAACTCTTTTTGGGCGTCTCGCCTGCGGCCTTCAATACAAAATCGACAATTTGTGGCAGCTGCTGCGTTGTCTGCGAAAATTGCGCGTTACCTACTTTTGGGCGCACGCGAAAATTCTGCCAAAAGCCAGTAAGTCTACGAGTGTGTGTGTGTGTGAGTGTGTGTGTGGTGTATGTGTTATAAACTATAGAAAAAGTTACCACTTGTTGTCACTTAAATTGACACTCAGGGCTGCCTATTGGCCACAACTTGATTTAGCCTGTAGAGAAAGGCAATATCTCTTTAACTTTCACATCTTCAGATGACTTTCCACATATATAAGTGGTTGTTGCATAATACATTTAGCTCAACATTTTCATTTACCTCTTCATATCATCTGATAACGGATCGAAATTTAGCTGTGTTGTAGTATATATTTAAGTCTATTTCAAATTCCTAAGTAGAAGAAACGAATGAATTCCGAACATCTAACAAATGTGTAAAATAATTTCGTATGCTGTATCTAGACTATCTGACAAATACTTTAAATGAAAAAAGAACAGGGTTTTACAGAATTTGGAGCATCAATCGATGCTCCTTTCGTCATTTTGAAACAAAAGCGAAATTTGGACAGACACCATTAATTCCATTTAGGTGGAGTTCTTAATTTCCTTTTAATATGGAAGCGCTTGGCCAAAAAAAGAAAAAAAAATGAAAATAGAAGTGAAAAACAGTTTTGGTTGCTTGTCAATTATTCAGTTGAATGCAATCGTGCGGAGGAACGCATATTTTATGTGGTCTGATTCACATTATACCCAAAAACAAAACAAAAAAAAAAAAACAACAAAACGAAAAGCACACACATTCATATATGAGAAGACAGTTGGGCGAAATAGCACACATGCCCATAATGGCACGCCCCATAACCGGCTCAGACCAAAGCGAACCGAACAGAAACCGAAAAACTTGTTTCATAAATTTTCTATTCAAAATGTAATTAAACCCTTTCGCCGCTGCTGCCGAAGCTGCCTGCTCATCTAATTACAACAAAAAGGCATACTCGAGCACCCCACCCAGCAGCACCCTCACCAACCAGCAGCATCCTCAAACAGAAAGTCAAAAGCGTTACAGCTCAAGTTCGACTCGTAGAAGTAAAAGGTCCCAGGTCGGAACGGGACGGGCTTTAGAGACAAGGATGGAAAATTATACTCGATAATTGCAAACGAAATGGCAGAGGGGGAAACAGCAACAACAACAGCAACAACAATAGCAAGAATAGCAACAGCAACCAGAGCAATAAGAACTGGGATATGAATGCGGGAGGATCAGAGTGTCTCGCCTATTTCCATAAATATCTTCAGAGTCATTAAATTTCACACATGTTGGAGGCAAACGCTGAATTGTTTTAATTTTAATTATTTTCATTAATTGATTTTTGATACAGACTTACCACCCACCAGAGCCCATTTTCAACAAAAGTTGAGACCGGGCATCAGTCATAAATCTGCATGTGTGTAAATTAGAAGCAGGGACAGGGAGCACCATTAAGAACGGCGGTGAGGGAGGGGGTGTTAGGGGGGGTTACAGTGCGTAGCATATTTTCCAACAGTTGCGATAAGTGTGAGCAAAACAAATAAGAACAAAAACAACAAAAGTAGTGACAAATAATTAGTGACTCCGAAAAAAGCAAGGGGTTAGCCGCCTAGACAATCCAATGGCTGGGTTTCGGATGTATGGAATTAAAATTGGAAATGGCAATGGCAATGACAATGGGAGTGCAGGGTTTGGGGCTGGCCAGGCGTCAGCAGTGGGAGTTGGTTCGAGGAGAGCCAGGGTACGGGGACGGGTGGTTGCTTGTCTGTGTGCTGGCTGCACTTTACGGTTTTTGTGTGATTATTGAGACCATTATTTTTGTTTAATTACGTTACGGGCGTTAATGTGCGGATAGCACCAGCAGCAGCAGCAGCAGCTCAACTTTATATGTGTGTACGTATATATGGGCCATGGCATGAATTCAACTCCCAAAACTCAACCTGGTCGCATTAATTTCATTTTATATTTATATTCAGCAACAACAACAACAACACTTAAAATAACTTTTTTTTTACTTTTCAATATATGTAGGTATGGTCTTATGTAAGTGTTTTGGTAGCTCACCACTGGGGGTTGGCATCTCTCTCACTTTGGGGTTGACTATTGGATATGCGAAACAACAACGGGCATAGGACTTTTGTAAAGTGCTTGAATAAGACAATATAATAGCAACTAAAAGGCTTATGTCCTATTAATATATGCAATGTATGTGAATAGTAACTTATATAAATGAACAAAGTGTATACTCAACTTAGATCTTCCTATGGTTTAATCAAAATAAATATAATGATTTAATTTAAATAAATTTTCAACTTAAGCATTAATCATCATTTCAACCATGGATTTTGTGTATTGCATATGGAGATAGACTGTTCGCAAACAGTAGTATCTGGTTTACAAATGCGCTGTCGAAGGAACTTGGAAGTATAACTAATCCAAGCACACAATAAGTAACGTCCATTTAGGCGTTTTGACTCTGCCTGGCTTACCCAAGTAATCCCAAAAAGTAGGCAACGTTGTTTTATTTATTTTGCTACTCTCATCCAACAAATTTGTGACACGTTTGCGACACGTTCGCCATGTCGATTTTTCTTAAGCAAAACGTTTGTCGTTCGCCCAACTCATATACATAAGCATATATTTTATAACTGTAGACGAGTAGGCGAAAGATGCAAGGGGTCGGGCTTGGGGAGATGAGAAGATGGGAATGGGAATGGGAATGGGAATGGGGACTGTGACTGTGACTATGACGTTGACTGCGATACATATCACGCTGCTGGTTTCGAGAGGGGAGCTAGAATCTGACACTGGGGTGCATATGCATACCTGTGCCAACGCCAAATGGGCTAGGGTGGTGCTTGTGGTGGTGGTGGTGGTTGAAAGATAGCCGTCAGTGCCGTTGACTCATACGCAAATTTTTACTCATATGCCAGCTGGTTTTGGCCAGGGGCAGCTATGTGTTCACTCTTATTGTTGTTGTTGTTCTTGTTGTTGTTGTTAATGGTTTGATGGGTTTAAAGTCGTGTGGAGCGTGCGTCAATGTATCGCCTTGCTCGCTCTCGCCCTGCCAAAGTGCCAGCAGTCAGCACTACACTCATAAACTCGTATATTTTGCATATGGACACACGCCTGGGCGGGCACTAGATTACAGAACAGCCGCCTAACCACCCAACCACCGCACCACCCACCCGCTTGGCTGTGTCTTATAGCTTTAATAACTTTAGTGCTGCAACGTGCCATTGATCCTTGATATGTATGCGTGTGTGTGTGTGTGTTACTCCTATATGCATAGGCAGTAGGTATAGGTATAAATAAATGTATGTGAGTGTGTGTGTACACTTGAAGAAATATGGACTTAAGATCAGAAATCGTAGACCAGAGAGCTGTCATCTCAACAACACTATTTGTAATTCAAAAGTTAATTTCTTTCGGCATAAACTTAGAACGAGTGCGCTCATTTTAAAACAGTTGCATTCTTCAAATATTTTGAATCAAGAACTTAATTACGTATCGTAAAATATTTTACTGAAACGTTAAGCGCTTTTTTATCGAGTATTGTGTACTAGGCCCCAGAATTTTCTACGTAGCTTCTTAAGCAACGTTTTCTCAGAGTGTGCGTATTTTTTACGGTTCTGGCAACGTATGTGAGCTTGTAAACTAATCTGTAGCTTTAAGAGTATGTGATACGAAAAGAGATTGTTTGGGTATATTTAGCAAGAGATTTTGCAAAACTCACGCAGCTTACAAGACCATGTTCTTAACTCATTATGACTGCAAGCTAACCCAGAACTAGATTCAGTTAAACTATGACATCAAACAGCGTGCGATGCAAGACGGAGAATCACTTCATTTACACGAATTTCCATGAACGATAATTTCGAAGATTTGTACAACACGATACAAAGGATGCTTTCTACTCATTTTCAGATTTATAAAATACACACTTCAAACAACTCAATAATTAAGAATAAACTGATATATCTGCTGTTTGTCACAACGATATTGCTATATTTTCCATCGTAAGAATTACAAAAAACTCGGGGTGAATTTCTAATATTTGCAACGTACTTAACGAATTTTGAATGTACAGAATGTTGTCTCCTATGGGAAAGTGTAGAAGTGTTGCTTTCACCTTGTATTTTTTGTCTCTGTCTCGAATACGAATTCGATTCAATCTTGGCTTGACTCCCCTAGAAATGTTCCACCCATTTTCTGCGCCTGGTTTGGTCGATTGTTGTTATTGTTGTTGCTTTATCGTTTCTTTTATTTGCCGCGCTTTTGATGGGCCATTTGTACGCCAGCCTCTTTGGCATATCTTTTATTTTTCTTCTCGTCTCTTCTTCTTCTTTTTTTCTTTTCTTTTATGCATAAATTTCATTTTCTGTTCTATGCTTATTGTTCATTTCTCTTGCATTTTGTATTTGGCGTTGCTTTTCTTTTTGCTTATTTAGCTACAAGCATGTGAGTGTGTATGTGTGCATGTATGTGTGTGTGTGTTATTAATCTTCGTGGGAGTTATTGCTATTTTCTCGTTGCTCTTGGAATTATTTGTAATTTTTTCTTTTTTTTTTGTCAGCAGGATGCCACAGCAATTGGCGCCAAAACTCCACCCCTGCCCACCCATGTTCAATGCCCCCGTGCACCACAATGATTTGCGTTCATTTGTGTATGAAATTAAAATCACACCCATGAGATGCATTGGCCTTAGAGGGCGGGGTGCTGGCTGCTGGATGCTGGATGGAGCGAGAATGAACCTGCATTTGGCAGCTGATGAATACATATATACACTGTATATATGTATGTATTTCTTTCATATTTTATTTGAAATCTCTTCTTGGTTTTGTTTTCTTTCCTGAAATGGTCACCCCGTGGGCAATGGAATTCCGCGCGTCCGGCAACTGTAAATTGAGTTGCTGCCCTTTCGACGAAACGGCCGACGTTCAAGCAAACTTTGGTCGTTGTCTAATTCATTCATGAAAACCGTTGAACAGCCTCCACCACCTCGGTCAGCTCAACCCCCCAGCCCTCTTCCTGCAGCACACAACATCTACCACTCACTCGTCTTCTTCTGCTGCCTCAACTGCTGCTTAGCATACAATTGCCACATTAACTTGCCAGCCCCCCAAAGATAAATCGCGCAGCTAGCTGCGAAATTTTTGTTGCTGTCGCTGTTGCCGTTGCTGTAATTGTTGCTGCAGCTATTTCACACTAAGGCCCGCAGCGCAACACACACTAAAATTGAGACAAGTTTGGAGGAAATGCTTTTTTGCAAAGTGCATTTGACGCCTTGAGCCACAAGCAACAACAAGAGGACGGCGATTTAATAGCCCAAACCGCACTTAAGATATCCTAACTAGATCCAATCAAATACCATAAATGTATTGCTATATTTTATACAAATTAACAAAATAATACAAATGCGAATTAAGCGCTATATTTTAATTTGAAAGGACATGATAAATATTTCATCTTTTTGTATAGAAGTGATAGCTTGGATACATTTCACTATATCAAAGACCACTGATCTAGTCCAATCTTCGAGAGAACCGATTGTCAACGAATTATTAGCATGAAAAAGCTCACAATTGATATTTTCACATCCTTAAAAATTGTCAAATATATCTAAATATTATCTGAGCAGATGAAAAGACCTCTGACTTTGAAAAACATTTAAATGCTTGCTATTATTACAAATAATTTATTTTGCCCACTTAATATTTAAATGTTTGGATACTTATAGTTTCAGTCTAATATAGTATATAGTATATATTTATATGCCAGTTGATTCTATTGACTATAGAGTAGTGCATATCCGTGAACAATAGCAACAACAATATCCACAGACTTTCAGCAGTAGAAGCATTTTTAATGTGTTTGCGCTTTAACCAAAAGTTGGCGTTGGGCCCATTTTTCTTGGGCTTGTTAGACGCGGACTGCTCTCAAGACACGAAATACTTTGGCAAAAGGTTCGCCAGGCAGCCAAGTGCAAGAGCAACTAGCCGAACAGACACAACAACGACAACAACGACAACAAGCTGCTGCTGCTGCTGCGGCTGCTGCTGCTGTAGTTGTTGTTTATGATACGTCAGTTGTTGCAGTTGTTTGAAGAAGTTGTAAGAAATAGGCTTGCCGGCAACAAGACTGAATTGAAGACTGCGGGCAGTTGGTTGCTAACTTGGAGCAGCTAACCCCCAGACAAATGAGCAGCCACCGCACAGTGGTGCCAAAGTGAATAAGCAAGTAGCTGAACGCAGCGTTTTTCCGCCAGCAAATGATATTGCGGAGAGCGTGTTGCCCCCAAAAATGGAATGGCTAAAAATGCGCTGGAAAGTCGTATCATCTATTAACCGAAATGCATTGACTCCCTGGCCAGTTCTGCAGTGCTCACTGTTGCCACATGCAAATGCAGGAAGTTGCAGTTGCACCGTTGAACCGAACCAGGCCCACTGAACCAAGCGCTTGATGAATTAGACACAGCCTCGTCGGCAATGGGCAATGGACAACGCTGACAACTGCATAGCTCATTTTTTAAAGCATGCAGCGAGTGAGAGACAATTCATTTATTAAACTGCACTTAACATCAACACCACATCATCATTAATATTATTGTACCCTATGCTATGGGGGAAGACCAGCAACACGAACTCTAAACGGTTAAGCTGTTGAAATATTTCACATTTAGTCATGTCTTGGACTGGCGCACTTTCAACACAATCAGTACAACAAAAACTATCGATAATAGCTCGAGTGCAACGTTAATTGCCGATAGTCTTATAAATTGTGCATAATAACGTTATTACATCAGACCCAGAAGGAAAGCTTCAAAACCCAATTAGAGGCACTGTGGTGTCATTGGAGCAGCTGTTTGGCTTTTAAGCAATAACTTTGAAAACAATTTTATGTGGATCAAGCTTGTTGCAACATGTGCAACAATGAAAGATTATTCAGGGTGTTCACCATGTATTCCAGCTGTCGCAAGCCACTGCCTCCGCCAATACTTTAACTATTTTAATACGTATTCGGTGTATTTACCTCAGTCACTTAGCATTTAGCATTACAGAAAATAATTCCAATAGTTTCTTGGATTTGGATCGATGATTGGACATTGATTGCACAGAAATTATGCCTTTGATGGGCTCAAAAAATCAAAGACGTAAGAGCCGAAAAGAAAAGCAAAAACGAAAACGAAAACAAAAATCAAATCTAAAGCTAAATCTGAAGTCGAAGTCAAAGCCAAAGCCAAAGCCAAAGCTAAATCCAGAGCCAATTCCCGCGCGCCAAATGTCAAGAACTCATGTTCAAATGTCAAACTCAACCGACAAACCGTTAATTAGCAAATCAAAGATATGCCACGCCATAGTCAGAACTGAGACTGGAGACTACAGATAAAGTTGAAGCTGATGTTGAAGCTGATGCTGAAGCTGAAGCTGAAGCTGTGGCCACAACCACTGACAGCGCACAGAAATCCGACAGTTGCGCACATTCGAAAAAGATCAATGAGAATTGTGAAAGAAGCTGAAGAAATACAGCAGACGACGCGACGGCGAGCAATTAAAAGCCGCACGAGGGGACCGCGACGAGGTGTAAAGCTGATGCGGCCAAAACCAAAACGTTTAAAGCGCCCAAAGCACGTCAAGTTGTCATTGCGGATGGATGTGGACGCACTGGAGGATGGCGATGAGAATGGCAGCGTCAGGCCAAACATACATATATTCACCAGGAAGGAGATCTCCGCAGAGGCCACGATGCGTATATATATGTATGTATGTGCACACATATCGTATCTTTTATTTGTACATACATACATCATATCATATACTCGTACACATGCTCATACTGCAGCTCAATTCAGTTGGTAGTCAATCATAAGCCGCCGAGTATAGTATATAGTACTATGAATATATCTGTCTGTGTGTGTGTGTGTGTGTATATATGTTGTGTCTGTGTGTTTGTATCTTTTTCTAATTCTGCGCATTTCTGAGCGCTTCTAACGCGCAGGCGCAGCTGTCGGATTTGCATTACCGCGTCGAGTTGCCTTGAAATTATGTGAAATTGATCAATTTCAACGCTGTGTGATCCAAACTCTGGCTCAAGCTCTGGCTCCGTCTCTGGCTCCGAGTCTATCTCAGTATTAGTCTCTGGTTGTGGTTGTGTTTGTGGTTCTGGTTCTGACTATGGCTCTGGCCCGACGGCCACTCTCCCAGTCCTGGCGAGTTCATTTAATGTAAAATGTCAATCAAAAATTGCATATACACAAATGAATGGAAAAAACGTTGAGAATTTAATTAGAAATGTGGCGATTGTGGCGCTTTGTCTGGCTCAGTCTACCCAAATGTCTGGGAAACTGGAAAATGCTTAGCTCTAAGAAAAAAAAGGATTAGTCAATTGAAGCAATGAGAACTTCAACTGCGTTTTATGGATGGCCAAAGAAAGAAATTGCTACGAAGATATTTATTTAATTTGCATTATTAATTACCGAACCGTATTTATAACATTATATTTACAATACAAACGGAAGAGCGCAAGATTTAATTGTGGTAAATATTGGTTTGAAATTCTCCGCATAAATACTAATAGAGATGATCGTATGTTATTCAATGCATGGAAAGAAAAGCTTTAATTGAATCATACATAAATATCAAACTAGAGAACGATGAATAAAAGAGTTTTGCTTGAAAGCAAGCCATTCGATTTGGATTTTAATTGATGAACTCACCGTGCGCTTTCGATTCAAAAAACAAATAGTAAGAGTAGTTCCTCAAGTAGCAGCTGAAAGAGAAGGAAGAGGCAAGTTGCATGTAAAATATATGTGTTCCCATGTTTGTTTGTATGGACAGAAAAAGTTTATTAAGACATAACTCAATTCCAAATGATTATAAATTTGTTGGCTTGTGTGTTTACACGAGTGTTATTAAAGTTTTAGCTCTATTCGCTGGAAAGTGTAAAATAAAGTAACAGCCGAACACCAAAACGCTCAAAAGCGGTGAGAAAATGCCCGGGCCATCAAATTATGGCGCTGTCCAGTAGAAGTTGTATTTCCAAGTTGTTGTTGCTGTTATTGTTGTTAATTGTTGATGTTTTGCTTTTTATAGCACTTCCAATTTAGGGGGAACTGCAAGCAGCTCCAAATTAGAAATTCAAGTCCAGGCAGCGGCGGTCAACTTCAAACGAACCGATTGACAGCCACACAAAACACCGAGAGCGCAGTTTTGTGTATTAATTTGTCAACCGATTTGACAATGCAAAAAATAAATAAATAAAAATAAAACCAGAAAGAAAATGACAAGGTATCAGCGAGCTGACGAATTTGTTATACCCCCAGACGAATGATATATAATACAACAAATAATGCAAAATGTTAAGGACTACGTTGGCTGCCGCACTTTCAGAAATGTACTTGCAAATCAGCCGTTCTCAGACGAGCTTGAGAGATTTCATTTTTTGAAGTTTCTGATTTCTAATCAACAATAAACATATACATATATGCATACCCATAGTAATACATGTAAAATAAAACGAATGCATAGAAAAATAACTTATAATTTCCCATAAGTCTAATGTAGCTTCTTCTCTATATATTATTAGACCAAGTTCTTCTGCCAATTCAATACTATTTCATTCGATTTTTGAAGACTTCATGACAAAGTTGCAATACTCAAATGCACAAACATATGTACATATATACACTCATACATATCGTATACGTATCTATAACTTTTTATTTATTTTTTATTATGCTTCATTTCTTTGAATTTCATAATTACACGGCTTTGACCGCTCAACGACTTTGTCTTCGTTTTTTCGGGGCCGTCTTTAGTTATTACCACTCATATGTGTACACAGGTAAATATCTACTGCCCCCTCCTCCTCCCCACACACCCAACTACACAAACACACGCACTGCATGCGCTGAGATAACTGTGTTTTTGTCGCCATTCTCAGTTTTTTCCTGAATGAAGTGGCAACATCTGGGCAGCTTGGCAACTGGTTGTTGAGTGCCTGTTGACTGGTTTTTTTTTTTGGGCTTTTTAGCGCTTGGCTTAATTAATTACGAGTATTGTTGTATAATTTGTAGTTGTTCAGGCATAATTCAGCAGAAACTCATGAATGGCTCGCTTTACACATTTCCGGTACAGTTGCGCTCAAAAGTCTCAGCCAATGGGCCGCGGCCCGCCCAGTCAACTACTAAAAGCAAAAAAAAAAATAAAAGGGCGTTGTGGGCAATGTCAATCAATTGGTTGGCTGCTTCGGCCGGCTTTGCTTGGCTGGTTGGTTACTTTTAGCACTGGCAGAGCTGTGGCCCAAGCAAAAATGGCAGCTGACTGACAGACAGATCGAAAATGCTGCCACAGCAGCAGCCAGCAACAACAACAACAAGAGCACAACTGAAAGGCTGGTCGAGACTTGCAACTTGACAGGCGGTGGCATGGCACGGCCACGACTTGCAGCCAGCCAGGCAGGCAAGCAGGCAGGCAGGCAACAGTGAGCCAAGCCAGCCAAATCGATCGAACTGCCTTCATTAAACAGCGCACTAGCCCTGTCTCGCTCGCGCAATGGTCACAAGCGCGCCCTCTCGCTCTGCCCCAGTGCCTGTGGTCTCTGTCTGGCGCAAGCGCCATGCGACTTTAATAACTCCTTTCCTGCCGCCGATTTGCAGCCGCTACAAAGCTTCGAATCGAGATCACGGCTGCTGCTTCTGCTGCTGCTGCTGCTGCTTCGATCAGGCAGCAACTGAATGGACGAGCTCCACTAATTTCCATGTTGGCCACAATTTGACTTCTGTTCGTTGCGACTTCACTACGTTGCTGCCGTTGTTGTTGTGGTTGTGGTTGCTGTTGTTGTTGTTGTTGTTGTTGGCCACATTTTGCAAATTTGCGCGCCGTGATTGCAGCCTGAATCTCAGCTCAGCTCTGAGCCACAGCTCCGACTGGCACGCAATTTGCGCTAAAAACAAAAACAAAACAAAAAAAAAACCAAGAAGAGCAGCACAAGCAAAAAAGAGAAGCAAAAAACAAAAAGAAAAAAGAGCAGAATCGACCAAGACACATCTGCAACAAATTGGAAGCCAATAATCAAATGTCAGTCAGTGAGTTCTGCTCGCAGTGTGTCAGCTCGCCTGACAGTCATTCAGCGTATTCGCGATGCGGCCACGTAGTTAATCAGTTTTACCCCCAGTGCCTCATTATTCAAAGCCTCCACTCCGCCCCTTCTCTTCGTTTTTATTCTCCCTGCCACCCCATCAGCCGTCTGTCTTCCACTGTTTTATTCTTCTGCCTTTGCTGCGGTAAATATATATATAAAAATACATTTTGTTGTTGTTGTTGTTGAATTCTTATGGCTTGTCCGATCTGCATGTCTATTCATTTAAAGTTTTCGATTTTGATTTCATTTCATTTTGGCATTTGGCGTTTTGCCTTCACGCTTTACTGATTCTTGACGGCTTCTGAAGAGAGGGACCGGACAATGCAAAGGGTATTGGGTAGATATGAGTGAAATTAGCTTAACTTTGCTTCAGCTCTTAATTGCACCTAATGTCGATCGCTTCAGGATTCTTGGTATTGAAGCAATTAACAATTCCATGAGAATTGTATACTATCATTTAAATGGATAGATGAGCTCGCATTGTCGAAATTCTTAATATATTTTAAATATGCAGAAAAAAAGTTAAAAAAAAAAAATTACCTCATAAGAAAATTCCTTGTTTCTTGCTGAAGCAAATATATGTATATGGATATGAAATTTTAGTATTAGAAATAGTTATTTTTAAATATATATGATAAGCAGAGTGAACAAACTTGCAGTCTGAATCTATTTGTCAAAATATACAATGTGGTATATTATAAATACTATTATTATTACATCACAATTATCAATTATTCAATTGCATCAATGAACGTCAGAATTTGTGTTAACTCTCGTATTATTAACAACAAAAATTGAAAACCACCAATGGTTTTTTAACACTGCTTCCGCGTTCAATTATGCCCATGCATTATTACTCGAGCTATTATTATAGATTCTCATCAGCTTGAGCGTTAGAATTAGCTACTATGAGCTCCTGACATTGCCATTATCTTTCTGATCAATACATGGCTCAAGTGTTATTTTTTTTTGTTCGTGATTGGCGTTGGCAGCATTTTTGATTGGTTCCACATTACACGCGCTTTTCGAATAATTAACAATAAAAAATTTCAAACACATTTTGACACAATTTTAATGGTCAATAAAAGTTGGTGGGGAGCGTTAAATGAACAGGAGCACCGTCAAAAGTGCCCCAAAACAACAACAACAGCAACAACACCGACAACAATGGACAAAAAATGTTGTTGTTATTGTCGCTGTTAATGTGGCCATTGTTCGAGTTTTTTGTGGCTTGTCATTTCGATTGCCGTTGCTGCTGCTGCTATTGTTATTATTGTTGTTGACAAATCGATAAACAGCTCAATTAGCATTTTTGATCTTAAAACGTTCCAAGTGCTATGCCGCCAAGCCCAGCAAAAGTAAGCCTTACCCTTCCCCCTCACTTTGGCCCCTTGACGAGCGCACACACAAGCACACACAATCGGTTGACTGGCGGGTGTCAGACGGGATGGAAACGGGGCTCATTGTAAATGGTAATCATAAATCAAAGCATAAAAAATTCAGTTCAATAATAAATTTGTATGCTCGGCCCGTAACGTCGCACAATTATGCAAAATGAGCAGTCAAACTTGGCAATTGACAGTTACAAGTTCGAAATATGGAAATATAAAAAAGTTTTCAGCTTGGCTTCGACTGTAATTGTGACCCCCAACACTTGTTGCAAATGCGATAAGCAACTTAATAATAGAATATCAAGTAGGAAAAGTCACACGGTTCTCTCACATTGACACTGAGACACAGCTTATATCCACATATAATGCGGAAATATTGCGGCAGAATAAAAAACAGACATTTCTGCAACAGAATAAATTATAATCGAATTCAGCAAATAAATGATGCATTTATATAAAAATATTTTTGAATTTTACAATGAATACATCTTTAATAATAGTCTAGTGTAATGCTAAAGTTAATGAAGGGTTCGAGTACAAGTGAGGGAGTATAAGAAATTAAATATTGACTCCGTTTTACTTGTAATTGATCGGATTACTCCATTGTGCTTAAGTTATTATATTGCCCAACCTGATTAGTGCGAAGTTTTTCAAACACATTTTAACTGACCAAGTCATTTAAATTTTCGATATCGAGATATCAAGTGGGATGTTTGGAATTAATAATATACGCCATGGCAATCCTGCCAAAATGACATCTTTATCCATATCAAATGTTGCGTATGAAAAGAAAAAAGGACAAGAGACTAATATTTGCGCACAGGGTATATTGAAGTGTGTTTGGATGGAATGAATGAAGGAGGGAAATGCAAAAGAGTCAAAGAGTTACTTCAATAATTCAATCACGTGTTATCGAATAATTGAATAAGTCATCGTGTCGAGCGACACAAATTTAATTTCAATACGCAGAATATTTAACGTTTAACGAACGTCCAACAGCGTCAAAGACATTGCCGATTGAAGCAGGAGGCATTAACCGAGTTGTCAGCTGAGAGGGGGGAGGGGGGAGGGCGCTGCGATGTAGACGGAACCACTGTGGCAGCCAGGCAGGCAACGTGAGTGATTGTCGCAAAAGCTCAAAGGCAACGACTACAACTCTTCGAATTGTACTGATTTTTATTTATTTTATGTTTGAACTGAAACGCTTATGGAATTTCAAATGATGTGCGACTGCGCCCCGGACTAATGGGGAGACCCCGCATTATCAAAGCCCCAGATATAGCCCAGATATTCGTAATGCCCAGTCAATTGTCAATTGGTGTGGGAAAAAGATTTCGTTTTTTTTCTGTGTTTTTCGTTTATAAACAAAAAGTGGTGAAAGGCGTGGCAAATTTCCATTTGCATGTCCAACTCGTAGAGATCACAGTCGAATTTTAAAGTATGCCCATCTTGAAGAGCTACCTTGAACTTAAAATCACCGATCACTTACCAATTAACCATCTTGACATTCCTTAAATCCCATGAAATCAATGAATTTGTGCTTTGCATGATCCAAAAAAATATGCATATCATTTTGACACGCCAACCAAAACACAAAACTGTTTGTGCGGTATTTATCTTGACACGATAAGATATTCTAAATTATATAATACGTTCCATACCTAAAAAATAGTTTTAAATGCTTTCCCATAATGGAGAAAATATGATCCTTAATGTCTCAGAGGCTGAATTGCCAAAATTTTTAAGTTAAAATAAAACTAATTGATTGGTATATAGCTCGAATTGATCGTAGACGATTATTCTATTTGTATGAATTCCTAGTCAAATTTGACACCATTCACTACATTACCAAAATGTGTCGTTATTTGTAGACAAATGAATTGAAATATATATATGGATACATATATAAAAGTTTATGTATATATTATGCATGTATGCAAATACATGCTTATGATTGTGAAGTGTGGATATCAATAGCAAAACGCCATCAAGGAAATGCGAGGAAATGCGAAACCTGTTGGAATATCCTCACATAAACTGGGTCGATAACTGACCTACAGGACGTTGAGACATGCAACCGGTCAGCCCAGCCAGTCAATCGGGCAATCCAACCGTCAGTCCACTGTTGGATTCAATAGATTTTTGACATACTTGTATTTTCGATCGGCTCATTGAACTTGGAGTAACGTCGAGTGGATTTTCTCATTCACACGCTGCTGTGCCGTGGGAGAAAAATGCGTGAGTTTTGTTTTTGCTGACTTTATTGTTCCTGCTCGTGTTTTTGTTTGAATGTTTTGTTGGCAATTTTTTTTTTTTTGGGGGTCAAAATTTTGCGCTGATTGGCCTGCGTCTTCGCCAGAACTTAAACAAATCAATACGAAAACGATGCAAATGGCAAATGGCATGTCAACAATGCTGGCGAGTAATTGGCAGAGTGCAGAGAGACAATCAGCGCGATGAGGTTCACTCTGATGTTGATGATTGCGTTTTGAATGTGCCCTTGTGTGTGCGAGTGTATGTGATTGGGATCGCATCTCAGTTGCCGCCAAAGTGCAGCTAAACATCTGGAGCAGGAGCAATGGCAAATCACCGCCCAACCTGTCCAACTGTCCCAAAGGCAGGTGATCAGTGATCTTTGCCGACTCTGCGCTCAACGCTCAATTGTACTCCACAAAAGAGAGAGAGAGTGAGTGAGTTAGAGAGGGAGAGAGAGAGAGAGAGAGAGAGAGAGGGAAGAAGTAGGCTTTGATCTGTCACCGCTGACCGCTTACGGCCTTACCGCTCACCAATCGAATCACGGCTGGCGCGCGAGCACCACCAGATAAAATTATTGAAATTACATTGGCAAGACGCCGCAGACGTCGATCAGCTACAAACTACAAACTACAGCTGCAAATTCTGGGCCTGGCCTTAGCTTTTTCGAGCAACGATCTCTTTGAGCTTACGCGACACGATCGCCAACACTTTGGTTGGGCGAAGGAGATCCAGATCCGTTGAGCTGGCCGCCTCGCGTCGCGTCGGCAATAATTATCGCTTTTAGTTTCAGCTTGGCCTGTCAATGTAATTCCAAAAATGTCGTCAGTGTCGCGTTGTACTTGTGTAGTAGCTCATCAGGGCCACAGACCCAAGTCCCATGTCCATGGCCAGGCCACAACAACGGTCCAGAGTGGAGCTCCAGCTCTTGATCGGTACTGTGATTCGATTTCATGCCGCTTGCTTCGCCTTCGCCTTTGACTGTGCTCCTCACTCGTTTTTAAAATGTAATCATCATTAAAATATTTATGGGCTACCTCTCGCTCTAACCAACAGCAACAGCAACACCAACACCAACAGCAACAGCTTCGGTCAACGCAATCCCGTCAGTTAGTTGGGACAAAACTGTGGACGGCATGTAACGACCATACATAGCAATTGGTTCTCACGTTCGAAAAGAAGCGCTGCCAATTTGGCGTCATCGTTGTCACAGTTGGCCGACTTGCAGTTAAAGTTGGACTGAGTGTTGGATGGGGAGTTGGGAGCTAAGAGTTGTCAGTCGGAATCGGGAATCGGGAATCGAGAATCACAGTCAGCAGCATAGTAGTAGTTATACCCAATTGTCATTGTCATCAGTCCGTCGAAGTGCGCTACTAAGATGTAGAACGGCACTAAATCAGTAGGCAACTGGCTCACAGATCATTGACCACAGATTAAACTATGAAATTAGTGAGCAGTTTGCATGGAGAGATGGGGCACAGAGATAGAGAAAAGCCTACACAGCTGTAGGCATCACAGTTAGTTATTCAAAATACAACAAAACCCATATTGAATTCACAACCTCAAGTTACTTATCCTTACATAAATTAAGAATGTCAGTAGCATTAAGCGAAAGTGTTACAAACAACAATTTTGTTGAAACAACAATTTTAAGAATTGAGGCTCAGATCAGCATTATTCAAGCTTTCGATATTAAAACGTTTTCAATAATTATATCAATCATTTATATATAATTATAAATATAATTCAAGTTGAGAAATGCGGATTTTATATTCCAGGTAAATTTCTAAGTAAGGTATACTCGTATACAAATTTTCGTTCAAATCGATCGGTAACCATCCAGGCAACTAGCTCTGTTCGTTCTTCTCCCCCTCAAGCCGCCCATTAACCCGTGTCGACCAACCCTGATGACTGTTCCACCCGCTGCTGTCGCTGCTGCTGACATAAATACAACCACGTTAAAATGACGACGCTTCGATTTGTCTGCCCGGCGAGGCGTTTCATTGTCATTGCCATTGGCATCGGCCCGGGTCTGGCCTGGGTCTGCATCGAAGTCTGAAGTCTGAAGTGACTGACTTACTGACTTGTTGTCATATGTGGCATATGTAGCCTTAAAAGCTGCTGCTGCTGCTGCTGCTGTTGCTATTGCTGTTGCTGTTTATGTTGTTGCTGTGGCAGCTGTTGTCGTTTATCAATTATGACAAATCTTTGCGCATGCGTGGCCAGCGTCGCAGCTATTTTTAAAACTTTTGTAAAAGTGTTTGCCGTCCCTTCCTCATCGTGTGTCTTGCCCCTCATCAACTCCCCACGCTTGGCTTTCTTTCCCTCCATTCGTGTTTCGTTTTAATTTGTAATTATTTCTTGAGCGTTTTTGCTCGTCTTGCCGTCTGGTGATTCTGTTACTCCATCTGCAACTACGACCGACAGCTTTGTGCTTCGTTTTTCTTTTTACACATTATGTTCATTATCATCCTGTATAATTTCAAACGATTCCGTAGTTATTATTGTTTCTATTGTTGTCATTGTCGTTGTTGTCTCTGTTGATGTTGCTCTTTTCTTTTGCATGCTGCTTTTTCGAACTTCATTTGCGCTTCGGTTCGGTGACAAATAAATTAAGTAGCTGGGCAAAAAAGCTGCCTGGCGACTTTGGCCATCATTACAACAACAGCAGCAGCCTCAGCGGCAATAATGATAACAACAACAACAACTATAACAACTAGCTGCAATTAAGAGAAGTTGTCGTTGTTGTTGTTATTGTTATTATTGTCGCTTCACTGAAGTTGTCATTGTGGTTGTCTCTGTGCAAGTTGCTCGACTCGTAACAACAACGCCCCTTTTAAGATTTATTAAATGTTCGGTGATTGGAAGCAGTCAACTCCGACCAAGCCCCAACTTGCAGCAATTACTTATAATGGCGGCCAATATACAATGTGTGTAGATGCAAGTGGAATTATCATTGATCGGTCAACTCTATGCTGAGTTATTCAAATATCTTACCTCAAATAAGTACTATATTTATTTTACTATGTTTGACTAGAATTCCAGGCAGCCAGAAGCCAATTTAATATCGAACTAAATGTGTGATGTGAGCCTAAATACATAAATGCTTCTTTTAATAAATCGAATATCTGACATTTGAAGAGTAATTCTTTCAATTCGAATTATTTTCAAAGACAGGAGCATTGAAAATATATACATATATATATTTGATGAGAAGTATGTAACACAGTAGAAAAGCCATCGCCTACCATATAAAATCCATAACTAAATTCTAAGTCAACATCAGCCGCCAGAGAGAGATGATCATGTTCTTGATTTTGACTATTGACACATCATACAACTATTTAACTGTCCGTCAAAAGACGAACTCCTCTGTGAATACCTTTTTGTTACATACAAATATGAATATGAGTGCAAATATGTATAAATAAGGATGTTTTTAATTACTATTTCCTTAAATTTCGAAGACTGTGCTATTTGTTGGCACAGTTCATTGATTTCTGATTGTGGCGGACATCACAAGCCACAGTAATCAACACATGTCAAAAGCGAACCTCAACTTCAAGCCATACGAATCCCAGTTGCTGCCCACACTCTCCCAGCGGACACTCAATCAGCAGTTGCTCTGCCAACTTAAAGCCAAATCAGCTGCTACTGTGTTGAGCCACCGCTGGCTGCGATGAGTGGTCAATCTGCTTGTGGTGCAACACTGTTTCAATGGCTTCAAAGTATATAACTTGCCGCTGCGAGTTATTTATTAATTTGGCATATGACAAATTATGCGTTGGGCAGCAATTAGTACTGAAATCAACATACAACTGTGAGGCTTCTGTCTCTGACTTTTGTCTTGGCCATGCTCTCTCTCTCTCTCTCTCTATCTATCTCTCTCTCTCTCTATCTCTGTCCCTCTCTATCTTTCTCCCTCTTTCTCTTTTTCTCGCTCTTTCGGGGTCTGGGACATATGCATTTAGCGCACAAAAGCTTCGATCTGTCGGCGAGAACAGGGTCCAACATGAAGTCTCTGTAGCTGTGGTTGTGGCAAGCTGTGGATTTGAAGGACGAGGTGCGTCAACAGACGACAAGTGGCACTTTGGCGCATTAAGAAAATCTGTACAAGTGTCACTTTGGCAGGGCAGCAATGCACTGAGCCAGAGCTGAAATTGGAATTGGGATTGGACTTGGAGTCGGTAGTCAGCAGTCAGCAGTCGGTAGTCGGTAGTCGAGTAGAATTATAACGCCAACGTTGACCAACTGCAGTCCGCAGCGAACAGTCAGCAGCAGCCAAATGCAATTTCACTACACAAGGAGGATTATAAATTTGAGCCTACTGCCAACTCTGCCCCTCTGTGGCTTTTGCTCCCTGGCCGTGTTTAATCACTTTTCATTTAAGCAGCAGCAAAAAAAATTATTTATATATATATATAAATATATATGTTATATTTTATATATATATATATATATATATACATATATATATGAATTTATATATGTATATCTGAAATTTGTCCAGTCATCGGCATTGTTTAATGAGTTGGCAACAGGTTGCCCCCGGTCCGGGTTTGGACGAATCCAACCAGAAAATCAGCAGCCACAGACACTATCGCAGCCGCAGTCTCCGCAGTCCTGCTTCAGTTTCAGCTACAATTTGCTGAGTCAGTGCCGCAAACAGAAGCCAACAGGCCAACAGGCGCAGTCGGCGCATCAGTCAGAGTCTGTCAGGTCCACGGTCAGAGCAGCCAGCCTACGCGTGCAGTTGCTTCCTTGTATCTCCTGCGCCTGCCAGAAGTGTCATGTAAATTCAACTTGTTGGGCGCTGCCTTCGCCACCGTCGTCGCGACGTCGTTGCACTTGACATTGCTGCTGCTGCTGCTGTTGTTGCTGCTGCTGCTGCTGCAACGTGTAATGTCAATTTGACAGACAAACTGTCGACCGTTTGAAGCATATTCAGCTACTGTCTACTGTTGGCCATCCACCGATTATGATTTGTTTGATTATCATCCCCTACAATTTAGCAAATGCGGCATACTGATTATATGATCAGCACCATGAATTTCGAAAAGCTTTCTTTCATATTAAAAGCTCATTCTTAATGCTTGATTTAATCTTTGTCCTTATCAGCATACTTACTTACGCACTAAGTGAATTATCCTGTTAGTCATCTGAAGCTAAAAGCTCCAATGGCTTTAATCAGCTTTCAATCAAAATCTGTTGCTTATTTAGTATGTAATAATTAACTTGCCATAATTTCTTAGTGTTCCAATTTTCTGAGAATATCATTTGGCATAATTGTCCATCCTAATCTTAGCCGATCCTCAGACAAAGAGTCAAAGCCAATCTTTGCAAAGCTCTCCCAAACAACCCAAACGGTCCAAGACCGCCACAAGCTGAAATCGAATAAAAAACCGAACCGAATGTGGTAAAAAACATATGCCGAATGGAATTTGGAGGCAGCCTGGGCCTCGGGTCTCAGTTGTCGAGTCCCTATGGTACCTATGCCACTGTGACTGGCTGGCTGCCGCAGCTACTTCAACTTGAGGCACAGACAAAGTGCTACTTCACATGCTTAGAGGCACGCAGATTACACTTGCATACACACACTCGGGCCGTACACACAATATATAGTACACACTCATACATATGTGTGTGTATGTACATGTGTATGTATGTATGTATATACTGATGTATGGATAGCCTGGCGTTGGCATCCACAGCATTCAATAAAGAATTTTTGCGATTTTTATCTTGTGCGCGCCTTGCCGCGTCACCCGAATACGGACACAAATACAAATACAAATATAAATACAAATACAAATACAAATTTGAATGCGAGTACCCGTTGCCTGTTTGGCTAAGTGATGTTAGTGTACGGCTGCTCCTTGCTTAATACTCATAATTGATTAAAAAGAAAATTTCCATGGCATTTATGCGTACCACGCCACTCATATACACAATGTCGAGTTGTTGACAGCCCCCAAGCAGTCGAAGAAGAAAGACTCAGCAGACCTTAAGTCTGAGGTTTGCCGGAGATGCAGACGAAGACGATGACGGTGACGGCGACGGCGACGGGGACCAGAGGTCGGCGGTCGGCGGTCGGCGGTTGTCGTTGGAGTTTCTTCTTTGGAAGTAGTTGTCGAAATGTTTTTATTTGTTATCGATTAATCGCTTGAATCAACAGCCAGCAGTCAGTCGTACAGTGGCAGTTGTCTGTCTACCTCCCTTTACCTACATATCTGTTGTATCTTTCAGATACGTATTCACAATCGTAAATGCTTATATATTTTCGTATGCGTATCTGTATCTGTATCTGTATCTGTATCTGTATCTTTTGCATGCCGGCTTCTCTTCTTGCTGGAAATGTTGCTGTGTAATTGTTTTGAAGTTTGCCTTAAAGATTGTTACCAACTGCAGGCCAACTGCCCGTCAGCCTCGACTCGACTGTCGACCGAGACTGGAACTGGGACTGGAACTGCTGCCCACAGCTCTGCTGGCTCTCAGCCAGCAATTGTGCATTTGAGTCGAGAGCCGAGATTTGCGCTGCTGTCAAATTCTGATTGATCGATTGTTTGCACACGTTTTTATGAGCTTTCTTCTGCAGCGCATTTATTGAGTATTTTATTAATTTCAACTGATCGATGAGGCATTGCCTGGTGGCAGTTGCAGCTGATGTTGCTGCCGTTTCTGCCGTTGCTGCTGGCGCTAGTCTTTAATTATCCACGGACCTGCTACACTTGGCTTTCTGTGGGTGGGTGGGTTTCACGTTGAGCTGAAAGCGTGTCGAAAGCGACAAGTACAGAGCTGTATATTGAATGACAGAACAAGGTCAACAAAATGATTATGTTAAAGAAATAAGTTTTAAATATTTTCGCTATGTTTGCCTTGTTACCCACATCCAATAACTTGTTATGAATTCATAAATCGACTATACAAGTCACTTAGTCACTATTTAGTATATATACGAGTATACATATATAGATATAAAAGTGATTTCCAAACTTTTAAATAGTCACTTTATCAATTGGGCCCTTAGTGCTGAGTGCCGCACTTCTGCGAACTGATTGATTTCGATTGAAGATCTCTTCTACGAAGTATAGCTACCATTTGACACCGTTTTCAGAGCCGACCCAGTTATGTCCCACGTGTCGATGGGCGTACAGATAACGAATACCAGATCAGCTGCAGCCCTCCTCGCGCACAGTGTGCCGCAATGGGTACATTTACAGCGGAATTTTGGTAGCTCTGCTGCATTTTGGTAGCTCATTGAAGCGCAGCTTTCAATACCCTACGATTTTGACAGGTCAAATGTAAAAAACAAAATAAATAAATAAAGTATTCGTTTTGGTGTCACTGTCTCGCCTTGGGGCGACAATATCGCACCCGAAACGCTACGAAAACGCGGAAAAAACATATTAAATACAAATTTCCTGGTAATAAAACAGTGACACAGCACCATGGGCCTGGGCGGAGGGCCGACAAGGGGCTGCCAAATAAAGAAATAAATCTTTACAACCAAAAAAAAAGTGCCCAATGTCCAGACAGAGATGGCTATAGAGCTGGTATTAAAGAGATCTTACACTGAGTGACTAACTGCTGCGACCATCGACAACCAAAGGCATCGGTTGCCTTGATATGGTTGTTTTTGTTGTCGCTGTAGCGCATTTTGTGCCTCTGCCTTTATTGTTATTTTTGTGTATTTCTTGTATCAGCGTGTAAATCTCGCTCACACACACAGCCCGCCAGATGAAATACTGAGCTGAGCTGAGCCAGCTTAACTGAACTCAACTGGACAGAATTTTTATTGGAAATCTGTACGTAGAAGTAGTCATCATCATCATTATCATTATCATCGTGATTGTCATTATGTTCAACGGCAGCCGACGCTTGTTCCTTGTATTTGGTTTTTGATTATTTTATTTTTGTTCTTCTGTTTTTTTTTTTTCAGATGCATATCTCAAAGCGCGTTGGCAATAAAAATATATATGAGCTGTTGATGACTGCATATAAAAATTATTCGAAATCAGGCACGAAAGTACAAAGAAAACAGCAACAACTACAAAACGAAGAGAAACCCTTGAGTTCTCTGATATACAGATGTATGTCGAGCCTCTGACATCGCCACATCTGCAACATCTCAATGCCCCGGAGCATCACTGATCCTGGCCAACTGTCGGGACTGGACTAATGCATTCACGTGCACCATTTTATTTTCATGTTTTAGAAATAACGTTTTATTTTAAAAACATATCAGCAACACTGAAATAAAAGGCTGTCGACTGTAAATTACAATGTTGAGCATTAATAATAAATTCACTTTGCAACCGGCCTAAAAAATTACAACATCTGAATCCCACAATTTATACACGGCACTAGACAAAATGATACTTTTTCAACCGTGCAAAGAAAATCACGGCTATAATTGAGCACATATTCGATTCAGCTTTACGTATAAAGTTCCACATTGACGATTAGGTGCAAAACTTAAGTTGGATATGTTAAGATGAATTGTTTAAATCGACTTTTTGACGACCATAGTCGATTTAAGCAAAAACATGCTAAAATTATTTAAAAATATTAAAGATTACATCTTTGTTTGCAGTTTGTCAACTTGTGAATCCTCTTGACTCCGAAGCAATTGGCCAGCGAGGGGCGTGGTATGACGATGGAGAATGCATTTAATTGCTATAATTTTTCAATTGTAACAAAACACAGCCACAAACGGCCATCCACAGACAATGCAACAAATCATACAAAAGGCAATTGCAACTGCAACTGCGAATGCGAATCGTGAATTGTGAATTGTGAATTGTGAATAGTGATTGTGAATGTGCATGCGAATGCAACGAGCCATTCAGCCAGGTGAGTGAGTGTGTGCGTGTGTGCGTATGCATGTGTGTGTGTGTGTGTGTGTGTGCCTCTGTGTGTGTGTGTGTATGTGTGACACAGATTTCCTGAAATCAAATCTAGCAAATCAAACCAAAACACCAAACCAAACCAAACGCAACTCAACTAAACCGAACTGAACCCAACCGATGCCCAAACTGATGTCAGCAAAAACTAAATGGCAGCGTTTTAAATGCTCTTTAGTGTGGCTTACATTGCGTAGGGTGTTGTTGTATTAGCAGAGGCAGGGGCTGCTGCTGGGACAGTTGTTGGGACTGGGGCAGGGACTGAGACTGGGTCGTACAGGCGCCGGAGCGTGCCATCAATATGGCAAACAGCAAACGGCAAACGACAAACGCAAACGCAAACTTAGGAACGACTGAGTGACTCGACGCGGCGGCATTGAACAGAACCGCAGTCGAAGGCAAAGCTGAAGCTGATGCCGATTCTGATGCCGAAGCCTTAGCCCAGCATTTAGCTAGAACAGCTGCACTGAGCGACAAAATATCTACCCATACAAAGAGCAAAAGCTTCAAAACCAGACATTTTAAAATTGACAACGAAACTGATAAAAACAAAAAAAAAAACAATTAGTAAAAACAATCATTGAAGGGTATATAAACAGAAATCATCCATAAGCATGTAGGGTATATTTATTTCACTTTTTATCGCTAACTTTCCTAAATTCGTTTAAATCGAAAAAAAACTAATAAGAATAATAAAATGTTATATGTGTATTTTAGGCATATATACACCCCAACAAAAATGAGTTCATATATATTTTTAGAGGTTCGCGCTTGCGACTTCTTCCAATCACCCCCCCCTTCGGCTCCTTATTTTGTAAATTTTAAGGCTCTCTACAGGATATCTGCTAGTCGGCCACTATTCTCAAGGATACACTGCATTGCAATATTTGGTCGTAATAACATAAATAAAGTCCAACACTTATGTCTGGGAAGCTGAATCACTGCGTTTAATGTTATTTTCTCAGTGCAGAGAAGCAGATAAACATATGGCTAAAGTTATAGCCATAGCTTTAGCTATAGTTACAGATACAGATACAAATACAGATAGAGAAACAAGCACACTTATGTATAAATAGGTCGGCCTTGCTGCCGTTGCTCAGTCAGCAGCGCTTGGTAGCTGGCTGGCATCTGGGTGTACAATTACCTTAACGCATCGACAATTATACGAATGGTTGGCCGCCGCACAATGGGCCACAGCTGCAGACGGCAGCGAGCAACCTATCAGGTGCGATATGCGATACGCAGCCAGGGCAGGGCAGGGCAGGGCACGGCAGGGCATGGCGGCGGGGACAATTGCGCCACGACGCGTTGCGACTGGGCGCCCAAGAAGATTGTCAGTCATTCAGACGTTCAGTCATTCATTTGCTCAGCTCTTCACTTTTGCCTGACGCCAGCTAACTAACAACAAAAAACACAAGAAAGAAAAGGCAACAAACAACAATAATAACAACAACAACGACAAACATAAAACAAAACGCCCCAAAAACACTTTGGCCTGCTGGGCACGGGACATGTGTAAGTTATGCGTATGTGTATGTGTGTGTGTGTGTGTGCGTGCGTGTGTAAGTGTGGGTGTGTGTGCGGGTGTATACATGTGTCATAAGCAATTTGGGGGCGTTGTAGAAGGTATTGACACCGCCAACAATGACGACAAAAACGGCAACAAAGATGTTGATTTTGATGACGACGTTCGCAACGCGGGCCCATCTTCTTGTTGCCTCGTGCTTTTAATTGTTGCACGCTACAGTGTGGCAAGGCTTTTAAATAAAATGTTCTTAAGGTGATTCAGGATTGAGCTGAAGAAACACTTCCATATATATTTGGATTAATCAGTGAATTCGAGGGAACCTTTGAGCCGGTGTTAAAATTATGATTTATATGCTGATTGAAATGTATTTTACATCTTGTGCAAAAATCAGTTAAGGTCAGAAGCCGGTTCATGAACAGAATCGCTGGTATAGTCAAGAGAACTTGTCCTCAGGATCAGAAATAACTCACGATGATAGACAAATTACAGAAACCATACAAAATTAACCAAAATATTAACAGCTGTAGTAAAAAGTAGAACACATATTTAATAAGTCAACTGTTCTGGTAGCAAAAATTTCCAAAATCTTTAAATTTTGAGAATTCCACTAGAAAAGTCTACGAATTATTCCACTGTACTCACTGCCAGCATTCTTAGCGGGTCTTCACTCTACCAACTATCAACCAACTGACTAACATAGCGCACAGTCAACGGACTAATGGCACACTATAATTTATTGAAATATATATATACATATATATATATATGTATACATATATATGCTCAGATTGGATCAAGCTGTATTGAAAAGTTTTGCAAGCAAAAGCAGCATTCAGCATTCAATTCAATGCCGGAATCAGTGGCTCAGGGTTTTTAGTGGGTGCAGCTCTGAATGTGGATATGTATGTGCATGTCAGTGGAAAAGGATGCAGGCTCTATTTACTTTTTAATTGGCAAAATTAATGCAATGCAATGAAATGAAGCCCATCAAGGCAATTGAGGGGCAGGAGTGCGGCCAAAAATGAAATTGAAGCCGAAGCCTGCAACAGCTCGGCGGTTCAGTGGCTCAGTTGCTGGCATGCCAACGGCACATCGACGCACTGGCTTGTTGATATTGCTCTGCGGTTTGTTTTCGTTTTTATTATTGTTGTTGCAGTTGTTTTGTGTAATTCTTAGAAATTCAATTTTCAACTTAAACCGCCGTCAGCCGACGCGCGGAATCAGTTTCGCGCCCGCGCCCGCGCCACCTCCCTTGCCCTGCCCACACACAGTTCTCCATCCCTGCTCGGGTGCCCCGCTCTACAAGTGATTAAGTGAAAACAACAACAACAACAATAACAACAACAACAACACCAACAAGAACAATAATAAGCAGAACATCAGCAACCCCAAAGTAGAAGCACATGCAAAAAAAAAAAAACAAGGAAAAAAACTGAGCTGGCGGCTTTACGGTTTTGATCCATTCGCATAATATAATGATGATCATGACAATCATGAAGAGCGAGCGATGGCATTGGCATTGCGTCCCCTACTTCTCCTGCATCTGCTCCTCCTTGCACCACCTCTTACCCTGACCCATACGCTCCTCCACAGTTTTCCAGTCAGTCAGCCCAGTCAGTCACACATATTGAAATAATTATTATCTGCATTTCGAGATCAACACGCCAAACGGAGCCGAACCAGCCCCGGGCAGGCAACGACTGCGATAGCGGCAGCAAACAGCGAACGGCATCAGCATCAGCATCAGCATCAGCAAACACCAAGAGCGACAGCGGCCTCAATTCCTACGCAGCTTCAATTTGAAGGCCATAAAAAATCAACGCATATTGCACACTGTCAAAGTCATCATCCAGCCGGGCGGGCAAGCGAATTCGAATCCGTATCCGAATCACAAAATGCCCCCACCCTGCCAAACACTCCCGGCTGCTTCAAGTTGGAGTTGAGCCACCCAGCAGAGTCACAATGTATAGCTCATTAGCAGCCAGACCCTTGGCCTGTCCTGTTTCCTACAGTCCTGTACTCTGCCACATAAATGGCAGCCGGCAACAGGCACTGAGTAAGGGAAGTGCTAATCCTTTGACAAAAGCTGCGGCTACCTCAAAAAAAAAAAACTTGAGAGATTTCGCGCATTTCGGCACACGCAATAAAGGCGAAGAAAGCAGCTCTACAACAATAACACACACACTTTCAAGGTGAGCTGAGGCTGAGGCTGAGTTTTAAGCCCGAATCGAGACCCTGGCACAATGCTGAGCGTTATTCCCCCCGGGAGTCCGAACGTATGCCAACAAACAGACTACGACTCTCGGATCTCTCTCTCTGCAAGTCCGCTGCCCCACCCCCTCTGTAACGCCCCCCTTCCCCTCTCGTCATAGCACCCTTCATTCGTCTACGTCTCAGCTGGCGTGTAATGCGACGTGTTTGCCTCAATTCGAGCATATGAAAACGGTTTATTTTGCTCGATTAAGTCGCCCGCTTTTGAAATGCGAGTGCCATGCAAAAAAAAGAGAAAAAAATCCTGAATATAAACGAAACCCAACCCAAAAAAATTGAATGAAATCAAAATTGCGGGGGCGCTGCGAGGTTTGTCGCACAGGAAGCTGGCAAGCGACAGGAAGCAATAAAAATCCAAATTGGATGCCAACTATTGAAAACCGTTTGCCTGCCAATTTCTTTTCAACTGCCAGCCAGGCGGTGACAATGGATTAACGATTTAAGCTGGCTGTGAAGAGAGAGAGAGACAGAGAGGGAGAGAGAGAATTGGTTAAATAGCTGCCCTCAAATGAAAAAAGGAACTAAGGAGAAAAAGACAAAGATTTATGGACTCAGAAAACAACTACAGAGTTTGGCTCATGAGAACTTAGGATTGAGAACTTCAAAAACTTTAATTATCTTCTATTTAGAAAATGCATATGTTACAGATAAACCTAATCGCATTTAAGAACATTAACCTCAACGTGTTAAAAAGTAAAATACTCACAAACACCTACACTTGGTACAGTTACAATAAATATTCCCCAACAGATTAAGATAAAGCTTAAGTCCACTTGAAAACACATATGTTCAAATAATTGTTACGATCCTACAGATACGATCTCGTTGGTAAATATTTTTGCAAGTCCACTATCCTTTCTCTTGGCTCTCATGCATTTCTGTTATGTAAGGGGGCAAGTAAATGGCAGATTTTGAAAATTCGATAAATTACAGTGACCGTAAAAGTCAAAGAGTGTCCAGCTGCTGGCAGAATCAGCGTTAGTTACGAGTGAAGCAAGTCATAAAACTTTCCCCGATAAACCGATAAGCATCAATGACTACAACTCTGCATTTCGCTCAATGGAACAAATCGAACTTGCCAAATGACAATAAAGATCCGAACAGGTAGCCTCCAACAGTAGCTCATACCCATAGTTTTATGATCGCCATAAAATAAGTCAAAGGTTTCAATTACGCTCGGTCCTGAGACCCTGTCGATAGCATCTACTCGAAACGATCGTCGCGACAGTAGCCGAGCCATAAAACCCATTCGCTTCGTGCTCATAAAATCAATTTTAATGCGCAGATTTTCCAAATCTTGATGACTTTATTAGTTGTCATCCCAAATATAAGAAGAAAGCGTAAAGTCAAATAAGTTACTAAGGATACTATCCGGAATAGTATTTCACCTGTAAAACTTAATTTCTTTGTGCATCATGGAGCACAGTAAATAATTTAATTACTTAGATATCTCGCAATGTCATATCTTGATTTACATCAGCCATGATTCAAAGAATATTGCGATGCTAAAGTAACTTGACTAAAAACGTTTCATTAAAGCTTGATATCATATCAAAAATGGCAACTGAAGAATGTCAAAAAGCCCAACGTAAAACTATAAAATCGGACTATCGAAACTACAACTGGTCAAATTATGTGATTGTCATAATTCTGAAAAGTCTGAAGGCTGAAATCTTAAAATTTGTGCATATTAAACAACTTAAGATGAGATAAAGAATAAATATTTTGATCAAAAATAGTTTCAAGTAAATTTCGATGATTAAACAAATGAAATCCATTTTATTATCGATGAATATTTCAAGTACATTTCAATTTAATTCCAAAATTTTGTCTACTTACGGTGGCAACCAAGTGGGCCTCAATAATGCGTGCCGCCCACATGGCCAAAGAAAGAGCGGGACAGAGAGAGAGAGGGAGAGAGAGGCAGAAAGCTGCAGAGACAAACAGACGAGAATGCAAGGAACGCCCCGCCACAGAGCAAGGCGACAATATTTATAACTCTGTGTGGCGCGTCTCAATTCATTTGGCTCTATATATGATTATGCCCCGGGTACCGGGCACCGGGTGACTGCTCTACCGAGTACTCTGCCTCCAACTGTAGCTCCATCTGCATCTGTATCTTTGGCTGGTGCCTCTGCCTCTGCCACTGCCGCTGCCGCTGCCGCTGGCTCTGACTGCTGACTGTGCCTGAGTGTCTGCCACCTACGTAAGCGTATAATTCGTTTAGCGTCAGCAGCAGCAGTCGAAACAACTACAACAACAACAACAACAACGCAGAACTTAATCAGTCACTTTAACACCAAGCAGTTGCCACAGTTGCCACTTACAACGCGCTGCAAGGCGACCCGCAAATGTTGCAACGAATGTTGAATGCGTGAGCGTTGGGAAAACTGGCAAACTGGCAAAACTGAAGAGCTGGATAGCTGGGCTACGTTGATCGCCTGGTCTGGTCTGGTCTGGTCTGGTCTGGTCTGGACTGGGATATGATAGGATGGGATGGCGCTGCTGCTGTCATGGTCGATATTGCGTTGACACCAAATTTGCATTAAAATGCAATTGCCGCAGTCGCTGGGGGGGATCGTAATGCATCTTTAGTGTCTATTGAGTGGTGCATTAGTCATATGTGAAGGTGGCAGACACAAACGAGAATCAGCACAGCAACAACAACTAAAAACAACAACAACAACAAAAGCAAAGAAAGTTCTGTTATCTGAAGCATGCCAAAGATTACATACTCTTGTAGACCAGAGTCTACTTGATCACATCTAAATCTTTACAAATCTACAAAACTGATCTATTGTTTCTATATTTGATATAGAATGTCGTATATTGATGTGGGTATTTGAGTAGCATTTCGAAATGAGTTCGATTAAGATATCTTAAGGATCAAGAAAGTTGTTCATGGCAGTACAAATTGCTAGACTGATTGATTCTATAGCAGCTCTGCAACTGCAATTCTAATTCTGATAAGGAATACACGCGGACAGCTTATCAGATCGTTGATGTCTGCCTCAATGCGTAACACAGTTCTAGACAAAATAATAATACCAATGGCAAAACTACAATGCAAGGGTAGCGCAAAAAAAGAAGGACAACAAGCATATCAATTAAGGCGCAAAATATAGAAACGAAAGCACTCAAAAAGCACTTTGATCTTGCCAACTTTACGATGCCTGGAACATCTTTCGCTTGCCACTTGCATGCATCTCTTCAGACTTATTGCTGCACTTGGATCAGGTCAGACGCACGTCGCGGACATTCCAATTAAAAATAGTTTTGACACGTCGCGAATTTCACGACAATTTCTTGATGCCGCCTGTAGCAATAAATTAATTACAAAATTGCCAACTCTGGCTGCTGCTTCTTTGGCTGTTGCTGGTGCTGTTTCTGTTGCTGCTGCTGCTGCTGCTGCTGTACAGTTTATGGCCATGGCTAAAAATCAAATGTGCTGGCATGTGGGCGTGGGCCAAACAGGAGGACGCTCTACAAGCTCTGCAGCTCTTCTTTTCTTTTTTCTTTTTCTTTTCTTTTGACATCAACTCCATTGTGTGTGTGTGTTGTGTGTGTGTGTTGTGTGTGTGTATGTGTGTGTGTGTGTGTGTGGGGGCGTCACGTTGACAACAACAACGAAATTGAATTCCATGCGAAAGGGCACTTGGTGATAGTTCAGCTCAGCTCACCTCATCGCTGCTCAACAGTCGCCTTTCTCTCTCTTATAATCTTTGGCGCTGGCAAGCTGCTGCTCTTGATCTCAGCGCGCTTGGCTCTTCAGCAGCTGGAACCGCTGACTGGAGAGTCTAGTGTTTGCTTGCCTGTTGTTTGTAGACAACTCTCCACAGCCCGGCCAGGCTTCCAGCTTTTGATGCAGTCGCTCAGCTCTGGCAGCAGCACACATCATTGAACAGCGGTGGAGCGAAGGGAAAACAGTGGGTGGGTCATGTGAATTTTAAAAACAAAACAAAAACACACACACACTCACACACACACACACACACACAGATTGCTGTCCAAGAGCAAAAACTGAGCATCAAGTTATTTATGCAAGATTCTGCGTATTGTTTCGTTCATGTCAAATTATTGACCCGCTCCAAGCACTTTGAAATGTTTATGCGTTTTCATGACTGAGATGAGCAATTGATAAATCCAGCTCGAAATTATGAATATGCAAACGTGGCAGACAGCCAGACAGCCAGACAGACAAACAGACAGATAGACAGCTAGCAGCAGCCAACAAGAAGCAGTCACAGCCAGCAGCCAACAGACACCGCCTGCTGTTTTTGGGCCGACTCAGTCAGTAGCCGTCTTTAGACTTGGGCCACGTTTACACGTGACCATTAAACTGCTGTCTGACTGCTATTCAGATATCATATTCATTTGGCCACAGAATGGCTTCTGGTTCTCCATCTCCATTTCAAGTGTCTACAAACCAACATTACGTTTCTATTGGATTGTGATTAATGTGAATTAAATATGTATGTAAAAAATTAAGTAATACAAATAAGATTTGTGCACACTACTGCCAACAAATTAAGCAACTATGCAGAATTATTATGCTAACATACAAAGGGCTTATATATTAAATATGAAATGCATATTGTTTGTACATATTCTATATTTAAATAACATTCTGTGTAGATAAATATTTATGAATGAATTGCGACAACATCACCTCAAATTCTATGTCTTCCACAGAGATACATATTATTGAACTAAATATATGAAATAGATTAATAACTAAATAGTAAGTGATAATGCCGATAATCATCTTAAAATATACATAAATATGTAAGTAAGTCCAGATCATTCGTTTTTATTTGAGCCCCGAATATATTTTTATATATTGTTGACACTATTTGACTGCGTTTACTGTATGCCGGATTTTGGGTTGCACCGTGTAAACTGGCAATATCATTAACAGAGTGAACACCAAAACTGTATGCAACACGGAGCTGGAACTAGGTGTGTGAAGCACCCAACTGTGCTGATTGTGGCCAGGCCATTTATTTGTTATCAGTTACAAGCGATCAATACAGCAGCAATCAATATGGTCAATAAAGTTCGGCCGCGTCGCTGACTGGCTGCCGGCCAAGCTGCAGGCTCGCAGGCTCGCTAGGGAGTCACACACCGTCCAAGTCCAAGTCCAAGCCGGAGCTGGAGATGAAGTTGATGTTGGCGCTGGGAGCTGAAAGCTGTTGGAGAGTTGGATGGAACAACAGACGAACAGACGAAGATCGCTGCGTGCCCAGGCGCTGTGGCAGCTTGGTCAGATACAAGGCAACGTGATGTACACAGTTGAAACCCAAGAAGCCCAACTCACAGCTCACAGTTCACAGCTTGCTGTGTGTGTTGCTGACTGCGGTTAGCGGACGATGGTCGTCACTGGGCTCATGTTGTCAGTGTTGTTGTCGCTTGATCGCAAATTTGCCATGGCAAGCTTGACAACTTGCAACTGGTGACAAACGGGGGGACGGAAAGCGGAAGGGGGACGGGCAGCTTCAAGTCCCGGCACCTTAAACTAATGTTACAAACTTTTTGGCATGTAGCCAAAGTACGCGACTCCAAGATCGGGGCCCTGTTTGCGATTCAATTCGCTGCAGCGAGTGGAGTACCCCTTTGGCCCATAGCTCTGGCAATGGCAATGCGATGCAAAGCGACTCCACTTAATTCGACTGGCTGCAGCCAGCCAGCAGAGTCAACAAATTGGAGATCACGGTTTTCATGTACTACATGCAAATTCATTGCTACTGTTGCTCTCTGCCCAGCTCGGACTTGTTGGTCTCTGTTTGGGGCTGCCTGGCTACGGCTACTGTGTATCTCTTTGTATCTCTGTATCCATAACCATAAAGCCAGGCAGCATCAGCCGGAAGAGCGAAACTTAAATAAACAATACAAACAACTACCTAGCTTCTGCTGCTGCTGCTGCTGCTGCTGGAGACAACAAGCGAAACCAACCAGCGCAAACCCAACGTAAGCAGCCCAACTCAAGTCATTCACAAAAGCAGCAAACTGATACCCTACACATCTATCTGCCGGACATTACGCACCTGTTTATGGGTCAGCAAATAGCAACTTGAGTTATACTTATTCTACGTGCAGCTGGGACACATATCTGCTAGGACTCCCATATATTAAAATATTGTTTGTTATTGTTTTGTCAAACAATGTTTCCACATTTTCAACAGAAAAATATCTCAAATTGTTATTAGAAATTAATAAAAAACTTATTTCATGATTCACAAAAACTATAGGTTCACTTCACACGGTAAAAAGTACAAAATAATAGAAAATAAAAAAAAACATGAAAGCTATATGAAAAGAATAATAATTATAACCGAATCAGCTATCGAAATCAATGGACCCTAATGTCCTGGGCTATATATGCAAAATAGCTGAACTGTTTGATCAGCTTGTCCGACTATCGAATATTCGTCGCCTTTTTAGGTGCCCCGAGCAGCATTTGTCCACTGGCGACAGGAAACCACCGCCTGCCCCCGCCTGCACCGGGATCGCAGCGCACGTGGCTACCCTGGCTGACAGGCAACAAGGCGAACTGACTGGGATTGGAATTGGAATCGGGATTGGGTTTGGGTTTGGGTTTGCAACTGTGCTTGTAAGACGAGGCACGGCCTGACGCTGCAAATAGCATCATGATATACTAATAGGCACTCACACACAACACGACGACAACTTGTATAATTTCTGGCGCCATTCCGTGGACAAATGTATAAGGGTATATTATTAAACTTGAGCTGCAATAAACAAAAACATGATCAATGATAGATTTGTTTATTTTGTTAGTTCCGCTCAAGGAATGTTCCAGTGGGTAACACCCATCAACGACGCGTCTCGCATTTCAGCAAGTGATAAACAACAAGAAAGCTCGACTAGAAGGTATCCCAAGTCCAGATAACAAATAAAAAAAAAACTAAGCTGCTCCGTGCTTTTTCCCCAAACTGAAATCAAGGGCGTAGTCAGTGAATATCAACTTTTAGGTAAATAATTGTGTAAGCCAATTTATATTTTTATTTATGCAGCTGCCCCCCTGCCTAAGCCTGGCTACGCCAATAAATCCAAAAATATGTTTGAGTTAATGAAGTGAGTGTTTCTTATTCGATCTTGTTGAAAATCAAGCATATAATATATATAAAATATATAAATCGTTTGAATGGATGCATTTCTGTACACGAGTTCACAGAAATTTGCAAGTTTATTTATAGATGGCTAGATCACCTCGACTTTTGATACTGAAGCAGACATATGTATATATGAACTTTTTCAACAACATCATCATACACTTTTATCTTTATCTATATATACCATATATCTTCATCTAAAATATCTTTACACTTACACAATTAGGTGCCACAGACGACATTGACTTACCCGTGGGCCACGCTACTGCACACAATTCAATTCAATTTGCCTTAATCGAATATCACGCACGTTATTTTCAAACACTCGTTCGCTGATCAATCAGAACGTGGCAGAGCTGCGGTCAGTGGCGAAATAAGCCAACTTTGATTACGAGCATTGGCGATGAGCTTCGGAGCTGCCAACTTGCTGGTGACAAAAGTATATTTCGCATGCTTGCATTTGCCGAGACAATCGAAATGCAATGTGGCAAAAATAGATATGAAAACATACATTTTTGACAACAAATTCAAAGATACGAATAAAATTATATAAATTTAAGCGGAAGAAATGCAATTATAAATTTGATATTAACGAAAACATCAATAAAGTAAAGAATATATTGAGACTGGAGAGAAACAGAGAAATATCAAGTTGGAGGGAAAAAGAAAGTAAAAATAGAAAATTGTATTTGTTCGCCAGTTCGATTTCGTGTATTCAATCAGTCAAGTTTTACATATTACTGCTTAAATGACGTCACCCAAATTGTGCAAGGCAAGTGCGTAATCTTTTTCGCTCATTTGATAATTTCAAATTGTAAACAAATTGGTCTGATTAACAGTGTTCGTCGAAATAATACAAGCATTGAGCTGAAAAGTAAGTTTGTGGGTAGTGGCAGAGTCTGCTGCAGTCCCAGTTGTGCACATATTACATCATAAACGTATTTATCAATAATCACACTATATATTCATGATATGGATGAATCGAATGATGGCAAGTCACATGCACAGATGTATGTATGAGTGCCTCTCTCTCAACTGTCAACTGCGAGTGGCTAACAATTTTGCGGCCATTAATTTGTGGCATGTAGGCCATAAATTCCAGTTGCCAGTTACAATAAAGAGCGGCCCGGAAGCGCGGCTCGAGAAATGTGTAACAAAACGAGCAACAAAGGCAAAAACAAACATTTCCTGTGGCTTTTTGGACCGCCTTGCTTCAGGTAGCGCTCTCCTCTTGAGATTAACCTTACAAATTATTTATGTATATGTATTTATTTTTATTTTGTCGTTGTTAGAAAATCAAACAATTAACCTCGAACTTGCGCCTTGTTGTTGCCACCGCTGCTGTTGTGGTTGCTCAGTGCTTACAACATGTTTGAGACATACAAATTTCCAATTAATTTTTGTTTTTGGTCTTCGGTTTTAGTGGCAACGTCTACAAACTTCCACGGAACGCCAACAAGAGCCACCGCGACAGACAGACAGACACACAAAAAAAAATTGTCACAGCCGCCGTTTACAAATAATTTTTGTTTCTTTCTGCTCTTTGGGGTTTTCAATGGAAACGAAACACATAAAACATGGCCAACAAGCCGGCCAAGCGACCGCCACACAAAATATAATAAAAATCCACACACACACTCACACGCACACACTCACACACATACACGTACATGAGCTAAATGTTAGCCAGGCCCAGACCCCGAAAACCGATCCATCCCGCCACCCTCGGATCGCTCAGACAACTTCAAACGGGAGCAATTAAAAATTGCTACGTTTATTTGTGTTTGTTTTTTATTTGTTCCTTGATTTTGTTTTCCAAAATTTGATGCAACACTTGACTAACCGATGCTCTTACTTTAAGGGTAATATGTCGGCTCGTCGCTGGATTTTGGTGGAGCTAGAGTTCAAACTGGTCGACGGGTGTAGCTTTTCATCATCAAGAGAAGTAAGCGCTGAACCCGAAGTTAAAGCATAAAGCTCAGCTAGAAGTCAGCGTAAGTATGATAAATATTTGTAGAATACTGGCCTAGATCAATCAGTTCAAAGTCAAGACTATTTAAGATCTACAACTGCATTAGAAAATAACATTTTTAAACTGCTTCCACAACTGGATTAACTCTTAGGACAATTTGTATGCGAAAGCCCGATTTAAATATTAATACGCTTGCAAACATACCTCAAATGTTCCGTATAAAGGGACATTTAAGCCAAGTTTCAACAAACCAGCTTAATGACTGAAATTTCTTAACTGAATTTTTCTACATACATATCGAGTGCATATTCAATTAACTCAGAGATGACAGTGAATTCGTGATACGTGTCTTGTTTAAATTCGAATACCCTAAGAAATTATGAATTTAAGCTCAGCTCATATATGAAGAAACCTTCAGTGGAAGCAAGAGTTTTCTTCTACACTTATTTATATATGTAATTAGAGTCGTCAATAATTTTATATACAATACCTTTCCACCAATTCTTGGAGAGCAGATGCGCTTACACAGATTCAGTTTTTATCTGCAGAACGTCCAACGACCTCTGGAATGTCACAACTAATGCCCAACAATTATGCGCTCTGTCAAATTAATTTTTTATGACTTTTCAGTAGTTTTTATCAATGTTCCCAATATAAATCATAAATAAAAAAGAAGAAATACTTTTAAAATTAGCAAGTTAACTGATTACTATAAATAAGTTAACAATTAGTTCAAATCAGAAATATTCCGAATACATTTCAAATATCAATTGGCAGAATCAAGTGTGTAAACGTTATATATATGTAAGTATGTGTATATATAATATATGCGTATTGTTTGTGTGGATACAGATTGCCCCAACCAACTCAAGATTTGTCCACATGTGTCCAATTTGCCGCCCTTTGCCCCTTGCCAACTGCTATTGAGCCCTCGCTCGACTCATCAAGCTGGTAATTAAAGTTCATTAGCGACGCTTCAGAGAGCGTCCACTCTTTGCCTGGGACTACATTGTGGAGTTTGGCTCCGGACGGGGGTGGCTTTGGTCAGTCTTTGGTCGCCAGCTTGTTTTTATTGCTAATAAATATTGGCTCATAAATTCATAATTATTAATATTTGTGGTTGGCACGATGCAAAAAAAAAAGAGAAGAAACTTTCCCTAGATTTCCATATTGTGAACTTTGACTACTTGCTGGCCATCTGCCCGGAGTTGGTTTTAACCCTCTAATGCTGTTGATTTAATGGCGTCGGCAAAGCTGATGAGTATATTAAATGAAATTCGCAGAAAACAATTATCAAAAAATGTACATTTCAAAATAATACAAATACAATCGAAATTGGTCGCAGTTGAAAATAAATATTACTGCATATATAAATTATACTTATTCCAGATAAAAGCTCTGACTTTTTGTAGGCTTTTCAAAATAAACGAATAACACTAAAGGGTTAAGTTGCTCCTTCCCAAAACCTAAACAGACACACATACACAGGACACATGTTTGTCTGTGTGTAATTTAGACAAATATTTTAATTGTTTTTCGCGTTCTTGTGCACTCGGAATATGCTCACAGTATGTTGAGGGTGTGGCTGCAACCTGCCAAACCAACTGCCGACTCCCAACTCCCACCTGCCACAAACGCCACCTGCTCAGCTACATAAGCAAATCTTTGGCAGCCATGATAACATTTTATCGCTTGGAAATTTTGTACATTTTCCAAACTGAGCAACATATGGATATGAAGCAGTGGCAGAAGCAGCACGAATGGATCTCTGCTGCTGCTGAGGATGATAAACATGTCGTTGATGATGATGAGTATGCTTGGTAAGTGCAGTGCCGCTGCATTCCTGGGAACAGGCTGCCGGGCTGCCCATGCCCTGGAAATGATGCCCCTTATTAAGGATAACAACCCGCAACAGGACAAGCACAAGTTGTGAAACCCTCGTGAGGCAAGTACTAAAAAAGGACATGTTCCACTTGAAAAATAACAATTTCATTCAATTTTTGATCATTTGCTACCAGAAATGGCAAATCAAAAAGCTATAAAAACCAACAACGACAAAAGCCAAGCTGTCCTACCGTCCAACCGTCCGACCGACAAGGACCTGCCAGTCGACCCAAAATGTTGTTCGTCCTGCCGTATGCCAAGAGCCACTTCTTAAGCGGTTTGGGGGCGCTTTTTCCCTGTTTTTGATATATATTTTTTTACTTTTTTGTTGTTGTTGCCGAGGAAAGGGCCGCTCCTTGGCTTTAAAATTGAAATGACACACGCACCCGCACACCCCCCTTAAGGAAAAAAAAAACAAGGCCGCCCGTCCACTTGCATGTGATTGAGTTCTCGGCCTCGACGGCATTTCCAAATCCTGCACGCAAAATTTATGTTGCATAAAATTTTTCAATGAATTTTATACCAGGAATTTGACTTGGTTTTACATTTGGCTGTCGTCTTTGCTACGGCAATGTCTTAAATTTTTAAATGACTTTTGTCTACGCACGTGGCATATGGAGCGTAAACCATTCGCATTCACATTCACATCCAGATTGAGCTCGAGCTTGAGCCACCCCAGCACCACGTTGTCCTGGGCGAAACCAAACCAACCAACCACCAACAGCAGCCGTATCGAAATTTTGGGCTAAGCACAGGTCATTCTCATTCTCCACATGGCGATTTAGGTTTGGCCCCTGGGCTTAGCATCGGTTTCTGTTTCGGTTTCGGTCTCGGTTTGTGCCCCAATGTTGCATGTTGCAATTGATTTGACAGGCGGTTCCACTTGCGGTTGCGTCTCTGCTGATTTAGCGCTCAGTGGCTCATTGTATCTGTCTTTTTCGCTGCTGTCAATACGGAAATTAAACTTCCTTCAAGCATTTTTAATTAACGCCAACACTAAAGATCAACTTCAAGATGCGACTAACGATGCAGCTTATTCTCAGTTAGAAAAAAACCAAATTGGCACTCAACATATTTATCTGAATCATAAAAGTTAAATTTGGCTGCGATGACAATCAGATTATGTTGATATTTCATACGCTGAAAAAAACGCTCTGAATTTGGAAAATCGTCATAGGGTAAATTATCTTATTGTTGAGAGAGTATCTTTCAGCTAGGGTTTCTCCTTTCTTCATTTACATTTTACATTTCAGCTTACATTTGGCTAAAATTTAGTAAAAGTATGTCTTATTTCTATGGTGTTATTTGAAATGATCATTAACATTAACATTAGTAATTTTGTAGCTGAAATTACTATCAACTGAGCAAATTTCATTACTATTTTCTGAATTTCAGCAAGTTTTGTTCCGAAGAAAAAAATAACACAATTTCAGAATTTTAGCATTTTGAAAAAAAACGAAAATGAAATCTAATACTAAATAAATTATATGAATGTGACTGAATGCGGTGACTCCGTATGAACTTAAATCGAGTATATGAAATTTGAAATAAGAATCTTAAAGCGCTTTTTACTTTACACCAAATTCGAGGCAGACCCACGCAGTGACCGTTTCCATTACTGTGCAACATGCAACACGTACGCCAAAAAGGAAACCCGACATTGGCAATAATTTTCTTAAATGAATGCTTACAAAATGCGAAGCCTGCAGAGCAGGAACAGCAGCAGAGGCAACTGGCCAAGGTAGACAACTTGCAACTGGCGAAATGGACATGAAAATGCAAAATCTAAACACTTGATTGTTGTCAATACGCAACAAGCGATGCTCAGAATCAGAGGCAGAGGCAGAGGCAGGGGCAGGGGCAGGGCTGGGGCGGAAACGGCGCTAAGACACGACTCGATCTCTGTGACCAGCCATGTCCAGGATGCAGGATGGACTTGGGACTTGGGATCGCGCACAATTATTGCATTTTGCTGTTAAACAATGCCAAGTTGTTGCAAGGCAGGTTTGCCCCCTTCCAACCCGTCTGATGGAGGGGAGAGGGGTTGCTGCATGTAACGAATTTGTCGCTGTCTGTCGCTGTTTAGCTGCGGCCAGCGAGGTGTGAACAACGGCTGCTGCTAAATTTAGACGAGGAGCAGGGGCAACAAGACGGCGACGGTGGCGGTGACGGCGACGGCAACAAGAACGCAAAAGGTGCATTCGGCTAAATAAATCAAAAATTTGGATGCAATGCGGATGGGACCACCAGCGTCATATACACAGCAACAACACCAACAACAACACAAAAGAGGAAAAAATAAAACCACAACAGAAAAAAAAAAACAGAAACAGCAGACAGAAAATGTGGCAAAGGCAAATGTGGAACGGGGGTAACCTGTAACTAGGACGGTGCATGCAACCTGCTGCGCATTTTGACTGCTGTGTTAAACGCCTCGGCTACTAGACCATGCCGGACGCAGGGTTCAAGCCTCGATTTGAACCTCGACTCGAGGTGCATTTATTGTAATTTGATGAGGCCATAAGAGTGCTTGAGCTCGTAACTCATGACGCTGGCTGCTACTTGCAACACGATGTGGCATTGTTGTTGGGCGCGTCTCATCGATATCAAATCGATTTTGCCCTGAGATTTCCAACTAATTTGTAGGGCCAGCATTGTTATAGATGCGCTTAGCAGCAGGTAAAGGATCTCATTAGGCAAGATCAACACACAGAGAAGGCCAGAGCGAGAGCGAGAGAGAGAGAGAGATAGTGAGGAAGGGAAAGGGAGGAAAGTGAAAGTACCGCTCAACACAGTTTAAAGTTGGGTGAAAGAAGAAAAAAAGTAAAGAAAGGCGGCACCCAGAACCCTCAACATTTTAGTAGTTGATGTGGCAGCACTCTTCTTCTTTCCTTTGCTTTTGACTTATCGCCAGCGATTTGTCAGCATTGGACATGGCCAGCAATAGCCCATATATCTATCTATCTATCTATCTATCTATCTATCTGTCCATGTGTGTATATTCGAATTCTTTGAAAATAATCATTGACTCACGGAAAACAATTCTCAATTCTCAGTTCTCAGCTCTTCTAATAACTTAAGGTCGTGAGCATAACACGAACGTGATACGACCAATCTGCCCACTTTCACACAATCTACTTCTCTATCCCCTTCTCTCACTCTCCCTCTTTCCCTCTCTATATACATATATATATATTCGCTATAAGCACAATTTATTTTTATCTTTTTAGTTCAACAAAGCTTTGTCTATATATTTATATTTGCTTACTTTAGTTATCTCAAAAGCTCTTGAGACTTGAACTATATCTTATATATAAAAGGATTCCTTTCTGAGCCTTGAAAGAAGTTAAAGGGCACAATAGCTATAATGTGTTGTAAGTCCTTTGATGTTTCTCTTTTAGGCAAAAAGGAAAATTGTAGCGACTACATATACAAGCAAATATGTATTGAACCAATTAAATTGTCTTAAGAACACGCACGATAACCAAAAAAACAGTATAAAGTATTCTTTACTTAGTAATCATCAAAGTTATTACACTTGTGTCTTATGCGAAATAGTCAAATAATTCAAATCAAATAAGAACATTTTTAAATGGCCAGATCTTAAGGGATATTCGCCATAAGTTTACAAGCCACAGCTATAAAGCCATTATCTTTAATCTTAGTTTGGGCTCGACGATTGTTGGTCAATAAAACAACTTACTTAGGCCGAATTGTCAGTTTTCCTGACACTGGGTGGAGGTCAACGAGATGACAAGGGCGTCCAACCAGATGCTTTAATAAATTTCGCAATTAGGTCGGCTAGAAAAGGGCTTCTTAGGATGATAAATCTCTTAGTTGCCAGGCAAAAGACGGAGAACTCTTCCTCTTCCTCTTTGCAGCTTCTGCAGGAATCATTGTAGGAGATCTCTGATCTTATATCTAATATGATTACTGTTTAATTACAGACCTTGACGAACTATTACCCTATATTAGCAGAAGCAATAGGGTAGATACCCGTATGTTTTTAATTGAGATCTGTCAAAGATGCTCTCATACTTCCAATTTTGGCGCCAGTTTTCGTTTTTGTTTCTGTTTATTTTTTTTTTTTCTTCGATATTGTGGGTTCGGTCGGATTGGCTGGTTGTGGCTTTCACTGCCGCTTACTCATTTTATTGCCTTGGGCCAAATAAACAAATTACTTGCCGCGCGTTCTGTTTGATTTCGTTTGAGCGGGCCCCGAATATTTACCACAGCCTCAATAAATTCTGCAGCGCTGCATTCAGCGGCGTTCATTGAAATGTTGCGCGCGCCGCTTGTTTAGACAACAATTTTCATTGTTGACTTTACTTGTTACGTTAATGAGAGCCCAACGACCCAACGACTGAGCAACCCAACGGCTGAGCGACTGAATGGAACGACCATTCAAATGCTCATCTGGATCTCGATCGTTGTCTTTGGGGGTTGCATTGGGGGAGGGGCAGAAGGAGCTGGAGGAACTGGAGGAGGATAGAGCAATGTGCCTGACGCGTGGCGTCGCGCCTGTTGACATTCTGTTTGACATTATTGACACACAAGTCAACGCGCAACGAAGAGATAATCAACTAGACACACACACACACATATGCATATATACATATGTATGTATATGCAGACAACAGACTCATAGCAGGCAGCTTTTCATAGGCAACGCCTGCCAATTAGCCCTGAATCTAGCAAAAATCTTCAGAACTTATTCACACGCAAGTCATCGATGTCGATATGTGAATATTACCGACCAAGAGATACCCTCTCCACATTTTCATACTTAACTTTATATCAAAATAGTCATAACCGACCAAGAGATACCCTTTCCACATTTTCATACTTAACTTAATATCAAAATAGTCATATTATCAACTGTTTACATTAGCTGTTTTATGAATACTCGAAAAATATGTGTCACAATTTTCGCATTTTTTAATAAACAAATTCTAAATACACTCGAGATGAATTCAGACAAAACAAACAGATCTCAAACAGAATTGTGCTATTAAACAATTGAGTAGATCTAATGGAGTTAGATCCGTCTATTGCAAATACCCTTCATATAATGGACATTGGGTATAGGTAAATATAAAATATATATAAAGGCATATAAAGGCGGCATGGCGATATTCTTCTGGAGTTGCTTTGATTCGCAGCTTATCTGAAATTTGGCAATCGTAACAGTTTTGACAAAACACACAGCAGCAGCGGCAGCAGCAGCACATGCTGAGAGTGAGAGAGATGACGCTGTTGTAGCAACGATTGGGCAGCGGGTCATGGTGCGGGATTGCGGAGGAGAGCGGGGCAGAGGCAGCGGGTATGGGTATGGGTATGGGTATGGGTATGGGTATGGGTCTGGATATGGGTACCTGCCCAGGCCACGTTTGTTGTCGGTCGCTTTGAGCTTTATTTTGATTTCAATCTAAAACACACAAATCGTTCATTCTGCCGTTGTCTGATGCCTGTGACGAGCAGCGTTGACTGCGACTGCGACTGCGATGGTGCACAGTGGAGCAAATGTCGCGAGTGAAGCGTTCGCATTGCCGCCCACGGTGCGCAGGCACAGTGAGCTGCCCACCCCCGCCGCCTCTACCCCCCTTCCAGACGATGGCGGCAGGACGCAGCCCTTGCATTGCATTGAATGACATTTTTATGATGCTGACGCGCGTTGCCCAACACGAGCCGACAAGACCAACAACAACAACAACGACAACAACTACGACAACAACAACGACTGCAGCCGAGCGTGTTTTGCATGCATAAATAGCTCACGAAGAGTGCAAAGAAGAAGCATCAGCTACTAAAGAAACAGAAGAGCGGAGCAGAGGAGCAGAGCGCATGAGCAGAGCTTTACTTTGTTGCAGCAAGGGGGAACACTGGCAGGGGAGGGGGCACATAAGGTGCTTGGCTGATTAAGTTGACAGATTTGCATGCTCTGGCAAAAAGAAAAAAGATACTTAATTATAAGCAAATGTAGATATGTACACGCACTTGTGTCTATGCAGTTGAATTGGTCTTGAAAGGCATCTTGCACTGCAAATCGAATTGGAACTTGGGAATGCACATTAATCAGGTCAGAGTGTGGCAATCAGGTCACCTACATACATGTATGTATGTATATATTTATCGTGTAGAATATGCATGAATATGCTAAAATCAAAAGTCAATTTCAAACTCAATTGTTCTCTTTGTGGGCATATTTTGAGGAAACTCATTTAAAAGAGATTTTCAAAAGAGTTCGAGGGTCAAAATATATACAGAAGGACGTTTAATATTCCTAAAAAGAATATTCTTGGGAAGCCAACGGCAACTGGAAAATAAATGAATAATATCTTCATAGCATACATAACTTTATATATGTGTATGTATGCATGAATGTAAATGCAAATGTGTGTTTGATATAGTTTTAGTATAACTATATACACATATATATATAGTAATTCGAGAGCGAGATCCACACTGATCCGCGCAGTGCTCGTGAACTTGAAATCGTTGCGTCTGCAGGCGCTAACAATTGATTTGTCACATGGATTTCGATTTGAAGTGGCCCATTGAACTGGTCAGAGATTTGGCATAGTCAAATCAATGAAAAGGCCCCAATGCTGATGCAGTTTCTTTCACTTTATTTTATTTTTTTTATTATTTGGCCGTTGCAACGGTCTTGCCCAGCGCATTAAGCCCGAGGCAAAGCAAATCGCAGCCAAAGTCAAAGTCAAAGCAAACAGCGAACAGCAAACAGCAAACAGATCTGCTGCGATCGTGTCACGTACGTTGAATTGGGTTGGCTTTGGCAAGGTGCCGTTGAAGATCGTCATCGTCATCGACATCGCATCGGACGATGACGAACGTTTACTAGAACGAATTTGGTTAATTTTTATTGTGATTTCCTAGAACCGAACGAATGAACGAACAACAACCAAACGGACGAATGAACAACGGCAAAAATCTCAACTCGCTCAGCCGCTCAACCGCTGTGCCGCTGAGCCGCTGAGCCACTGAGCCGCTCAGCCCAGCTAAATCGGGTAAATCACGAAAAAGTGTCGGCGGACACGCGCCTCTAAAAAGACCAACGAACGTTCCAATCGAATCGAAATGCAAATTATGCAACGCCGCAACGTTCTGCTGTGGTCGAGAGCCACTCTGATCCTCAGTCTGTCTGTCTGTCTGTCGGTCGGTCGGTCGGTCGGTCGGACGGACTTGTCTCTTAAGACCGTCTGGCTGGCTATTGTGGCCCGCTCTGCACTTAATTTTTAACGACGCAAGATTTGTGCATTCAGGCGCTACAAATTGTTTATTGTAGGCCCCATGGCCCCATCATACATACACACATACATACATACATATATACATACATATGTATATGCACAAGTAATTCCCTTCGACAGTCAGTTTCCAAATAAAATTTGCTGTGGTCAGTCGTCATGTTTTGGGACCGTTTGTTATGTCAGCTCTCGTTTTAGGGGCATTCAATCACGTGACGGTGACACAACTCGTAATTGTCCTGCCTATTCGCTCTGCAGTTTACAGTTACACGCCTCACGCCACAAATCTGCGGCAATTGCAAAGAACATGTTGCCAAAAGGGTGACTGCAACCTGCAATTGCGAATCACTGGCAAAATTATTACGATTTTTCCACCCAATTTACATTTTTGCGAGTCTGAAATATCTAAGTCAGTTTGGCAGATAGAAACTTGAAGTATTCTTACGAAATTTACTATACCATTATGTGGAATACGAATTGGCTTCAAAAATTCTGCTCAATTACTTCACATTATTTCATTCGATGTCCAATCAAAGTTGGTTCCATTTAAATGCTGTACAATGAAAGCGCACAAACTGTTTGCTATAAAGTATTTATCAGAAATACATCATAAGAAGTTTCGTTGATGAAAAGTATTCGAAGAGGAAGATATAGAAAAGGGCTTAATTAACGGATCACAAATCAATGCTTGATAACTAAGTACACAGGTTCCTGTGCCTGTTCCGGTCTTAAGCCTCGAGCTCTGCCACGAACCTGAAAGTGAGGCTGAAAGTGTTCAAACAGCCGCAGTGCATGGCATTTGTAAGCCTTTTTCTTATGTTGTGCACAATTTGTCGAAATTAATTGAGTTATCGGCTAATAAGCCATTGGGCCCAAAAGACGACGCGTTGCCATCATTAATAACGCTCAAAACGTTTTGCCACCCCAAAAATAGACGGTCAGCCAACCTGTCATCCACTCAAGCAGCCAGCCAGCCAGCCAGCCAGCCAGCCAGCCAGGCATTTAGCCACCAATCGTGTATTTAGTTTGGGGGAGTCCCAGTCTGGCGTGGCGATCGACGCATTGAACAGATCAATTATCGTCTGCCTGTTTGCCCCTGCTGCCTCATTGCTGATGCTTCAATGATGCTGATGCTGCTGCTGCTTCTGCTTCTGCTGATGTTGTTGCAGACGTCGTTGCCGTTACCGCTGTTATTGGGGCGCATAATCAGGAAGGCATCGGCATCGGCATCGGCATCAACATCGGCATTGGAAACGCTATATAATTTCGGATTTTTTGGATAAATCACGCAAAGGCAAACGGCAACGGGCAACGGCAGCAATAATCTATCACCTGTCAGCACCTGTCATTCAAGCGTCGCAGTTGCGATTGGCAGACGCAACACACACACACCACACACACACACACATATAATCTATTTGAGAGGTTGCCAATGCGTCTGGTACCGGTACCGGTACTGGAACTGAGACTGTGTTCATTTCAGTTCTTGATCGGCAGCAGAGGCAACTGGCCAGGCAAGCAGCAGGGCAGCCAGGCAGCCGGGCAGCCATCCAGGCGTCTGTTGCTGCCTTCGAGGCAGTTGCCTCAAGTGTCAGTTTGACATCATTAATCATGCGATTAGTTAAGTGGGTGTTCGCTTATACGATTCTCACACAGCATCCATCCTCCTCAACAATTTGCTGCTGCTTATGTTAAATAAGTTCCGAGCCGTTTAATTTGACGTTTGAACGCATGATTGCATTTTCAATTTGACATCTACAAAACACACACACACAGCATCTGAGTACAAGCACGCACATTGCCTCGTCGTACCCCCAAACCGATTCCATTTTCCACTTCCCGCTTACCAAATGCTCTCCTGCCGCGGCCACGGCTATTGGAACTTCCGTCGGTGTTGCCTGCTGCTGTCAAAATAATCACACGTACAATTAGCATGACGACAAGCTCATCAATTTGAGCATGGACAGTCAGAGAAGAGTAGAGGATGAGAGAAAGAGCGAAAGAGAGGGGGTGGCGGGAAGGGGGTGAATACCGGAACGGGCATCGCAAGCACGGCACACAGGTAATGAGCAGACAATGTGGCAGCATTGGAATTTTGAAAATACTCACAGACTGAAACGCACCAAATAGGACTGAGTAGCAACATGAGAATTTTGAAAAATCTTAACTGGTTGTTGAAATAAAGCCACAACACAAACGATGTCATATATAAATAAATATATAAAAATATGTAAATACTTATTAATATTATTTCATGCTTAATTCAAATTAAAAAACAATTACAAATTGAATGATATCACTAAGGACACAATACATGGAGGCGTCAAATCGACTACAAATCTGCATCATGTTTTTCCTGTGATCGTGGGTCTTATTTCGCCTCGGGTCGACCCGAAGGCAATGCGTCGAAAATGTTGCAGGACTGGCGTGTCGAGCTGCGACCGCAGGTCCTTATTTCACTTGTCTTCGCTGAGACATGTTCTCTGGCAAAATAAAAACTCGGCCTTTTCTAGTATGGATACATGGAAAGATAGGCATCAACGGGACCATGTTGAAAGAATATTTATTAGAGCAATCAGTTTTTATTCTACATGCACAAAACTGATGAAAAGCTCAACTCATGGAAACTTATCGATTTGACGCTTCTGTGTATTGTTTGCTTGTTGAGGATATTTAATTAAAAGTGAATTGTAAAATATAAAAAAATAACAAAGTATCAGATATACATATATAAATATAAATATATATATATAAATTAAAATCTTAAATTAAAACAAAAATTACGAAAAAGATCAGATAAGATTTCTATTGTGTAATTTGACAGCAATTTTGCCAACAATGATGCAGAAATTGTAAAGAGTTTCGTGCAATGTAAAAATGTAGAATACATAGTCTATGTACATACATCAATAATGTATTTATGTCCACCGTTTCATTTGTTACGAACCCGAGTTCCAGAGAAACTATTGAGTGTATATTGAAGCAGGTGTCAGGCAAATACTTAGTACATACTCCTATCACAGAACCATCTACTGTCAGTTTGATGCAGTCTCCTCATTCATTCATTTCCACATCCAGTCTAGTCCGGTCTGTGTTGCTTTGCCGCAGGCCCCTGGGCCCCTCCCCCGCTACGCTCACGCTTACAACTTCGAACTGCAACATTCGGTGGCTGCTCGCACATCAATTTTGCGCATCGTCATCTAACGTGTGGACCACCAGCCAAGCCCAAGCAACACCTACAACGACACCTCATAGACAACGACACAGCGACTGGCCGCCGAGCCACAGGCAGTGGCAGTGGCAGAGGCAGAGACATAGAGTCAGAGGCAGAGGCAGAGGCATAGAGTCAGAACCTAGCTGCTGACCAGAAAGAGAAAGAGCAACTTCAGCTTCGAAGCTGCAAAACTGCGGCCCGGGTATCAAGTGTGTAATTAATGTTTTATTAATACAAGCGACAAGCGATCGCTGCCAACGACTGTAATGGGCAAAGGGATTCAGATTCGGATTGGGCACGGATGTGGTCGGGGGCAGGGGCAGAGGGAAAGGATGCGGTACACAGCAGGCTCCCCTTATGGTGTGTGGAGTTGAAGCTCAGGTAACGACATTCGCGTAGCAAAGATGAACAGCAGTCGAATTGCAATCGATGCAGCCAACAGCTAACAACCAGCAGCCAGCAGCCAGTTCCAAGTCCCGGCCAAGATTCATATGTACAAAGCCCATAAAATATGTGGCCAGTGTGCTCCGACTTTTTTGCATAACTGAAAGCGAGCGATTGAGAGGGACAGAGACAACGAAAGAGAGAGAGAGAGAGAGAGTCTGTGTGTGTGTGTAGAGATGGGTTCAGTTTCGTGTGCTTAAATGAATTACCAGATTAATGGACAGCATAAATCACATTATCGCTTCGGCTTGTGGTCCCAAAACACACGCAGGCCGCATTAAGAAGCTGGAGTTGAGACGCAGGAAGAGGACCAAGGATGAGGATGAGGCGGCCTTTGTGGGCGGCCGCTCTGTGGTGTGCTCTGTGCTTGGTTAATGATGCTGAGCTGGAGTAGCTTGGCCAGAATTTATTGAACCATTGCCTAAAAGTCCATACACAGTCCAGGGTACAGAGCCAACCAGTCACAGGTTCAACAATGCTGATTCACTCAATAAAAAATAAATGCCAAGCGCTCAAACAGACAGAGAGACATGCAGAGAAAGAGAGACAGGGAGAGAGAGGGAGAGAGACAGAGGTAGGTAGGCGTAGCGGTGGGGAGCGAGGTGACTGTGATCAGTACAAAGACAAATCACACCTTCTGCATTTGTTGAACAAAATAAATCTCGTAATGAGTTACGATAAGACGACGATTTCGACAGCTAAACAAATCACCTGCAATTGATCTTGCGTACGCAAATCGCAACGGGGAGACGACACGAGATGGGGCAGTAGACGGACGAACGATCGCCGTCGTGCATAATGCGCTTTAAGAAGAATGCCTGCGATTTCGAATACTGGAGCAGTCCCGTATGTCGACTGTAGGAGTGTAGACGCTCGCTGGCCTGTTGTTGTGTGCCCTGGTGTGTTATGCTATGGTGTGGTGTGGACAATCAACAACCAAACATGACATTTATTGACTGCATTGCTCCAAAGTATAAATTACGAATGAGTGGATGAACGCGCGACGCGACGCGACGCGACGCGACTCGACGATCGTGCCTGAGTGAGATATGGCAACTTTGCGATGCGACCCGTCCGCTTGGCCAGATCGAGAGACAGTTCGATGCTAACGCCGCAGGACATTGCTCTTGTTTCCTTCTTCTTCTTCTTTTTTTTTTTGTTTTTTTTCTTGTTTTGTTTTTGCGATCACACGTTCTCTAACTTACGCTCCCGCTCGCTATCTGTCTCTCTCTCACTCTCTCTCTCTTTCTGTCTGACTCTCTGTTTTTGACTTTTCGCAATCGAGCCGACAGGTAGTAGCCAAGAGGCAGACCAACCACAGCGGTTGCCTGTGCGTGCCGTTTCTTAGTAGTCGAATATAGTGGATTGTGATAATGATCATGACAGTCTATATAGTCGCTCGAATGCTGCCAAATGACATTTGTCTGGGCGCACACACACAAACACACACACACACACTTGCACATACACTTGACGACCTCTTGCTGTGTTTTTATGCCTGGTAAAATCAAAACCAGTGGCTAAATTGCAATAATAAGCCACCTTTATAAATCGACCAGAGAAAGACCACAACAAATACAGCAACAGCAACAGCAACAGCAAAGCGATGACTCTTTTTTCGCTAGGTTATGCGACTATTTGTCTATTGCAAGCCCGCAGACCGGCCGGCGGGTGGTGCAGAGTGGTGCAGGGTGGTGCGCCGTATTCACTTGTGTGCGATGCGAGAAACGCCCTCGGTAGGTGGGCGATGGTCACACTCCGATCGAGCTGCTTGATGGACTGCAGCAAGCTGCGGTTAGTGTGGCCCACAAGGCGGGGCGCTTAAAATAGCTTGCAAGAGACTAAATACATTAAAATGAACAAAAATATTTGATGTACATATTGTTGCAGAACAATTGTCTAACTGCGCTGAAACTTTTCGAACGTTCTTTTTTTATTTATTTCTATTTTTATTTGTCATTTTGTTGTCTGTTTATTGTAATCAAAACACTCGAAAGGCATGAAAGAGTTTAGAAAGAAAACCGTTTGTGATAGATCATATTATAATTTACAACTAATACGTCAGACATTATTAATAAAATGCAAATGTTGTTCGGCTTATATTTGTCTATGTCTAATCTGCAACTTTTTTAGAAATCTATATGAAATTTGATTGAAAACTTAGTGCATATTGTAACAGCTCTAATGACTTGTTTACTTGTGTTGGCTAATTTGCGGCCCAAGTCTGTGCTGGTGTAATCCGCTCCTGGTGCCACTAGACGTTGCCTCGCACTATACATTTTTGACAGTTTGAAAAAATTGCGAATCATTGTGACCCCTATTGTGTGTCGTGCGGCTGCCAGTGCCACTGATCAGTGATCATAGAGCAGGCTCCGGCTGTGACTGTGACTGCGACTGCGACTGCGACGGAGACGGAGACTAGACCCTGGGCCGCAGTTTGTGTAACACGAGCCAACAAGAGGCACAAGTTTTCATACATAACTGAAAGACTCATATAATGGCACTCTGGTGGGCCCAAAGCACGACGGCGACTTTGTTGGCTTTTGGTAAAGACTATTGTCGTTGTTGTTGTTCAATAGAATTGTTTGCCAAGAATTATGCTTTATTGATGATGATAATGATGTCCTTGTGGCCGGCTTCTGACCACACCACCCAGCGAAAGACACACCACCAACAACAACAACAACACCAACACATTCGCATGTAATCATGAAAAATTCCCGGAATGCAATGCCAAAACCACAAAGCCTTGTGCCACACGCCTCTCTGTCTCTGTCTCTGTCCCTCCCCCCTGGCCTTCGAGCCATTATGATGTCGCATAATAAAAATGCCATAAGTCAATATCAGCAGGACCGTCTTGCAGCCCTTCTCCGTCTGCGAGTCCGACTCCGACTCCGACTCCATGTGTAACCGTGGCTCGCAACACTTGCTTAATGAGCCACGAGCCCGAGTCCGAGTCCGAGTCTGAGTCTGAGTCTAAGAGATGTGCATTTTCTTCCATTCTTGCAGTGAGGGTCAACTTTATGAGTTCGACGGCAATAATGTGCCAATGCGGACGCTTCATTTTGATATGATCAATTAATGCAAAGATCGTTGCTCCAGCAAGTAGATTCAGGGGGCAGGGGCACTGATCGACGCATGAATTACGAGCGTGTGTGTGTGTTTGTGTGTGTGTGTGTGTAATGTTTGCTCAGCAGTTAGTTTTAATTGAATGTGACATTTCAATAAATTGATAAGCCCCACTGCTGCCCTAACACTGTCTCCTGTCTGATCTCTTGGCCAAGCGATCATTAATGCGCTGACGCTGGGCTCTCGTGCCGTACTCGACAACTTCCAACTTTCAACTTCCAGTTTCATCTCCGCTTTTCGTGTTTTAATATGATCAACGGCAGCTCATCAGCATCTTAACTTTTCCTCGGTTCGTTTTCAATTATGATTATTGTTTTTTTCTTCTTAGTTTTTTTTTTTTTTTTTTTTTTTTTCGCTGTCAATGAGCGGCGCTGATCGCATGGCAAAAGAGCGTGTGAATATGAATATGATTGCGAGTGCGTGAGTGTGAGTGTGAGTCTGAGTCTGTGTGTGAGTGTGAGTGTATTTCATTTGCAGAGACAACTGCATTTGAGTTAATTGAAAGTGCTGCCTTTTTATATTTCCATCATTTTAATTTGCGTTACAAGTCAAGTTGTAAACGCATGTAAAACTGTTTCAAATGATCAGTCAGTCGATCCCTTAAATAAGCAGCAAATGCAGATCTCAAATGAGGGCGTTTTATTAAGATTACCAGCGTATTGATGCAGGCAAAATTGTTATCTGGTCATTAGTGGCATTATGTCCACCGGAGTTAAGCTGTTAACATCGAAAATTTGTAGTTCGGAGTTCGAAATATTTTGTGCAAAAATTGTATTTGTTTGTTTTCCATTTGCTCACTTTTGTAGTTATTTTGTATCAGAAAGTATCATGTAGGTCCACGCCTATATCGATCCCACACATTCAAATCCATCCAATCGATTATTATTAAGGCAACTGTATGATTTAGTGATCCGATGATGATGATTTTTGTTGTCAAATGTCAAGAACTTGAAAGCATGCATATTTTGTGAGTTTGTTGAGGATATCTTGTTAAAACATAATTTATTATAGAAGGATAATCTATCCTAAACCATAAGCCACTGCACTTCTATTGTGAATATCTGACTGCTAACTGGGTGTGTGTGTGTGCGTGTGTAGTTTCACATATGGATGTGCGTGCGAAGAGACGAGGCTGGCGCTGCCCAAAAATAGTATCCAAATAGAGATCGGGTCAGATCTAATATGCCAGATACTATGGCAAACTATCAAGGTGGTCCAAGCTGGCCCGGGTGCATTGTGGTCGTGTCGGCTGCAATTTTTATGATTTTTGTTCATTTTTATATGTTTATTTGTTGCTCATCCGTCGTTCTTTAGCCAGCGAGCGAACGAGAGGGAGAGAGTGCGAGTGAGAGAGAGCCCATCATTAACCCATTAAACTTCCGATTTGCCGACAGCGATAAACGACGCCGTCGGCAATCGTTGTTCTTGTTGTTGTTAAATTTCTGTCTGTATGTGTGTGTGCTCTCTTTAGGTTTTTTACGGTATTTGTTTTTTTGTTTTTTTTTTAATGACATATCGTAAAGATTTGTTAAAAGCCGGAGCAAAGATCTTTGAAATAATCAACGCTTCCTGCGTCCATGAGCTGATTTTGTTGATGCGTGAAAATGTAAAGATTGGATGTGAGAAAGAGCGCGAGAGTGGGAGAGAGAGAGAGAGAGAGAGACAGCGATCTGGATAGTTAGGATAGTAAGAAAATGCTAGTCTGGTAATTGAATTGGAAGTGGGCCACCCAGCTGGCCAATGTAAATTGAGCAAATATAATTTCGCTATAAATTATGGGCCGCAAAATGCAAAAACCTCAAAATATTGAAACGTGTTCGAATCGTTGCTGGCCCACCTGAGAGTGCTGTGCCAAAGAGAACCTTTAAATGCAAAATGCAAACAAAGATAATCAATTTTTTGTTATGGCCACGACTTTTGCAGCATTTTGCAGCATTTTGCAGCATTTTGCCGCATTTTGCCCGCGTTTTTGATTGAAAATTGCAAATAAATTGTATAAGCGTCATCTACTTGCAGATGCAAATATCTCCTCCGGTGGGTCCTCGCTCCGACTTCACGTCCAACAATCAAGCAGCTCCAGCAGCTCCAGCAACTTCAGAAACTGGACTTCACTCCGGTCAGGCAATTGAGCAATTTGTGAGAGACGACGCATAATTGTGGCACGTTCGCGTTTAATGCTTGGCTCTAAGGTGGGGCTTACGGTCTTTTTGGACATCTGCCTCATTTCGGTAGCCACTGAGAAACCACAGAATATCGTGATTGCGGCAAGCATCTTCATTGTACATTTGCTTTTTTTTTGTGTTGTTGTTGTTATTATTTTTGTTATTTTTTATTTACTTATGTACATAAGTATATAGTGAGTATTATGGTGGAAATTATGTTCATAAGTTTTGTACTCATCTTTCGCGGAACCCGGCGCCAGCTCTATTATTTTGATCGCTACCGGTCTTGGGGTCTTGGGCGTTTGATGTTAAATGTTGTATGTTGGATGTTAGGTGTTGACTGCTGGCTGTTCGCCGTTAGCCGTTAGCTGCTGCGCCAGTTCAAAGATCGTTCCACTTTTGCTGTTTGCTGGCCAACTTAATTTGCTAGTTGGTTCAGATGCTTTATTAAATAAATGAAAAATGAAAAAAAAAACAATTTTCGACATTCGCGAGCTGTTTTTATGGTGGAAAGGTGAAAAGTTGTTGTCCATATTAATTGCTCGGGGAAAGCTATCTTAAGATTGAAACCAAAGTTTCTCTGGGAAAAATATCAAACGAACAATACTACATAAATATTATTAATTATTATCATTATCAAATATGCAAATATTATTAAGAAATTTTGAAATCTTGCCAATCTATGTATGGAACTAAATTGGAGAATAAAGCACCATTCACCATTGTTCAAAGTTGTTGTCTCATAAAGATCTTTGTCAAGTTTCAGGAAAGACGAATTAAATCTTTGGGGAAACCCCCAAAACAAATAATTTAAAAGAAACTCAAACTTTAATCGAAAATCGTTGTAAAGGGCATAGGAGCTAATTATTGTTCAGCAAGTGTTAAAGTGACCGAATGAGAAACTCAGTTCAAGCATATTTCATTTGGCCACTCAACTTTGAGAATATAAATATTAAGTGATCAATAAAATTTCTGAAGACTGTGAACTCAACTTTGGGTCAAATGTAAATGTAAATGTTGCACATTGCTTTTAAATTATGTGAGCGAACCCCTTTGCGAAATCGCTGGGCAAACGCTAGACATATATCCAGCTGCCACTATTATCAACGATCTTGCAACTCGGAGGCGCCATCAAGGGTAAGTCTTATGTGATTTTTAACACAAAACTTGTTGCGATTGGCGATCGGTTGATCGTTCGCTGAGCAACACCCCAACAATAGCGAAAAAGTCAACAACAGCAAAACGTAAATGAAAATTAAGTTAAAATGTTGAAAATTGAAATGGAAATGGAAATGGGAGTGGGAGTGGGAGTGAAAATGGTAACAGGCAAGTGACGCTGACGATGACGGGAAGGAAACCGTCACATGCGAAAACAAAAGACGTCGCGAGTTTGTTACGTTGAGCGATCATCAGCAACATCAGCAACATCAGCAACACATGAGTGTAACTTGGTATTATACAGGTATAGGAGTTATATTCACACATACATATATAGAAGCCCATGGCATTGTATTTATGTTATGTGTGGAGTCAAGTGTGGTAAGGTCTTTTTGCAGAGCTTCAGTAGTTCCCTCATTTGATGTTGTCTATTGTGTGGGACCTTCCCCTATACGTCTCCTCACACACAAACACACACACACACAACCATACACACATATATACATATATATAAGTAGTTGCTCTGTCTCTGTCTAACTAAGGGGGGCAGTGCGTTGATGGCTCATACATGTGTGTATGTGTGTATGTAACAGGAGACATGCTCTACTGAACATGAGGTTCGATTAAATGTTAATGTTGGTTAACTTTGGGGTTTTTCTTTGGCTTGTTTTTTTATTTATTGTGTCTATTTCTCTCTCTCTCCCTCTCTCTCTCTCTCTCTCTCTCTCTCTGTCTTGCCCTCTCTCTCTTTTTATCACTCTGTGTCTGTTGTGCAGTTGCGAACGTGTGAGTGTGCATCTATTTAACTACCAAAACTTGTCTATGTTCACACATAAAAATCGCATACATATCGAATGGGGTCTGCTCTCTTAAAGGTAAGTTTTTAAGTGGGGGTTGCGAGTTTGCTTGGGGGGAGGTGTTGTTGGTGTTGGTGTAGTGCTTGCTGCTTGCTGCTTGGTTGGCTGGCGCGCTCAAACGTAATGAACTACGCTTCTTATAGTCTAAATCGCGGCTGTGTATGTGTACATGTGTAAGTTGGATGCCGTCGTCGTCTCTGGCGCATTGCGTAGCGCGCAGTGCGCAGTGCGCAGTCGCAGCAGCGTTGCCTTTGCAGCATGCCATCTCTGTCGAACGCCCACACACAGGCAAGGCGAGAGCGAATGCTTTTCGGCTGCGCTTTTCATTTCGGGCCCAACCTCAAGTTGGCAGACTGTCGCTGCTGCTGGTGGCAGGTGTTTGGGAGCTCGTCTCGTTTTTGAACTCAAAGTCAAGTCATTGTTGTTGTTGTTCTTGTTGCTGCTGTTGTTGGTGGTATTATTGTTATAGTTGTTTGCCTTTTGCACTTCACTTCACTTGAATTTTGCATCGCTTGGATGCTTCTTTGCGTTGAGCTCAGCTCAGCTGGGCTCAGTTCGGCTCGGCTTCAGTTAGGCTCAGTTCAACTTGGTTTGCTTTGGGGGTTTTTTTAGTTAATTTTATTTATTTTTTTTTTTAAGGTGGGGGGGTTGGGTTGGAAACCAATGCGAAACCTGGTCGTAAATTTCTTTAGGCCTGAGTTGCTGTTGCCTATTAAGGTGCGATTTGTTTAATGATTTACTACAATTCGCTGTATAAATTTTCCATTTGAAATTACCTACATGCGAGACGAAACTGAGAAACTGAGTAACTGTTGCCGGGCCCACAGACGCTTCAGTTGAGCGTTCGGAGTTTTGGAAATGCGCATGAAAATTAAGTGTTTTATTATGCAAAAAAAAAAACAAAAAAACAAAATCCAACTACTACTACAAAACTGAAAAAAGATTGCGGCCAATGCGCTGATTGCGCTTCGAGACCACAACGTAACCGCTCCCACCTGCCCCCAGTGTATCCATCCCCCACACCACTTCTCGTGGCAGCCACCTCTTGACTTAGCCAACTGAGTTACGCTTTTGGCTTTTGTTTGAACTTTTGCAGCGCTTTAAATTCCACTTCACTTAGTTGGTAATATTAGTGGCTTTAATTAATGGTCTACTTGGCTATCCTCATCTGCACACGAGTGTGTCTGTCTGCTGCAAACTTACCTATCTATGAATCTATGTCCAATTTCAATTTTGTAAGTGATTTCTGCTCTACATTAATTTGATTTCATAATTTTGTTATTTTTTAATATTTTTGTTTTTGTAGAACTTGTCAAGATTTTAAAAATAAATCACCAGACGCAGTTGATTTACTTTTGTCGGATTACACAGACTTACAAATTTTGCATTTAAATTTATAACTAATAAGACTGAACCATTTACTATTAATAATAATAATAATAATTATGGTTACCCTTTATATTGTTTTAACTTTTTATTTTTTGTATTAAAGTGAAACGCATTCCACGGTGAGAAACTGATCTATTTTGTATTTAATAATTGCTTTGTTTATTGTCTGGTGGCCTTTTTCTTAAATTTATACATATCATTTTCCTTTGCATGACACACTTGATTTGCTAAAATAAAGTCTAAACGAAATAATCTTACATTGAAAGCGATAGAAACTTACAGTTAGTAAGCTAGAAATTACTTCCTAGACAATGGTCAGTCAGTCAATGCCCCGCATCAGGCTCCCAGACCAATTTCGAGCTGTGCCAGTTGCCGCTATTTACCACACACATTACACGATGCGAACAAATCAAACAACGCCAATCTATATATATGTATATATATAGCCGAAGACGACGACAACCCAGACAATATATATGTATGTATACATACCACTAAGTAGTATGTGTGGTGCAGGTCTTAAGAGGTGGCAATCAAAGAGCCGAACCAGCAACAACTAATAATTCAAATTGTAGCACATGCGACATGCGGTTCTCTTCGAGCAGAGTGAAAGAGATAGCACTAGCCGGTTAAGGTTGGGGGAGAGTTCTTAGACTACTTCTGCTTCTTCATCCTCTTGGACGGCTTCAACAAGCGCCGCTTCTAGCATTGCCGTCATCATTTTTTGCCACTGATTTATGCCCGGAGGCATAATGACTGGAAGCAATGGAGTATGCATTACATACAAGTCCATAGCGATGGGGATTGAGAATAGCGAATGAAGAATGCTAAATAAAGACGGTGCGGATGGACAAGGTATTGGGGGGTATTTGCTATACATCAAGGAAGCCGTAAACGTGAACGGCGATTCGCGTGATAGAACAATGTAAAAATGATAAACGTGTAAAATATGGACAAAAATTTGCTGGCGTCTTTCAACATGCATGTGTGCTAGTAGCAATGGGCGGAGCGGGCAGAACACGCCATCCTGGATTAATATCTGTATACCCAATAATTGATAGAGCCAAAAATGAAAATAAATAAATAACAAAAAATACTTAGCCAATATATCAAATCGGAATTGGTATCATTAATTGGATCTGAGATCGAGGCTTGTGATCCCATTCTACAGATTAAATTATGATTTGGCTAAGTAAGTAGTATGCTTGAGTGGCCTGATTTAATAGGTGTTTCAGGCGCCAGTGGATTGGACTGTAATTAGTCGTCAGATGTTGCCTAAGAGTGGTGAATTCATGCCAAAGACTTGCATGCATAATCTGAGAATACGTTGAAAATGCTAAGACACTTGCAGGTGCTCTTACGCCCTTGTAGAGGGTATGTGTACAGCCACATATTCCTCATCATCACTAGCTGAGTCAATATAGTCATGCGCGTCTGTGCATCTGTCCGATTTTTATTTTGCTTATATGAGGAAACCGACCCAGACGCATTTAATTTCGGTCGAAAGATAAGTTGCATACTGATGTGCTCCTCACATTTTGACAGAACATCTTCGAGATCGGATTTCTATATCGTATGGCTTCCATTGATGTAGATATACATATTCTATATTCATCCAAGATATTCTATTCAAACTCAACATTTTATTAGGCACCTAACATTTTCACATAAAACCATCAGTATCGGAATACTATGTCACATAGCTTTCATGTGAATAATCGGTCGGTTTTTAAATTTATAGTGAAACTTAGAAGACGTGTCTAAGATAGCCATTCTTTCTTTTTATTTTGATTTCATTTATTTAATGCTGACTATTATTATTCGAGAAACATTTTTGAATTTTTTCAATTCGTCAATTATTAATTAAGAATTTTAAAATATATGAGGTGTATTAAAATGATTAACTAAGCAATCAATAAGTAATCATTTATGTTCTAGATCAATCTAACTTTCATTTAGATGCAAGTTGATCTCTGCATAAATTGAATTATAGAAATTACTTTTGTGTTGTTTTCGAACCAAGCCTAAGAAATGAGGTTCGTTCCCATCTGTTTTTGATATTGTCTACAAATCTAGCGCTTTTCGTGCTGTCTCTAGTTGAATTTTCTGCTGCAGGCACATAATAAAAAGAAATCCAACTAAGTGACAGCCAATGGAAAGTAACTTCCGAAACGCGGCCAGAACAATGGGTCATAGATCAAGTTTTAATGTGGACTCCAACATCGTTTGCGCCGTACAATGAACTTTCAATACAAGTTGCTAACTGTTCCCAAAAAAAAACCAGGGTACAAAAAAAATACGTCGCCAGTGCTTTGCACATTTTTCACCATATATAATTTTGTTTAGCTGTTTTTTGTATGTTTTCAGGAAGCGTTACCCAATTTTTGATCTACACATTTCCATATGGTGTCCAATTCCCAAACAATACCTTGGCTGTCGTTGCTTACATAAATACATGCACACACACGTGGATTGTATATATATTTGCCGGTGTGTATATACATTTTTTTTAATAATTTCTTATTGTGGCCGCTGCTTTTATGACGACGTCGACGGCGCGTCTTTTGATTGGTTCAACTTGTGAGTCTTTTTCTTTTTTTGTGTTTTTTTAACGAGCTCTGATTTTGTGTTGTTGTTGCTGCTGTTGCTGCTGTTGCTGTTGCCGCGTTTATCGCCATTGCGATCAGCGAGTGGGGCAGAGTCAGAGCCGTCAGTTGGCTATAATAATTTTTTTATGGCTTCTATATAATAATTCACCTATACGTTGACGCGACGCAATTAGCTTGCCTAGTTTCCATAGATCCATAGAAGAGCCAGCCAACTTCAGTGCGTGGTCACAGACACACCACAACAAACCAAACCAACTCAGCAAGAAAAACAGCAACAACGCTGAGAACAACGTGACAGCGATGCTCAGCGCAAGATTAGCTCAAGCATTCGAATTTCCAGAGCCTCGTATATCATGTGGAAGGGTTGGGTTGGGTGGTTGGGGACGGGAAATAGCCAGGAGCCCAAAGATGGCGAAACATCACATCACAGGGCAAAAAAATAAAAAAAATAAAAATAAATAGAAAAAAATGCATAATTCCTAAAGGATGTGAGCATCTGATCTGACAGCTCGATAGTCTGCCACGCAACTAATGAAGATCTTCTCTGGCCTGGGAAAGTTACCTCGCACCACACAAGAACCTGCATATCATGAATGCCCACTTGGCCGAAGTAATGCCCCTGCTATTGCAGCTGCTGCCGTTGCTGCCGTTGCCGCTGCTATGACTTTATTCGCTAGACCGCGATCAACATTTACATTTGAAACGTTCGATCGATGGATGGTTCGATTGAGGCGACGGTGCGGTGACCCACCCTCCACATAACTTCCTAATTACATGACACGACCGCAGTCGCAGTCGCCGTCGCCGTCGCAGGTCAGAAACTGCCGACAATCGCACCTGTAGCTGGAGAGCGCGCGCGCCACCGCCTGGCAGCGGGGGAGGGGTTCAAGTTGCGTGGGGAGGGGATAACCAATGTTGTGTTCTGGCTGTGGCGGCATTTTAATTGAAATTGAAATTTTGTTGTTTTTGTTTTTTTTTTTGGCATTTGTTGCGCTTGATTGATTTAGATCGAGGCGCTGAAGACCCGCAGCAAATGTGCCCCTAACAACCTACCACCACAGAACGGTGCATTGCGGCAGCCTGTACACCTGCCTATCTGCCTGCCCGCTGGCTGACTCCTGCTAGAGCTGAACTGACAGTTAGCGTAATGAAATTCCAAGCGACGTGCGGCATGCAATGCAATGCGAACCTCACCCTTCAAACTGGCCGTGACCCTCGCCCTCACATGCTACTTGCTACTTGTTGTATGGCAGTAGTAGTTCCCATTTCCCATTTACCCAGTTCCCTGTTGCCGCTCGCTACGATCTTGTCCGTTGATCTTTTTGGTGCATTGGCTAAGTTAATTGGTTGTAAAACAATTTTTCGAATTAACATAAAAATGTTTCATTGGAAAAAATATTGCAGACACAATTAACATTTTACTCGCTGCGAGTGCGACTCCGACTCCGATATGCGGGCAGTCGGACAGAGAGGTGGTTCGGATTGAAGCCCAGAGAGAGAGAGAGAGAGGGAGAGCGAGGTAGAGGGAGAGCGAGAGGGGGAGAGTTAGAGAGAAACGGGTCGAGAGTGGAAAAGCGAGTCTGAGTTCAGTACTTGGTTCGATTAGGTATAGCAATAGTGTGCAACAAGTTCGATACAAAATACAACAAATATATGGAAACTCGCAACTTCTTTCCATTTTACTTATATTATCGTTATCGTTATCGTTATCGAAAAGTACTCAGTTCGATTGGTTGCTTGTATGCATCGCGCAAGACACAAGTGATTATGTTCTGAGATACGTCAAAACTATTATTGCCTCGATACTAAAAGCGTTATCGTTATCGGCACTGTAAGTATCTTAGCACTAAGCAAGTTCAGGAGGTAGGTATCTGGGTTCCAGCTTTCCTTAGTAACACTAAATTGGGTTATTATATGTGAATGCATTTCTGTATTAGCTTTATGTATATATATTGTCCTAATATGGCACAGGTGAATCTAAAACTGAACTCCACAATTTTAAATGATTGTGTAAATGCACAATATATGACAGACTTAGATTATAGGAATTATATGAATCGAAGCTCGAAACGAATTGGAAGTATAAAGCATAAAGAACCTTAATTCGATAGATTGCCATTGTCATCGTCACCGAATTCATCACATTGCTAATGTGTGATATGCAATGTACCGCAACTGACAGCTACAAAACAAGAAAACCGACACCAACAAAAAATAAAAAAAGAGGAGAAAAAAACTCAACCAGCCGGACAATTGAATTGTTTTGGTTGCATCTAACCACACCCGCAACACCCGCAAGACCATTCAACTGTACACTGTCCGTGGTTGTCCGTAGTCAGTTGTTGGCAACCCACAACCCGCGACCCGCGACCCTTTCCCTGCGACCCAGCGCGAATGCAAATTGAATGAAATGCTAATGGAAATGAGTGCGAGTATGAGTACATTGAATGCAGGCTGCGCACAGACGCACGACCCGCGCAAATAAAGACAATGAAGGCAACTTTTATTGGTTCCATTCGATGATCAGAGCTGAGCTGAGCTGAGCTGAGCTGAACTGAACTGAACCCAACTGAACTGAGGGCAGACCACCGCGCGTCCGGTTGGGTCGCCAGTCGATTGTCTGTCTGTTTGCGGCGTACTTAGTGACACCATTAACGCCACTTCAACGTGGCCCTGATCGGTTGCCCTACCAGCTACCAGACAAACACATTCACATCCGGCGTGCGCTTGCGCAGATGTCGACAGACCTGGGTCGGGTCCCTGCTCGGGCTCAGTTTGATTGATTCTGTTTTCAATGTAGCGCCTTTCTCTTGCCACGGTGCGTTTTATTGTTGGCCGCTTGAAATTTTTATTGCAATCGGTGTGAAATTTCACACCGCAATGCTTAAATGATTCCCAACAACCTTTCAGCCTTTCAAGCGATTGCGTTTTTGGCTCGCGAACGAAGCGCGAAGCGTTACAAAGCAACGAAAGAAAGAAAGAAAAAAACAAACTAAAAAGCTCGCCAAATGCAACTTTAAATAACTTTGATTATTGGATTATTATAGTTTCATTTAAGATACTAACTTATGGCACGAATCTGCAACGGTTCTCTGACTGACACAAGTAGTCGAAAATGATGTCTCACAGTAACAGTCACAACAAATTTCATATCTAATAATATCAATTTATATGACTACTTTTAATTCGTATATCGTATATAATGGTATTTGGTATATATGATTTAATTGAAGGGCATTGAGGCTTGAGTTGAATATCAATAAGAAATGCCTATTTTGATTTTCAACAGTTTTTTTAATACCAGCAATTTTAAGACGGCCAAATGAGTCTCTTCCCAAAACAAAGAACGTTCTCGAACCAAAATAAATCACGACATCAACGGGTTACCGGCTAACTATCGCCAGAGTACATTGCACTTGCTGCGTGGACTGCGTGTTCCCTCATTGTGCAGAAAGGCCAGGGCTAGGTTGCGTTTGGCTGGTGATAGGCCTGTGCGTGAGGTGTCCTTCAGGGCCCCAATGCTGCCCAAGCTGCTGTCCAATTGGACACTGCGCCTGCAACGTTTCTTACTCGGCTTGCAGATGGCCGCATTGGTGGACACAACTGCCGCCGGTGGTAAATAACGACGATGCATCGCTGGCAGGGCAAGTTGCTTGAGGCGAGCGCTGATTCTGTAGGGGCGACTACTGTGCCGCGCCCGCTCGAGGTGAACGCACTCCTTGGGTCGGCAGGGGCGTGTGTTGCGCGCCTCGAAGCGCTCCAAATCGTCAATGGCCTCCTCACGTTCCAGATGCTTGGCCAGACGTGTTATTGAACGCTTATTTCGATTGATTCGCTTGATCCTATTCAACGACTTGGTCGGCCTATTCCCGCCAGCTGGCAACAATTTGCTCTTTGACTTGGCATTCCTAGCGCGTTTAGGCTGATAGCTGATCCCAGCACCGTTTTGAGACTGATATGGATTACGTAAGGGCTTCATGTCGACTGGTTTGGGCTTGGACTTGGGCCTGGCCCAAATGCCACCAGCGGAGAGTCGCTTCGAATGCTTGTTATCCTTCAGTGGCAAGGACTGCTGTGGGGCATTGCGGCCGCTTTTGTTGCTCCTCATTTTGGGCAGTGTAGTGCTGCCTGGCTTTTGCTTCTTCATGATGCCAGTCTTTTTGGTTGTGGGACCAGCTCTGACTGGTAACACCTTTGTCCGGCTGCGTTGATTGTTTCTTGACTTGAGCGTCATACTAAATGCTGACATCTTTGCACGCATTGCGTCGCCAGCAGGCTGCCGAATCCGATGGATTTTCGGTCGCTTCACAGCTACCGCTCTGGTTTCCGCCTTCGCAAAGGACTTCTTTTTGGCGAGAGACTGGGGTTTGCTCTCGCTCCGAACCTTCGCCATAGATCTGGGCCCAAGTTTAGTTTGTGCTGTTTGCTCCTGGCTTTTGTTTTTCCTGTATTGCATTGATGGGGCCGGCAGCCGCTTGGGTTTGATCCGTCGCTTGCATTTGGTTGAGATGATTGGACTGTTCGGAGCAGACTGTTCGCCGCATATATTTGGTGTGGGACGTATGCGTGTTTGCCGATGAAGCTTGTCAATGATGACGCCAGTGAGACTTCTCTGCGGCTGCGCCTGCACTGCCAGTCTGCATGTCAGGGAGCGGGAACGGGAACAAGACGGATACTGTGTTTCCTTCCTGGAGCGTATTCGTTTCTGACTAAGCATCTCGTCGAATGCCTCCTTCGATTGAGTGATCTGTTGGGTCATATCAATACGGTCCGGCTTCACATAGAACATTTGCCCATGATAACCCATATAATCCCGGCCATGGCATTCCGATATGACACGGGCCACCACGCGCTTCATTTCCGTGCGACTGAGATTCAGTTGATTAGACAGGTTCTTCGCCAGGGCCTTTAGGGCCCCGCCAGTTCCAGCCAATTGGCTTGAGCTCCATATATTGTTGTTCATTTTCTGAGGACTTGAGAATTTGTCTATTCGGTTTGGGCGTTCTATTCAAACTCACAAATGAAATTTGCTTGCAATTCCAAAATTGCTTGATGCAACTATTAATTTGTATTTCTTTAAATTTATGTATTTCTTTTAATGTGATAAACGCAACAAAATAATATATATATATATAGATATGGCCTGCTTGTTTATAGTTAACTGAAACCTAACTGAGAGCAACAATAAGAGCAACAAATATAAAAAATATCAAGTAAATATTAATGGGTATACTCGTATATGTATCCGATTATCCATTTGAACATAAGCATTCGAATAAGTAATACTCAAGGAAAATACATTTTTAAGAGCCATAGACTCAATACTTTGTTTTTGTTATATTTATTCAGTATTTGTTTATTATTATAAAAAAGAATAGTTTATTAGCAAATGTAATTCTTTTTTATATGATGATTAATATGTTTCAAAGCGACATCATTTTAAGTATATATTTAATATGATGATAAAATGATAATTATTATTATTAAGAAGAAGGCAACCATTCCTCAAAACTCGTTCAGATAATACTATTAGAAAATAAAAGTCAATAGTTATTAAAGTAAAACACAGCCCTCCCTTCCTTTAGTGCTCAGCTGCCTGAGCTGTTGCAGCTGCGCAGTAGCCACGTGCGTCTTGGCTTCGGTGTCTTATCAATGAGCGCATTCATGCAATGAACCGTTGGCTGGGCAGCCGCCTGATCTTGGCCAAACGAATAAAGGACCAAGATAGGGACAGCAAAGAGAACTACTTACAAGCGAGGCCAAAACAGACGACAAACGAACACAAAAACAACACACGAAATAGTCATATGAAATTAAAGTTATAAATGATTTCATTATAGCAATGTGAGGGTCATCATCATCAGCAGTCTGGGTCTGAGTCTGACTCTGAGTTTGAGTCTGGGTCAGGGGTTTCCATGTCTGTGTGTATGTGTGTGTGTTGTATTGTGTTGCACCTGTTCATGCACCTGCGCAGCCTGCAGCACTTTGGACAGGTGAGGGCACACACACACACACACAGAGCACGCTTGCCATAAGGGGTGGGAAAAATGATTTACGCAATGAGCGGGACACAGTTCCTACCCTTGCCTAGTTCCTCTGATGAGTCAAAGTGGCACCCTTTAGCCAGGCTAAATGTGTAACTATGTGTATGTGTGTGTGTGTGTGTGTGTGTGTGTGTGTGTGTAAGTTGAGCTGTCTGCCTATGCATGAGCAAGAGCAACAACCCATGCCAATTTCATGCCGCCATTCGATAGTATATCATATGAGAGACTCTTTTGGGCCACTTAACTGTAATTAGGGCTTTTCAATATTATTAATGATGATGGTCGTTCGCAAAGCCGCTGAAAATGTGGGAAATGCATTGCGAATTGATGACGACCCCGACGGCGCTGCAGACAACCGACAACCGCCAACGGACAATGGACAACGCAATGAATATAAAATGCTAAATGCAAAATGTAAACACGCAAACCGAAAGCGCAACAATTTTCGAACTACAATTTTTGTGCAGCGCTGCGCTCTATTTGACTTTTGTTGTTGTTGCCAGTGGTGGTGGTGGTGTTGGTGGTGGTGGTTTGTGGTCAACCATCCAACCATCCAACCATACGTTTTTAGCGTTATCAGTGCAAAATAATCTTTCAATCAGCCCTATACAACAACGTCGTCATCATCCTCACATTTGTTGCTGCCGTCGTTCAACGATGCGTGACCGCAATTGTTGCAGCAGCAACAGCAAAATCAACAACAGCAACAACAGCAACAACAGCAACAGCAGCAGCAGCTTTTCTGGCAGGATGAGTAGCAATATATATGCCACCTAACTACATATGATAATTCAGAGCAGCAGAGCAACAACAACAGCAACAACTATAATAACAATAGAACCTTTGACTGGTCAATTGGCTTCATATTTCTGTTGTTGTATTTTGCTGATCGTCAGCTGGCCGCCTGAATGTGTCCAATGATTGCCCAGGAAATTACCTAGATGCAAATACAACCTTTTAAATAAATGTTATTATTTTTTCATATAAATGTTGCTTTCAAATATAAGTTGCACTTGGTATTTGAAAAATATTTATAAACAAATACTGAAGGATAAACTATAACTTCTATTCAAGCTAATCAGCATTAAAGAGCAGCCTAAAAGATATTTTCAAGTATTTAATATTTATTCGCTTGGAAATCAGTTTCAGTTTCTACACATGTTGTCAAAAATATCTCCAAATTGCTATTTAAGTAGACTTTAAGCCTGTCAAATACTTGAGCTAAGTTTCATTATGTGCAATATTACAATTGTTTGAATCGCTCGCTCCATTCCAACTTAAATATGAGCACGGCATGTTGCTAACTTAAAGCTCGGCAATGTTGTCAATGCCAATATTCCTTACATTTTCCCGTCATCGTTCTCCACAGTCCTGATTCCTGTGGCAAACAATTTTTTCATGCATGCAAAAAACACAGCGTTAAATTCCATGGGGAGCCAAAAGTCAGGCAGTCGATGGTTCAAAAAAAAAAAAAAAAGAACGAAACGAAACGAAAACCGAACCAAACAAGTGGAAAGCACATGAAAAAAGAAAATAATAATAAAGAAACAGAAACAGAAACAACCTTATAATTTAACTCGGTAAACTTTTGCGCCTTTTGTTTGGCTGCTTTCACTACAAGTTATTGAAAATCGCGCAAGGGTTGCCAGCCCGCCAGTCGAAAGGGTTTCAAAATTGAAAAGAATGCGGGCGCGTGTCAGGTGGCCACCCGCTAAAGGGTGAAAGGGGAGTGTAAGAATGGGGGTGTGGCGGTTGATGGCGTCTCATTTGTGCAAGGGGGAGGTGGGTGATTTAGTGTTAAATAAAAACTTTTAAATTGCCATTTGATCGTTTGTTTAGCGACAATAATGTCGTCGTTGTCGTTGACATTGTTGTTGTCGTTGCCGCTGCTGTTGCTGTTGTTGTTGTTGTTGTTTTTGTTGTTGTCGTTGTCATCGCTGCTGCTCCTGGGCCATGGGAACAACCGTGAGCCGACCCAGGGGCCGTCGCATGCCTTCAATTTCAGTGCGGGCCGCAGCCAGTGACAGGTTTATAGGTCGCTCAGTTTGCCTGCAAGTCAGCAGCGCCGTGACAATGACATTGTTTCGCCTGACAGTTGTAGCAAATTTATTGAAAAGGTGTTCCTTCGTTTTCGCTGTATCTACGTGTGTCTACAGAAATTGTCAAAAATTTATTGATATGTTGAAATTACTTCTCGGCCTGCTCCCCCATAAGAACACTGACAGCTCAATTTTTTTCATCGAGTATTTTTATTGTGTTCCATTTTTTATTTATATATATATGTATTATTTTATTTTTTTGTTCATCTCACTTCCTTTGGCTGCTTTCAGCGGCCGGGCTCATTGTAGTAAATTTGACAGCGATTGTTTTGTTTGACAGTTTGTCGTCTCGGCAAAATGATGATGTCAATATGCAAAGCAGTCAAAGCCAGTCACAGACGATGCATGGCCCAGAGAGCGTGGCCAGTAAATTTACATTCGGTATGTGGAACGCACAAAGGGGTGAGCAATTTCAGATGAGTTATTGAACCGTTGCTTCCACTTGGCAGCTGACAGTCTAGCTTTGATACGTTTATGCCAGAGAGTTGGTCTACACAGGATTTCGAGATTATCAATATGAATTTCATGTGGCAAATGGCACCCAATTCGAATCTACTACTAAAATCGTTTATGATATGAAATGATAATAAATATTTCTGATTGTCTTTTTATTCATAACATTTAATAAGTAAGCATACATTTACTTTACGATGTGTACGTATGGTACCATCAATTTGATCTTCCACTCACTGCACACATTCTCCAAAGAACTGAACAATATTCCAAGCAATCCAAGTTTCTCAAATAGAGTTTGCACATCGCCAATCGAGCTGCTCCACTGTTGTCTTAGGCTGCAAGGTAGATAATTTATCAAATGGCAGCTAAGCTGATCATGCAATACCATCCACATGCAATCCACGGCGCAATTTGCCATTGAACTTTGCTGGTAGTCGTAACTCTAATTTGCTTTGAGATCTGGGCCCAGGCCTAACGACAACGCAATAACAGCCACCATTTTTGTTAATTTTTATGTATGTATGTGCTGAGCTTTGATTGTTATCCGCAAATACAGGCACACACACACGCACACATATACATATACATATATTTATATTTATATAGATATATATGTGTGTGTGTTGTTAGAGGCAGGGGCTGAGCCACAGCGATATTTTTTATGAGACTGTTTCGTTTTTCGCTTAATCGCACTAGAAAATCTCTAGAAATGGTAGAAGGAAGCAGAAAAAGAAAAAAAAATAAAAAATAAAAACAACAAAAAATTGCCGAGCGTTCAACTTGAAAATATGCCAAAAGACAATTGGTCGTCGGTTGTTGGTTGTCGGTTGTCGGTTGTCGGTCGCAACGTTAAGGGCATGGCCTAGGCCCAGACGAGTCTTAGTTCTAGTTCCAGTTCGAGTCGCAGTCGCAAGAGTCTTTAAGATTTCTTCAATGTTTAGCGAAGCGTGAATATTATTTGAGAGTGGAGGCTCAGACGAAAGCCAAAAGCAGCAGCATTTATTAATAATTACCACACAGCACTGAGTTAAAGCCGAGAGGCACATAGAAAGAGTGGAAGTGGACGAGGAAGAGCTGAAGTTGGTCTACCAGTGGAGAAGTAGAGAAGTAGGGAAGTGAAGAAGTGGGCTTAGCGTACATACTCGTAGTAAGAAATTTATTTGTTATTTATCTTTTTGGTATTATGCATGAATAACAATAAAAATATAAGTGAATGTTGATGTTGCTGTTGCTGTTGCTATTGTTGCTGTTGTTGTTGTTGTTGTTGTTGCTGACATAAATAGTTAGCCAGAAATGCGGCAGCAAAAAGCGTCATAAAAATTATAGCCATTCGCTTGTTGCCAGGTTCTCAGGTGGAGGCCAGCACCAGTTTCGACTACAGCTCCAAGTGTTGTGTTGGGTGCTGCAAGGGAGTCTCTGGGAGCTCACTCAATAGATTTAGATCACTTTTGGTAGAAGCGCTGGGCAGAAAGAGCCATAAAAATAATGAGCCCAGCACGACGATGGCGACAATCATGAGTAAATAAAGCAAAAAAGAGCATACAAAACTAAAAAAAAAAAACAAAAAAAAAATGGAAAAGAAACAACAACAAGAGGAAAAAGCGCAGTGAAAAAACAAACAGAGATGTTGCAGAATATTGTTAAGTTATATATAGGTGAAATTTTAAGCTATCTGTTCTGACTTCAGCGATTTATGAAGATGTAGGGACAGATAGAGATTCAGATACAGAGACACATGTTTATACAGATGCAGCTTGCAATGACTTTTAGATTGAGATACAGCTACAGAGGTACAGATAGACTTCATTCAAAAGTAGTTGCTGATGCTGCAACTTATTTGTAATCTTATTGACTTTGCTACATGCCACATCTCCCAACTCGTGGCTTTTGGATATTTGACAATCATTGCTATCAGCATGTAAATATCATTATATGATTGCTGTTGCTGTTGCCATTGTGCGTTTTTTTTTTTTTTCTTCTTAAGATATTTTGTATTTATTATTTGGTCGAGCAGGCGGACGAACTTACCAACTATTTGAACGAAATCACAAAATATTCTTGGAAATCAGCGTCATTGCTTTGGCATGCACTGCCACAACCAGCCCTGGCACTGACTGCTGCTGAGCCTGTGCCTAACAATTGCCGCCCCTACTCTGCCCTACAATATATACTCTGCACAATACAATCTTATCGTCATAGCCCACATCAAAGCCAGAAATCTTTAATAGCACAACACAAAATACACACACAAATACGGAGACATTCCCGACCGCCGCCTGTTGGCTCAGCAGCCGCTATGCACGCAAGCCTTGTCTGATAAAGTCCAAACAAATGATTTGAACAAAAAAAAAAACAAAACAAAAAAAATCAACAAAATACACGCGCTTATCAAAAAGAACAAGTGACTTGCTCTATGTGTGTGTGTGTGTGTTATGTGCTTTTGAATTTTGTAAGGGATTTTTTTGTTCAGCGTAAAACTATTTGATATTTGCATAAGATCAACAGGTGCCCAACGTGCAGCAGTGGCAAGCATTTGAGCAATGCGTCAACGACGACAGCATCAAAAACTGTCGGCACTCGCTCGATGACTACATGAATGGCATATACTTACAAAAACGACTATTATTATCATTATAGAACAGGATATAGAACATCATACATCATACATCAACTAGACTAGTTCACCGATGACTGCCTATGCACAATGTACTCAGACATCTAGGTGCGATTACTAGCATTAAGTGCAACACTTCCCTTCAACTATCTTTTGATGGACTACTATCAAAATGTAGCCAAGCTGCGTCATTTAGTTTATGCTCGTAAGCCGAAACCAAGAAAAGTCTTGATTGCAACTAAAGAACATTTCAAAATGATTAGTTTTTTTTTATACTGTTTCTTCCTTACTCTACAAGTATGCACTAATAAATTTCTGTGCAAATCACAGCTTAAGATAAATCATAAACTTACAATTATAAATATTAAAATGTGTGTGATCGATGTTAAATTGCCCCGAAGACTTCGTAAAAAATAATGGCTCTCCAACAAAATATTAAGAAACAAGAATTTCCTTTTTATTCTATGGATTTTTTAAACAAAATTTTGTTTTTATTATTTGAATATCCTCAAAATGTATCAGTCTAATGGAATAATTGAGAAGTTAAATTTGAATTAATAGATTTATTTATTCGCCTAAATTCCAACATGTTTTACGCTTGCAGAGAGTATTATGAAGGCAACTTTCATCATCTGTAAAATTGTATAATTTATTTCCACAACAAGAGTAATATCGGGCTCTGCTCGCAAGTAGAAACTATTCAATTCTACAAAAAACACCAAAATCGCATGCAAGACACAATTTAATAAAGCTTGTAGGGAAGTTAATTTCTTACAGCACTGTTGCATTTGAGAAATTTCAATAATTGAGCCTCATTAAAAATACTCGGTAATCGCAGTCGAATAATGTAAAGACACACAGCGAGTGTGAGAGAGTGTGAGAGAGAGAGAGAGAGAGAGAGATAGAGAGAGAGTGAGACAACTGAGCTAACACTTCCGATTATGAAATTTCGTTTGACAAAATGCCTGAAAAGTGTCGTTACAGCGGTCGGTCGTCGTTGTTGCCGCTGGCAAGCAACGGTAATCATAACATGGAAATACGTACACGTATCTATAATGTAATTACTGGCAGATCGAGGTGACTGCGGTAAAATTAACTGAACATCGTTGTACACATACTGTTGGAAAATCAGGTAAAAATCCAAAACGATCGCAGCGCCATTCGAAGAAGCGACGACGACGTCGGCGACAAAGGCGACGATGAAGAAGTCGACTCATTAAAACAATTTTGAAAAATAATACAAAATAATTACAATAAATTATGATTACGCTTGACAGTGACAGTGGCCACGAATGCTGATGGCTGCTCACTTGCCAGCTTGCTGTTTGCCAGTGGATGGAATTGTAGTTGGGCATGGCAACTGGCAACACCAGCAACTGGGAAAGATACTTCCAACTACGTCGACGACGACGACGACGACGACGATGATGACGATGACGCTCCACGCCGAGACGAAGTCGTCGTCGTCGTCGTCGTCGTCATTGTGCAGGTGCAAGTGATCCGCGGCGTCACTGGCTAGTGACGATGAGTACAAAACAGTAACAACAATAACAAAAACAACAACAACAACAATGACAACGACACCCAAGAATCGCTCAACTGTGGAAAAAATAAGTTCGTTGTTCATTTGTGCGCTGCTTTGGCTTCATCTACTTCTGTTGCTGCTGCTGTTGTTGCTGCTGTTGCTGCTGCTGCTATTGCTGCTTCTTCATCATCAGCTTCAACTACTTCTTTTTCCTCTTCTGCTTCATATACACAATTTAATTCAATTCAATTTGGCCACAAAAATAATTACGGCCTGTCCATGCCGACGCGCAGCGTGTGAGCCATCGAGACGCCACTAACTACTTGTAGCGCCATCCAGCGGTGTTGACATGTACTAAGCATCCAAAGTGCGAGTGTCTCTGTTGTTGTTATTAGTGTTGTTGTTATTGTAGTTGTTGTAGTTGTTTTTGTGGGCGTACTCATTGAAAACAAATCACAATAAAAATGAGAACCTTTAACAATCGAAGAAGTAAATGATATCGGCAACGTAAAAGGGAATTTATCAAAAGGCAATCAAATTGAAATTGAGGCAGAGATACAAGCAACAGCAACAACGACAACAGTGGTCAGAAATGGATCATGGATCATCCAGGGCAATAAGTCAGTTGGCCGTATTGTGTGACTGTCGAATCTTGTCAAATGCATGACATCAAAATCTTCGTCGAATCGTTAAAAATGCATCATCATCAATTTTTGATGCATATTTAATGTATGTGTGGCAGACGCAACACGACGTGAAATTGTTGTTGTTGTTGCCGCTGCCTCATGTGGCCGGCGCTCCACATTAACTGCAAAGTGCGACATAAAAATTGATTTAGTCTTCAAGTCGGCAAAAACCAAAGAAAGACAGCAAATGGTGTTGCTGATATATATTTAATATATTTTCCTTTCTTAGTTTTGGGTAAGGGATTATTGCTCAATTAGAGGCGTCAAACTGCCATTTAGAAAGAGCCAGATAGAGAGAGAGAGAGAGAGAGAGAGAGAGAAGAGGATGGGATGGTCCAGGATATCCTGGACACGTATTTAGGTCGACACACGCCCTTTGCCAGCGATACAGGCGGCACTTATTGTCCCGCTGATTAGCGTCCTGGTTAGCCATAAGCAAACACGAAAGCAACCAATGCAAACAGCCAACGCACAACGTGCAACAAGTGAGTGCGAAATTTCACATATCAATATAGAAATGGTTTTTGAGCAACCGACCGCAGATAAGGCATCGTCCGCCTTTCCTAGAAAAGTCCTTGTCGGCTGCCTTTTTGATATTCAATTCTAATTCTGATTCCTTGCCAAGCACTTGCAACTACTTGTTACAATCTTCAGATATCTGACAATTGAAATGAACTATTTAACTAAGCGAACTCATAGGGCATGGTGAGGTGCGAGGTGTGATAGTACAGCATTTCCGGTCCATGCCCAATAAAAGCAAAGTCAAGCTAACTTTCATAAATTAGTCATTGAACCCAGTCAGCTGGCGAAAAAGCGAAAAATAAACTAAATGCGAACAACAACAGACATTACTAATTTTTTTTTTGTTACAGTGTGAACCCAGCGCTTAAGCATAAAATAAATATATATTCATAGGTCTACATAATAGTCTCGAATTTACGCTTTAATAACCCTGTGCACTACACTTCTTTTGCAGGGGCATATCGTTACAGATATGTTGTGGAGTTTGTGTCTGCTTCTGTTTTCCATATCAATTTCACTAAGATCATATTTAAATAGTCTTCAAAAAATTAATCTTTGGATATTTTGATGATCTCCAAAATTGTTACTCATATTATTGAAGACAAAGTTTTGATATTTAACATTTTGTTTTTGTTTTTTTTTTCATTAAGATATATTTGAGGGCACTTAATGAGAAGAGATCAAAATAAATATTAAGAGTAGTAGAACAGAATATTAATATATCTACCTCTCAATCTCAACTTCTAACTATAATTAGCAACATAAATTCCAAAAGAAATTTAGCTCCCTTTACGAGCAGTTGCCCAAATTAGCTAACTTGCAAGCGACTTAAACTTTTAGTTGGACTTCAAACCCAAACACATGATGGACAGAAGGTTTTTAATTTATTCAAAAAAAGTATAATAATAAAAACCAAAAACCAAAAAAATATATAATATGAATAAGCAACGCCGCATTATAAATGCTTCAAAAGAAATTCAGGTTATGAGCTGCGGGTGGAAACGGGCCAAGAGCCCATTTCCCCATGTGTTTCCCATGAGCCACGCTAATTAGCCAAATACAAAAACCTAAAAAGCAACCGAAATACTTGCGTTCACCTACCAATCTAACAATGAGCATAGCATTCGAAATTTGAAATTTTGTTAATTCATATTAGGGGCATTCGTCCAGAAAACGAAATTCCAAAATGGCGCACCGTCTACTGAGTCGCACTAGCGACTGCGACTGAGCCCAAAAGCAGGTGGAATGCGGCACTCGAGCAGAGTCACTTGAGAGCCGCACTACCGACACCTAGATAAGACCCAAAAACCCAAGACTCGTGCGCATTAAATGCGTGGCCGGGACATATAATACGAACCGCATGGGGAAACAGTTCGGAGAGGGGGATTGGGAGGGGGAGGGTCGACTTGTTGGGCCCTACGCGCTTGGCTGGCTAACTGACTGGCTAAGTCAGCTTATCCGACTTCGAGGCAACTGTACGACGCCGTTGACGACGACGACTTCGTTTGGCATATTTAAATTTTGAAGCCAAACTCAACTCAACTCAGCTCAGCTCAACTCAACCCAAGTAAACCGAACTCGGTGCTGTGATCCATGACCATGATGCGGTTGCGTTGCTGGCGCCATTTTTGATAGTCGCGTTTATGATTTGCCAAAAACTTTCTAAAGACTGCCGTCTCAGCCGAAAGCCAAAAGTCAAAGATCGAGTTCAACAGTTGCCATGAAAATGGAAAATTTGCAAAGTCATTTGCATAAGCAGGTGCTGCCAGATCAACTCCACCAATCACAAAACAGTGTGGCAACTCAAATTCTTTTTGGTTCTTTTAATCTATCAGTTGTACTTCTATTTCAATTTAATACATATTGGTTTCTAGCCAACATCATTTGTCCGTATATGTTGTTGTTATAAAATAGTCTACAAGAACCAAGTACTTCAATCACAGAACATGACCAAGAATGGGTTCGCGTATTATTAATAATCAGTAAGAAAACATGTCCAAAGTTTATACAACACTTAACTTGCAACGATTTTCATTTTTATTGCAGATAACACTTAAATCTGTTATTATTAAAAAATTTAAAATGATACTATTTACACTACTGCGTTGATTAAAATGGGTGAAAACCAAATCCAATCTCCTTCGTGATCTGTTTGATATTACGAGTATATCCTATATAAAATATATAGTTGAACTTCTTGTTTTGATACAATTCAGAAGACAAGGAATGAATGAAAAAAATATATATATATATTTTTTTTAAATATATATTAAATTGTTTGCAAAATTAATGTTCAAAATAATTAACGAAATCCAATTGATTAGGACTCCAAATTATTAGTAGTTAGACGGTTCTATCTTCCTTTTGCCATTAACTTTAATGGCGAGATGAGCGCATTTCTGGCAGATATTCATTTTAAGTTGCATTCATTTAAGTAGCAAACTTAAGATTTTATTTAGCTAAAAATACGAATATGATAGCATATAAATTACAATTAAAATATCCATATCCATATCCATATCCATATATATATAAGTGTACTTGTGCACGCAGTGTCTGCTACTGCAACAATAATAACAACAACAGCAACAACTAATAAATAAAAATCTGCTGCTGCTGCTGCTGCTGCTGTTGTCATCAGCCCCCGTCAAATAGTGTATGGAGAATGTTGCCCTGCTCTCGCACCGTCCCGCCGATCTCCTGATCGCCCGATTTGGTGTCTTAGGCTGGATCTGATGCTGCCTGCTGCGCACTGCTGATGACTTGATTTGAAATTTGAAATGATATTTTAAGAAACTAATGCCGCCATAGCTCGACGACAGACTTGCTACAATGCCGCCCCCAAACGCCACTCCACCGCGCCCCTCTGCCCCTTTCTTAGCACACTCAAGCGCTGAGCTCCCTCGTAGGCATGTTAAATGTCATTTAATAGTTGACAGTTGCACTTGCTGATGATGTTCTTGTTGTTGGTGTATTTGTTGTTGTTGTTGTATTTGTTCTTGTGATAATTGCAGTTCATTTTTTTGTGTGTTCTTTTTACATGCGAGTATCTACAAAAATTTATGTGTAGGTGGTTTTAAATTTATGTCGTCGTTGTCGCCGACGCCGAAACAAGTCGCGCAAAATTCTTTTGAATTTGTTTCGCTTTTCTTTAATAAAACTAAATTTTATTGCTTACACTTAAAAAAAATAAAAAAAAAATATCGCACATACGGCACTCTATCATGATAATAATGATCAAACGAATGATGATCATGATAATGATGCTGATGCAGCACCGCTTGTGTTATTTTGCTGATCACATGGCCTATTAATGGCATCCTGTAAAAAAAAATATTCAATTTAACACTTAACACATTTGAAATTTACACAATAAAATCGTAAAACTGCATAATTCGACATACGTTAAAAGCTAGTCAAGTAGTCGAGTACCAATCTAGTAATCAATCCAGCTTTTCGTTTGCCGCTGCCCCGCCCTTGGGAGGAGAAGAGCTTGGCTTCCTGACAGATATATCCAAACTCTCAAATACCAACCAACATCGGAAACTAGTCACGGGATGTAACGCGCCACCTTCAATTGATGTTCAGTTGCAGCAGTAATATAGCTAAAAGATGATAAAGTTACCTGATTGAATTGGTATGTCCACCCGAGCGGATGGAGCAGATTTCATATACTTTCCATATTTAATCCCTAGGAGCAATTGCTATTGATCATTAAGTGGAGTTGCAGCCACATGGGCCAGTGTGGAACTTTTCGTGCCTGTTGGCAACGCACGCCATATGAACATTATGTCCACCCCAAATCCTACTAACTCTCCTCCGCCCCCGTCACCGTGAACCGTAGCAACAGCAACAGTGCACATTAGTCATCATACCAAAGCCAAAACGAGAGGGAGAGAAGGCAAGGAGAAATGGGGGAGCTTGAGCCTGAACAACTTCATCAGCTTGCACCACATATTCGCTATTTTCACATGTTCGATGAAAAATTATTTATACGTTTTTTTCTTTTTGTTTTTTTTGAATGTTCTGTTTCTATTTATTTATTATTATTATTTTTATTTTTTTTGGTTTTGCATAAATGGATGGGGCAGGTTGGGCTGCCAATTCGTTTTAACAGTTAGAAGTCGTCGTCGCTGCCTCGTCGTTTTTTTTTTTTTTTTTTTTTGATTGATTTGAATGTTACGTTGAGTGCACGACGTCGCTGCGCTGCTCGAAATGTGACTGATGATTGATGGACTTAAGACCAAGTCATAGTCGCTCCCCCAACACCCTGCTCAATGTACCCTCTTCCTGTGGGCAGCCAGTGCGACCCTCGAACTCTCTTTCCAAGGTGCTAACAAAAAAAAAGAACGCAACCAGAATATACAAAAAAAAAATACAAAAAAAATGGGAAACACAATGAAACAAAAAATGTTATGCAAGCAATGCGAATCAGAGCGTGTTGAGATCGACTAATATAACTTAGAACCAAAAAAAAAAGTAATTTCTAGAACTTGACAGGTGTTTGTCAAATTCGACGACATGCAAATTTTATTAAAATAAACTACAGAAAACGATACTTGAAGTGCCCAAACTTGAAGAGAAAAACTAAGTTGAACAGCTATCCAAATTAGCAGTTAGATGACATCGAAGTCCGAGCAAGTGTTATTAAGTAAACGCAACATTTATGTTTGTTTAAAGTGGACATGGTTGTGGAGGCACAAAATAAAGCTTAGACATTTATTTAAAACCATATAACTGACTATGTAGCCGTGTAGCCATGTGGGATATAATTCAAGTTGTGTGCAGGCTGCATAGCAGTAAATGGGAAGTGAATGTTGCAAGTTACGTTATACATATTTGCTACTTGACTGGAACCCTAGCAGCTATTTGACAGATGAGCAGCAACGCAAGCACAGGACAGCCAGAGATAGAGAAAGGGACAGAGACGGGGCAGAGCCTGGCCACAGCCGGAGCAGAAGCTGAAGCTGTAATTGATGTTGGAGCGGAGTCTGGAGCCGCAACCTCAACTACCAAGTTGACCCACTGAACTTTCTCGCGCTCTCTCAGACTCGATTTGTAGCTCGGTCAAAGTCGCAGTCAGTGTTTTCTTTCTTTTCTTCTGTATGCCCTTGCAATGGGGTACTACAATTGCGTCGTCAAGTGTGGCAAGCATTGCAACTCCTAGATTGATCAGCATCATGAGCCGAGTCGATATAGCCGAACTAGATGTCTGTATGCAGTGACAACACTCGGTCAATCGGATTAGTTTTTGGTTGACAGATCTATCAACCAAACACATTTCTTTCAATTGTTTTAATGCTTGTAATACTTTCAATAATATGTCTAGCGCTAAGTTTTTTTAAATTTAAACTAAAATTGAAATGTGAGCAATCTCTTCTATAAGGGTATATTATATTCAGCGTGGCTAAAACAGCTGTCGCTACTTGTTGTTGTTATTAAGTATTTTCATGAGTGGGAGCGTAAATCTTGCACTCACACAAATGCCGGATGTGGTTGCGTAGAAAGGTGGCTTCAAGCTATCTTTGCTATCATGCCTACGGGAGCCGCTCCCCAAACCACCGTCGAAGCCCCCCCCTCAGTCCCATTACAGTCCGAGCGTGCAACTTTCTGTTTGTTTAAGGCCGCCGCTGCCGCAGCGACAGTAACTAAAATAATAACAATAATAGTATATAATACTAAGTAAAAACGCCAACTTCCGAATGCCAACGTAGTAGTCCGAGTAAGAGACGAACATAAAGTCGAATTGGAGCTTCGGCCGGGTATTCAACGTAGCCCAACTCAATTCTTACCACAATTAAAAAATCGTGAGCTCTGCCCCGATATGATATGGTATATGGTTGAGTGAGGGGTGGGGGTTGCAGAGATTGTACGGTGAATGTCTTTTCTATTTCATTCCTCTCTTCGTTTGGCCCCCTCTGTTGCTGCAGCCTTATTGTGTTGTTCTTGCTCTCATTCGTTTTTTTCTCATTTTATTTAATTTTTTCTTTTTTTTTGTAGTAATTTTCATGTATTTGACTTTTTGGCCGCTTGTCATCGTTTGTTTTCCGACTATTGTTTTGTTTGGGTTTTTGTTTTTGACTCTGTTTAATGTCAACTTCCTCAGCATTTTCTGTGAATGTTCAATGCAAAAGAGAGGAAGAGAGACAGATTGAAAGCAGACGAGAGAGATAGATTCAATATTTGTAACATGTAATTACCGTTGACCATTTTCTTAGCTGCAGGTTGCTGCTGGGAACCGAATCGAAGTTCGCTTGTTTTGTTGCAAGTAATTCGAGTGTCGCTTAACTGACAATTTAAGAGGAACCCCAGCAGCGGAAAATACTTAAAGAAACGCAAACACAGTCGGCACGCAATGCAGCCAACTTCACAGCCACAGCTCCACAGCTCCACTCCCCAAGCACCATTGCACAACAATACACTATGTACTAGAAATATGTGGACGTGTCCGTGTTACTGGCCAGCAGTTGACGGCAACTGGAAGAAATTCTCTGTCTGGCAAGTACATAAAAGGATTCAATATAAAAATTAATGCCAACCGCCTTGCTAGGACTCAAAAAAAAAGAAATAATATACAAAAATAAAAAAATAAAAAGAAAACAACGCCAAATCAATTATGATAAGCTACAGGCAGCAACAGTAATAAACAACAACACTAGCTAGAAAGGGGCACCACAATGGCGGCACTTGATTGGGTTGCAAGGGGCGCAAGCGACAAGGAAAGCCAACGGAAAGGACGAAAAATTGCACCAGAATTAATAAGACAAAAAATGCAGAGACGTGAGTAACAATATCTTAGACAAATTTTCAACATACTACGCGCACCTAAGGGCATAGTCGACTATGCAGAGTCCTTCAAACATAATCCACACCAACATCAACAAATCAACTGTTGAACGAAAAATACAATTTGAAAATTTGCTTTATTTTCCATTTCGAAATTGCATTCAATTTGAGAGCTGAACTTAGTACTCTTAATTGTATTTTAAATTGTTATATTATTTTTATATAAATCTATAATTATTTCTATATATTTTTATATTCGATTAGTTTTGAATAAATTATGGTAGGTTAAGCAAATTCCGACTGCAGAAATATTAGGGCAGACTAAACCTTGGTGTAACAAACCTCAAATGCTGTGCGTTTTCCGGTGTAGCGCCACAGCCAATGGGTAAAAGTAAAAAATTATTGAAAGCTTATAAAAATGAAAACACGATCCGGCAACAATAAAAGCAACTACAATAAATGGTTGCCAGTGTTTTTGGCCGCGGCCGCAGTTTTTACTAAACAGCAACAGTCGCAAAGGATAAAGGATGGGAGCGATGAAGGGGGGGTGGCTATGGGGGTATAGTGTGTAGAGCTTCAAAAGGACGACGGCGTCAACAATGTTGAGCGGCATATTGCACCCTTTGATTTTTGTTACAACTTGGATAAAAAAAAAAAGAATACAACATTTTTATTGTTCACAACAACAAAAAATAACAACAGCTTGAGGACAGGCGCAGTGAAGGAACTTACGAGCTTTTTGGGGAAGGGAGGTGGGGGGGAGAAGAAAAGATGGGATGGCACAGGGCTGGCAACGGCGATGGCGATGACGGCTGCAGGGCGTCGCATTTTGGCTACGTTTCCGTTTCCGTCAAAGTCGCAGTCGCAGTCGAAGCTAAAGTCGAAGTCGAAGTCGAAGTCGAAGTCGAGGCATATCGAAGACGATTACCCAGCAAGTCAAAGGCGTAAGCAGCCGAAGGAATAACCAAACGGTGAATAAAAAAAAACAAGAAGAAAACCAAAGAAATTATAAAAATCAACCCGTTCTCGAAGTCGAACCGGATAACAGCCAGAAGAAAATTATAATAATTTTTGCGTGCCGGACAGCAGCAGCTGCTGTTGGTGGGTGGCAGGGGTCGAAGGGGTGGAAGGAGTAGCACATTGCCTTATTTAAAAATTAACAATAAAGTACGCAAACAAGAATAGCAAAAAAAAATGTCGCTGTTTACTTTTTTTAATAATGCAAAGGCAATGGGTAAAGAAAATTGCCAAGGCAAAGAAATCGAAGAAAAGCGAAACGGTAAAAATACACACACACACACACACATAAAATGGAACAATGTCCAAGAGAGACGCAGCTAGTGTGTGTGTGTGCGAAAGAGAGCTCCTCAATGCAGTACAGCAATGGCAAAAGGGTGCAAAAGGCAAATCAAACAAAGACGGCAACTGTTTCTCCCTTTTTCTATAATGTTGTTGTTGTTTTCGTAATTGTTATTGTTGTTGTTTTTTCTTTCTTTGCCTTGTGGCGACTGACCAGGTGATCGACTTCGGAATGGATTGGAGGCTGGAGTATTGGGTAGAGGGGGTGGTGATGGGGAGCGTGTGCTGTTGCTGAATCTTACAATTTTTATTACCCAATTTCTGCGAGTCAAATTAAAAATTAATTATATACACGACAGGCAACAAAAAATAACAAAAACAAACACTGAGCAAAAAATCTTTTGATTTTTTGACGACTTTTTTTCCATTGCTCATTGCTGTTGTTGTTGTCATTGTTATTATTATAGTCGTTCGAAATAATTCAATTAAATGACGCCACACGCAGAGGGCGGAGTGATGCGGAATGGGTTGGCTTTCGGGTTTTGGGGTTTTTTTTTTCTGACAGGCGGGAGGAGGGTTTTTGTAGGTTGTAGTCTTGATGATATGGTTAGCTGCCGGTTGAAATATACGACGCAATTAAAAACTTCCTGATTAAAACGCAAAACAAACAGAACGGAGAGAGAACTGTACGGAATTGTGTCGAATACATATGTACAATGATTTTGAAAGGCAAGATCACAAAATTTCAATTAAGATCAGTTCAAGCACGACTCGTGGCTGCATGAATAAGTGAATGTGAATTTAACTTTATTTGAATTGAATTTATGATGCAATTCAAAATGCCTTACACACCCGACACGCCCCATCCACCCGTCCTCTGCTCCTCCCCGCTCCTCGACCGAAAGTAAATAAATAAATAAAAGACAAAAAAATATAAATAAAATACGACTGCGGTTAGTAGCCAGAATATATCCCGCATTCCATCCCAAAACAGCAGCTAATTGAAATTACACTAAAATTTGTGTAGCGAACTAATGAATATGCGATGATTGTCTGAGAGGATGTTTAAAAGAAACCCAGCTCAATACTCAATACTCAATATTACCAATGTCAGGCACTTCTAAGGAAGCTAAATTCAACTTGGCAACGTGTAATTTACGATAGATTCAATTTGAATACGAACTTTCTTTAAGATACGCAAATTAAGACAAGAAGCCAATTCCAACTGCAGTTGGAATTTTAAAAAAATGAAAGGAGAATCATCTAAGATAGTAAATAAGAAAGAAAAGTTTTGCTTTCAAATCCCTTTCACATCTATATAAATTAGTATACATATTCACCCATATATAAATAAACAAATCTATCAAATTGCCAAGCAGTAATTATCGATAGATTGAATTTAAATATGAACTTCCTTTACTAAACTGAGTCAAATGATACAGAAAGGCTTGCAAAAAGTGGAAAGTATAAATAAAAAGTTAAGGGGATGGATTTGCATAGATATTTAATAAGAAAGAAAATGGCTGCTTTGAAATACCTTGCACATATGAAACATGAATAAGTCATTTATCGGACTCAGTTTGAGTGTAAGACAATGGTTTGTGTCATCTTCTTTGCCTCTTCGCTGCTCTGAGTAAGTGTATGAAACTGAAACAAGTCTTAAAATAAATCATTACCAAGTAATGCAATAATAATAAAATATTATTATTAACAACCAGTTTTCAGTTATTATTATGATTACGGTTTTGTTAGCTGTCAACTTTAATGTTGTTGTTGCCGTTCATTTTTTGGCTCTTTTTTTTAGCGGTTACTTCAAAAAACACAGTCTCTGGGAAAAAATTTTGGTTTTTGGATTCGGATTTTCAATGTTTTTTTTTTAATATCCCCTTAGAAGCATGGACATATTATATATATTACAATTTAATTTTTTGAGGTTATTCTTGAAAAATATGTTTACCTCTTTCGCTGTATAAATTTCGAAGAGTGCAATTTTTGATTGTGAATAAATTCAAATGCTTCCTGTACGTATTTTCCACTATGTGACAGTATACTGTTAGCTGTGACTGTACTAAGTGCGCTTAACCACTTTAGCTTCAACTTGGTCGTCGCCGTCGACAGTTTATGACAACAATTAAGTAATTTTTTAAATACTCTCCGAGCTGAATGACTGACTAACGCTTGGCAAAGCGAAATAAAGTAGAAATGAGTCTTATGTGGACATCTATATATGAACACTTAGCAGACAATATACACATATATACGATATTAACGTATCTATGTATCTATGTACATATACATACACATATACATATACATATACAATCAATCAAATATTGTTTTAACAACATTTCGATACAAGTTGCTAGCAAGATTATTCTACTAGTCGGAAATGGATTTATTTATTTAGTTTACATACTTAAATTAACTTATATTCGAATTCATTCTTAACTTTACTAATTAGTGTATGTCGATTATTAATAGTTAACATTAAGTTAACTGAATCTAATCTAATTGAATGAGTTTAATGTTAATTGTGCCATGGCTTGTGCTGTGGTTTGTAGATGTTAAATAATGTCTCTCAGAATGTACTTCATAGATTGATTTTCATTTTTATTAAATACGTATTAACTCATGACATTCGAAAACTGGACAACGAAACGGGCTAATGGCAACACATACAATGCCAACACACACTCAGCCATTTAGTTACCATAGTTAGAGTGAGGGGATCTGGGTTGGGTGCTGCTAATGGCGAAGGGGGTTGGGGCTGGTGGCAGTTGCTACACATGCACCACTGACATATGAATATTATTAATAAATGAATTGCATGTTAACAATAAAAGTTAAGAGCGCTGCCTGAAAGGAGCCAAACAAAAGGCTAAACTGAGAAAAGCTCGTGCCATGAAAATGAAAAGCAGCTGAAAACTGGTGAAAATGACGACGGCTGCCTCCTTGTGTACGTTTTTGTGTGTGTGTGTGTTACTTAGTTTGGGTTTCGTTCAGTTTTTGGTTTCGGTATCAGGTTAAAGCAACAACAACCGCGAATAGTTGGTAATAATAATGAACGAAGTGAATGAAACGTTTTTGGCTTTGGCTTTGGCTTTGGCGTTGGCTTTGGCGTTGGCTGTTTACTGGCGCGTACCAAAAGAAAAAAAAATAGATTAATATCTCCCTCGAGTCCTTTTAGTCAAGTTTATACCATATACAAAGTCATACAAGCATATATGTCTGTGAAATATATATATATATATATATATATGTATATATTTACATATGTGATACATACATACGTATGTATGTGCATACATGTGTCCCATGAGTGTCTGTGTAGCTTTGCATATGAATTGTATGCGTTCCACATGCCGTTGCCCAGCGAAGCACAGTGGGCACAATCGCTTCAATCCTTAGGAATGCTCAAATTATGATTTCCTAAGGCTTACAGCTAGCTAAAAGTATATATAACAAGATCAAGCAAGAATGGAACGAATGTGCATATAGTTTTACGAACGATATAAATATCGATGAACTCAATAAAATCGATAACATTTATGCTATGATTGTTTATTAATGAGCTGCTTTCTAAATGCCTAAACTATCTTTATTGCTAATAGCTCATTTATTAGCATCTTTAGCATATATCATAGATGGAGATTAACAGAATACAGTTTCCCATATTATTATTAACATGCAATTTGTATATTATTTATAATCCTAGCTTAAATCCAAGCGGTGGCTTTGGACAAACAATATGTGATGGATGTGTCCCACTGTAGCAGCAGCAGCAGCAGCAGCTTCGTTGTTGCTTTTGCTGCTGTCGTTGTTGTCGTTGTCGTTGCCCGTCGCCGCTAAATTTGGCCTTTTTAACAAAAGTAATGAATGAGTTTTCACATGCAATGTGCGACGGGCGGAGGCAAAGGCGCTTTCGTCATATATTGGCGCTATATGCAAACACAAGTTGTGTGTGTGTGTGTGTGTGTGTGTGTAGCTATGTACCTGCCCATTATCGTTAGCTATTGTTGCTGTTGTTTTTGTTATTATTAGTATAAAATTGCCGCACAGCCGTCGTTGACTTTATTCGTTGTATTCGCATTTCGTATTCGTATTCGTTTTAAATGAAAATTAATTTATGCGAATCGATAAGCCCTCACAGCTCAGGTAACACACAAACACACACACACACACACACACACTTGCTTGCACACACACAGCAGAGAAGGGAGTGTGGGAGTGTGGATATTTAGTTTTAGCGTCGCCATAGTTCTTGTGGTGGTCGCTAGATGGAGCCGCCGCTTCGATTTTGAGCCTCTGCGTTGAATGATTCGTGCGATCAACCCTTCAACCCCCGTTGACCTGTGTGCGTGTCCTGTGCAAGCTGCCAACCATTTCCATTTTTTTTTGGTTAGTCACTGGTCAGCCGAACTGTTAATTGAAGTCATTTTTCCAGCGCTCGTTTCGGCCCACAACAAGTTCTTGACTAGTTGACTTGGCCAACTCCATGAGCTGTTACCACCAATTGGTCATGTGCATTTTATTATTGAATGGTGATAACAAGCCACCCCCTTTGACGAGCCTTCGGCTGGGGGTGCTCTCTGCACACAAGTGTTAAATGGGGTTAAGTTGACGGTGCGTTTATTTATGTTCATGTTGCCAGTTGCCGTTATTGTTATTGTAATTGTTGTTGTTGTTGCTGTTGTTGTTTTTAGTGCTCATGTCAAGAATTTCGAGCGATATTGCTAGCTAAATTTGGCTATTACGTTACTTACGTTATTAATATTCATTAAAAATTTGTGTTTTTGGTTGGTTAGCTGAGAGTCCATACAGCAATTGAAGTATTTATATAATTAGAGCAAAATATAGAAGCGAATTAAATGAGCCTTTAAGAATCTTGCCTAGTTAAAGAACAGAATGATCAGTGCAGAAATTCAAATTAAATCTAATGAGCTAATTTTTTTATGAAGAGCGATTATAAAACACTTGATTTGGGTACTTATATTTCTGTTACTAAGAACGGGTTCAGGCTAGGTTAAGTTAGACGATTGTTGGCCATTTAAAATTTAATTGTAAAACATTTAAGTGTTATTTTACTATTTATTTTACTTCTCATTCTTCAAATATTATTTTTAAAAAAATTCATTTTGTGAGAATCACATTATTAAATTGTGTTTTTTATTTAACAAAACAAGAATGGCAAATATTAAATACCGCAGAGTCAAGTTGACGACACCAAAGTTTCCATATATATAAAAAAAAAAAAACTGAGCGATTGCTGCTGTGAAATCTATATGAAATAGTAGTCCGATTTTGGGTATTTATTATCAATATATTAATAATATAATAGGAAAGTGTGGAGTATAATCCCTAGCGTAATCAGAAATTGTTCTCATATAAGAACTCATCTTTCGACTGAGTGTTCCTATGGCAACGACATGATATAGTTGTCCGGTTTTGATTATTTTTTACACAAATGTGGAGAAGTCGTCTTTCAAACAGGTGGATATATATCAAAATAGCTTCAAAACTGGTATGCATAGAAATAGATAGACAGACGAACATGGCCAGCAAGTCGATCTTTTGTACTATGGCAATATATTTCTAGAACCATTGTGGAATAGTGTATTGAAATGATTATAATTCGTTTGTTGTTGGGCAAAAGTTGAGTAATTTGAAGTTATCTCTGTCACGTCGATCGCAACTTGGCTGGTAACTTGGTAAAATCGATAGCCAAACAATTGTGCGGATCGAGACGTTGACAAAGGCCAACCAAAATGCCGACACGTGCCAACCGCATCTTGGCTGGTTTGGTTTGTCGCCAAAGCTCGTGTGCTAGCCACAGCAGCAACAGGGGCAGCATCAGCTTCAAGCTGAAATTGAAGTTGAAATTGAGTTGAAGTTGAAGCTGAAGCTGAAGTCGGAAAGTCAGAAATTCTGCGTAAAGATTCCCATCGTCATCTATACGAATGCAGCGCACGCATAAGTCATAAGGCGTCCCGGGCAGGGACTGGGACTGAGTGCGGTTTAGGGACAGAGCAGGACTTGGGGGGGAATAGCAGCAATGTGAACTTAATAAAAATTATTACACCTTTATGGGTGATCACGTAGCTGGCGAACAAGGCAGCGGAGCCGACGAGCCGTCGAGCAGCCAATAAATTTTACTAGAAGAGCACAACAAATGATCTGATGACAAAACCTACAACAACAAGATGACAAAAAAAAGCAACTGGCAGCTGAAAAGATGACAAAGATACAAAGCAAGTGATAAGCCAGTCGCGGGGAATGGGAGGGGAGGCGAGGCGAGGCGAGGGAGCAACTCAGGCAGGCCAAGCCCTGGGCCGCAATTAACGGCCAAGTTGCCTGCCTTTTCTTTTTTTCTTTTTATTTATTTTTTTTTTTTTTTTTTTTGGCCTTAATGACCATCGCCTAATACTGGCTCAATAAAGTCAGTGGGCATGGCCATATCTACAAGGAATTGGGATTGGTTTCTCTGAGTTTTAACATTAATGCAAATAGGCCCTATACATATACATATACATATATACATATACGTATAGCATATGGAAAATGGAAAATGGAAAAACAACGAACTGTAAATGTTAAACAGAAACGTGCGCTAATAATGTAATAAATATTCAAATTACAGTTCTTTATGCGGCTCGCGGCTCGCTGCTCGCTGCTCGCTGCTCGCGGAGCGACGGCGGCGGCCATTTCCAGTGCCCATTTCCATATCCATTTCCAGTGACCATTTCCATTTCCATTTTCATATCCATTTCAATTTCTATTGGCATTTTCACCTGGCGTTCATGTTCATGGCTCGAACAAATAACCGAACGTCAACATTTACACTAATAAAATACGCTTAATGTGTATATCAGGCAATGTCAACTACCAACTGAAGCGAGTCAACCAAATGACTCCCCTCCCCCCACCACACACGAAAACACCCCCCCCCCCCCCTTGCTTGCTTCATAGGCATAGGCTGGCTATTGGTAAAATAAGCAATGGCACATTTATAGTTGCATTATGCTAATCAAATGACACCCAATGGTGGCATATACATACGAGCCTAGCTCCGAAGCAGCCAACCCGCCAATTGCCCAAAACTCTCTCTGGACTCTTGCCTATTACCAACTACCAACAGGCAACTGGCAACTGGCGACTGGCAACTGGCAACTGGCCATGAATTTCATTTCACGAGGGTTGGTCGCGTTTATTTTGACATTCAAGTTAATAGATCGGTTTTAGTTATAAATTAGCATTTTATATGACCAGAGGTGTATTGTGTAAGCCTGCATGTGTGTGTGTGTGTGTGTGTGTGTGTGTATTAGCCCTCTGCTGACTTGGCGTGGTCAAGTGTGGCACCCAAACTTCGACTTGGTGGCGGTTTTTTATGCACACTTGCGCTTGGGGGTGACTAAACTAAGTATATCGACTACTCGAACTAATAAATATGTATATACTCCACAAAAATATATGTATATATGTATATGTATGCAGTTTAAGTATGCGTAAATAATTCAAAATTGAATTTCAGCTGAAATGACAACCTTCAAAAATAATATTCAACATTTCCAAAACGTTGACAGACTGTGGAAACAGTACAAAATATTACGATAATTAATCGAATGAGCTTAACAAGAAATCGAATTCAAATAGTTATGGACAGCTGGAATGCAGTTACTTTATTTATATATTTGTTTATATTTGCTTCAACCTGAAGGCTAGATTACAAAGCTGGATTAGCCTAGACCAATAAATTTGCTTTCTCCTCATTACCGACTCACCTCCAGAAAACTTGCACAAGTATTACATAATTTGAAGTAAGTTGTGATATAAATCTCAATTGAAATACTCGTACATAGTAAAAATGAGAAATAGAGATACATAAAACAGACCCTGTTGCTTACCTAATTATCCACATGAAAAGCGATATTTTTCTTTCAAAATTGTGTACCTTAGTTGTGGTCAACCAGCAGCTTGTGTTCTGTTAACAATAAGCATCATGTTCTTAACTGTTGTTGAAGTTGTTGACAATGTGAATATAATGGAGATGTGTATCCCTTGATCCTTGCTCGCGCGTGGTTAATATCGCTGTTGCCAATTGACCCCTTAACATGGATCAACTTTCACCCCTTTCACTGAGACAGAGAGAGAGAGAGAGAAAGAGAGAGAGAGAGAGTTGCGAATCGACCGAATACAATAGTGTATTACAATTTTGTTGTTGTGCCAACTTTGCATTCTTTTGCCTGGCAAATTTTCGCACAAATCGCTTGCAAGAACAATGGGCAAAAGAACCCTTTTAGTTGAGCAACTGCAATCGATCGGTGGCAAATCGATGCGATTCACTGATATATGCATATAATATATGTAAATAGATAACCGAGAGAAAGAGAGAGAGACAGAGAGATTCACAGTTGGGTATTTTGGGTATTTTGGGTATTTGGCAACTCCTATCAATTACCGCAAATGCCACTTCAAATGTCGCAAATCGCACAAAGCGCACAATCGATTCAATTTTTGGCAAATTTGGTCTAAAGAAAAATCATTCAATCTGAGGGAAACAACCCTTTCAGAGGCGAAAGGAGTCTCAACTGTTGAACTGAGATCGGTGCGACAAACTGACGATTTGAGGATCTTGCAGCCGCCAGTTGTACGACAATTTGCATAATCACAATCAGAATTTAGTTTTGAGGGTTGATTTCCTTTACCTTTACTTATACCTTTGCCTCTACTTTTGCCTATGCCCTAAGCAAAGCATCAATGTAGCCTGCCCCGTCAGCTTGCCTCACCTTTCGCTTTTGCTTTCAATACATTTCCGTGTGCGTCTTCACCTTGCCACGACCGATACAATTTGCATATCAATGCAACGGATATTATTTATTTCCATTATTTTCGTTTATTTCAAATGAAACGAAAATTTCATGCAAAGCTGCTGCTGCTGCATATGCCTAATGGGTGCAGATGTCTGCCCTTCAAACCAGACAAAGACAGTGATAGACACAGACGAGCGAGAGAGACACACACACCGAGAGAGAGAGAGAGAGAGAGAGAGGGGAGAGGGGGAGAGCAAGCGGCTGGACGGCAATTTTCTCATAATTATAAATGCAGGCACTGGGCGACTCGAAGTTACTTTTCATAATGCAAAAGTCTCAATACCTCACTCACAGGCGCAGATCGCTGGTATTTCAGGATCTCAGCTCTCAGCTCGCATCTCTCACAGCATTTACATACCGAACCGAACCGCACCGAACCGAACCGAAGCAACGCCTGTCTATTGATTGATCAGAATGCGGAATGCGGAATGCACAATGGGAAATGGGCGAGCCCGTGTTTTGGAGCAGTTTCATCAACTCGTTTTCATATGTTAATCTCCCTTTCTCAGCCAACGGCAGCTGAAGTTGTTGCCATTTGTTTGCCGAAAGCAAAGCTGTGCATCTTAAGCCATACACAGATCGGTTATTATGATTCTGATTATGATTATGAAAACGAAATCAATTCAAGTTGCTCAATGCCAAAAACCAAAACTGTGAAAATATTATCAATGCACAAGGATACAAAGTATTACAACGAAATCCATTCGATCGCTTTGAGGAAGTTAGCTAAAAAAAAGGCAGCTACTCTATGTAAATAGGATCGAGGATCGCTGATTATACACAATCAAACATAAATTTATTGGGAATTTAGCTTCAACAATTAGTTTGTTGCAATTTAAAATTCATCTTTCGACTGATTTTTCTTTCCAACACGAAAATTGAGAGAAACTTGAATATTTCGTGAGTCTGGTTCGAATATCTTCTTTAAAGTAACTATTTTTTAATACAAAAACAAGTCGTTCGATTGTTCCAATGGTGACTAAGTGGTACGAACGATGTTCCTTCTAATACCTACTCGACAATTGTCTTACAAATTGATTAAGTCCATAAAATTAATATTCTCAAACGAAATCGCAATCGCAATCACGCAATCTACACCCGCGTCGAGAAATATATGGTCATGTGAAATATGTTTATGGTAGATGAGGCAAGAGCCCAACAACAGTTAGACTGTGCATGGATCGAGACTGAGATCGAGATCGGGCACGATTAGAGTTAGACCCGCGGCAACCTCTTGTGCACAGATATAGATAGCTATGCACAAGTTGTTTGCATTTTATTTGGCCAACCAGTAAAAAGTGCAACAACAACAACAAAAAGATAAATAAAACAGCAACAACAACAGAGGCAAACCACAAGCAACGAGCACGCGCACTTTAATACGTGTGTGAATTTCGCATCGCTTTTTTATTGACTACTATCTGTGTGTGTGTGTGCGTGTGTGTGTGTGTGTGTGTGTGTGTGTCAAGTAGGCCCCAAAAACTATGCATTGGTTTGCGCTGCCTGCGTTTTTTGGGCGTGTGGGAGGGTTGGGTGCGGGTGCGGGGGGGTCAGGAGTTATCTACAAGTTGTAGTCGTTGTTGAAGCGTCAGTCGCGGCTGTTTGCCTATTGTTCTAGAGCTGCGGCTGTTGCACGAAAATTAATTTCCAACGGCAAGTGCAATGGCAAAATGCAAAGTGCAGCCGCTGCAGCCGGCTAAATGGGCTCGGTGTGGATACGGGGGTTGGTGGTAAGGGGGCGGGGTCTGGCAGTTACTGCAGCGCTGCAGATTTGCCAAGAGCTGATAAAACGATGCGCTTTGGGCTTGAAAAGGTCGTCGTCGTCGTCGTCGTCATCATTGTTGTTGTTGAGCAAAAAGTTTTGCGCGCTGCATAGCAAAATGCACCGTTAGTCGAGCTACCAATTCTGTGTGCAGCACACACCCGCACCAGAAGCAGTTAGCTGGCCTACGTGTGTGCTGTTGTCTTGCTTCTATATACATATATATATATATATATCTATATATGTATCTATGAGATACAAATGGTGAAGCGTGTGCATATGCCGCCTATCCGCTAGTTGCAACAGTTGCCAGCAACTGCGTCTACGTCGCCGACACCAAACTCTGGCATTTACCGCGACTCCGACGCCGATTCCAACTACAGCGAAAATTCTGTTTGCCACTGTTATTTAGTAGTTAATAATGAGCATGTTGAACCTGTCGTTGTTTGTTTTTGCGATACCCTCCACTCGCTACAGTGGGTATATTCACAATGCCATAGCCACACATATGTATCTCAACAAATATCGTTTCTATCTCACAGATACCTGCCTCAGCTCATAGTTATGGTTCTATGTTGTTTTCTTCCCTCACTTTGATACACTTTTATGATAATGAAAGCTTAATTTATATTCTACATTCGGAAATCTCGAATTTTAGTCGCATATTGATAGATCTATAAAATTGTAGCTCTCTCAAATATATTTGTCTGGCTGTTTGTTTGTTTATATTTTTATTTTGTTTACTTGTTTGAAGCGCTGCTTGACTTTTGCGTGGTATGTTCAAGTTAAGTGGCAGTCTACGTGCAGTTCTCGTTTTATTGTGTGCCGCCGCGTAGCATAGAATGGCGTCGCCACGCACTTGTTGCCCCTATCGATGGCGATGCGTAGCTGCGCATAAGCAGCTCCTGCAATGTATCCCAGTGTGAGGGACGCGGGGCGAGTGCAGGGGACGTGCATAATGCGATATTATCGAGCGCTTCAAGGACACGGCAATTCTCACGCCGGCCGTGGCCGAGTTGCCTGCCAGCCTGGCTGCCTGCCTGCCTGCCTGCCTGGCTGCCTGGCTGCCTGCCTGCCTGCCTGGCTGCCACTGAATGGCATGGAATGGAACGCTGTTCTCTATGAATGTAATGCATACATATGCAAATGTGGCACAAGAGGAGGCATACAATGAACTGCATTAAGTGTATCGCATTAGTTTTGTATCTGTTGCATTGAAAGTCGGCAGGCAGCAAGGGGAATGGGTAGCCCCCTCTCGCCCCAGCGGGCTGCCTTACGCACTTGTTGGACATCTCGGCTCGGACGGCCGCCGATTGCAGCTCAACGCATTAATCAATATTACAAATTGTTTAGCCAAATGAAATGACTTTGGCTTATGCTAATCTCCAGCTGAAGACTGTTGTGGCAGGGGCAGCTCACGCTAAATGCCTGAAATGCCAATAAATCACATGCGCAAAAGCCGAAGGACAACATGAGCAGAGCAGAGCTGAGCTGTGCTGTGCCGAAGAAGATGACAGTCGTCGGTGGCTGCGAATGTGACTAATATTTGTATTTGGTATTCTGCTTTTTTTTCTTTTCGTTTTTGTTGTGTTTCGGTTGGTTTTACTGCCTGCGACTTTGCCACTTCACTTGTCAGCGGCATCATTAATAATCCTTTACTTTTCCATAGCATACTTTGCAGCGTCTGCGACTCGCTCCAGTTTGCCACACAGAGCAACAGCGACAGAAATAAGGTAAATGATGCAAATAAACAAATGTCATATGCGTGTTCTCAACGCAGATACATATATAATCTATATATATAAATATATTGTGGAAAAATGTGAAAACCCTTTGCTGTCAACCTCAAAAATGTCATTAGGCAACGCCTGACAAGACGTGCTCCTTTCAGCTTCAGCTTCAGCTTCTGCTTCTGCCTCTGCCTCTGCCTGTGCTGTGCGGTGCATGTGCCTGTTCCAGTTCCAGTTCCTGTTCCTGAATTTCTATGCTTATGCCTCTGCCTCTGCTGTCTGTCACACATATGCTCGATTGTTGTAATTCGATTCAAGGAAACGAAATGAAAAGCGTTGCACACACATTTCTTGATTCGGAATTAATGCAAATTAATGATGCAAACTGGCAACGATGCCTGAAGTAGGCAGCCGCCTGCGTCTGCCGCTGCCTCTACAGATACGACTCTCCCCTTCTCCATCTCTATCTGTTGGCCTGTCAAACAAAAAAACAACTGGCAAATAGTTATTTAATGTTTTTCGGGTTTTATGTTGTGTTCCATCACACAGAAAGAAGCATAATGAAATGTTTCTGCAAATAATTCATTTCAACTCTTCCACGCATTTTGACTTTAAGCGCATTAAGTGTGATGTACAAAATTATTTCTTTATATTACTAGTCACTTTCAGATACATTTTTATGCATATCCTTGGGCACATTGTTCTTAACATTTTCATTTTCAATCGTATACGTGTTTGACATCGCCTCCATGGCCACATTAATGCACATCTTGGTTACATAACAACCAAAAAACCAGCAAACAAACAACAATAAAAAAAACTACTCAAATTTCAATCGAAACACCGTTTTTGGTTTTATGAAATCACACAAAAATTTGCAAACAATTTTGCTTGTTAACTCACAAGCGAGTCAAGAGATCTCCATTGTTAAAGCAATAAAAAAAGAGAGACTAAATAGAAAAATCATACGAGTTGAGAAAAAAATACATAAATACAATATGATTGTGATTATTAAATATGATTATTATGTATTGTGCATGTAGATATATATTTTTTGTATTTTGACTAGTGATGTGTGCGTATCAAAGTTGAACTAACAAATTATTCGAGGAGCCTTGTGGCATGGCCATATAACAAACGTGGCTTGAACGATTTCAAGAAACCCCATTAACCTCAATTAGTGACTTGCGTATGAACAATGCGACGACTCTCAGTCTCACACTTACACACACACACACACACACTCGCACACTCGCACACACACTCGCACAACAGGCAAACTGAACAAACTGCCAATTAAAATAATGTCAATAAAATTGTGGTCCATTATACGCTACCGAAAATTGCAGCTAAAAAGCAGCAAAAACAAAAAAAAAAAAAAACAAAAGAAAAACAAGCGACGAGCGATTGCCAAACGTGTAATTTAATAGAGCTGCGAGTGGGGCCAAAAGTTGAGATACTCGTAATAAGTACGAATGGCTATAAGTAAAAATAACACACACACACCAAAAAAACAAAAAACAAAAAACCAAAAAAGTAAACCGAAAAAAATCACAGGCCGGCAATAAACGCCGAAAACAAAACTCAAAACTCAAAGTACAAAGCAACCATAAACGAAAAAATGCAAAATTAAACAATAAGTTTGAAAGTTGGCGACAAGACCGACATTTGTGTGTGTGTGTCTGTGTGTGTGTGGGGGGTGGGCTGTGGGCTGTGGGGGTGGGGGTAAGTGAGGCTGGGGTATGCGGTTAATTCGTGACTCCAGCAGCTATATATACCTATATAAGTATCTGGCTTACCTATAGTTATGGCCACATAACCGAACAATCGAATTCAATGCATGGCAAAAAGCAAAAAGTTCCCAGGCAACAGCAACAACAACAACGACAACAACAACAACAGCACACACAACACACGCATTTCGTAACGACAATAGTAATAAAAAAAATAAAATAAAAGAAGAAAAACCAAAAACAAGAGGTTGCAATTTTGCCAGATAGCTAATTATTAGTTAACTTGTATCTTTAAGATGCGCGGCGCAGCGCATTGCTTAATAGACCAGAATAGACAAAGAATGCCGAGCAGCAGCAGCAGCAGCAGCGGCAGCGGCAGCAGCAGAGGCATCAGCACCCTTTAGAGGCAGAGACTTTGAGCTGGCCATTGTCATAACACGTTGTTGCTGTGTATCTCATGGATGCACATGCGATCAGAGCGGAGGCAGAGCCAATAGCACAATTCATTGACTTTCCCAGGCCGACCCGGTTCGGGTCGACTCGACTCGACTCGGCAAATGCGTGATTTTCACATGTATCTATTAGATATGTTTGTATCTTTTGGCATGCAGCGGCGTGCCAATGCGTACCAAATGACACAGTTTACAGTTGTTTTCCGTTTCGATTCGTTTCGTTTCGTTTCGAATGAAACACGCCCCCCTCCTGAAAACCCCACCCAGCCCACAATCAGTCAGTGCAGCAGTCAGACACTGCCCCAGAAATTATAGTTCAGCCATAACAATTTCCAACTGCGCCTCTCCATATACTTAGAAAGCCATGGGAACTCAGCTCAAAGCACTCTAAAAAACAACAACAACAACAACAGCAAAACCAAAACAAATACAAAATAGCTAAATTTCAAATATGTAAAAATAATATTACCAAATGCAAAAGCCAACAACAACCATTAAAAATCGAACAGCTTGCTCTGGCAATGAGGGCGGTTTTCAGATGATCGCCAACTCGCATCATTTGCATATGACAGGAGCACAAATTATGTATTTAAAGCCTGCCTGCACCTGCACCGAATTCCAAATGCCCTGCCAAAGGAGGCCAGGCAAATCCTCAGTGTATTATCGAAAAGCGGAGATAGATTTGCCACTATTGAAGTACATTAAATATTATTAACCATAATCTTCATAGCAATCTATTCACCTGTAAAAACAGGTCGAACTCGGAGTCTACAAATTATAATGAAGACCATTGCAGAACAAGTGATTTGCTTATCGATAACTAATCGAAACAACACAGTTGAAACAGTGAGTGCCACCCTCGCTGAATAGTTAAGAGTAGTCAGACTATTTCGCTGGGGTGCTGCGTAATTATAAAAGGTCAAAATTGGTTTGGCAAAAGCAAGCATTTGGCATACGGCATTTGGTATTTGGTATTTGGTATTTGTGGTCCCGCAGGACACACGGAGCGGTGCAGTCAACGCATCGTAATTGCACTTCAAAACGGGCATCATCCATATTGGGAGAAGTATCTGTGGCATGTAGCAGTAGCAGTAGCAGTAGCAGTAGCTGTATCTGTAGCTGTATCTATTGCTGCTGCTGTTATTGGTAATTGTATCGCTTTTGTCTGTCGCTGTGGCATATGCAACTGCCATAAATCTGACTGCGTGCCCCCTCACCCCCCTGCAATGCTTGTGCGCCCTCATAGCTATTGCTTCCTCAGCAGGCATCGAGATTCGACACTCGCTCTGATGATGAGCTATGAGTTTTCTATGCTAATTTTGTTGTTGCTGCTGCTGTTGTTGTTGCTGTTGTTGTTGTTCTCTCGCTTTAATTTAAATGCAAATGCGAGCGTAAAATGTAAACTGCAATGCAAAGACATGTCCAAGGCATCTCGTCCATTATCCGTTGTCCATTGTCCAATGGATCACGCGCATGTTTCTTCTTACAATTCAAAAACACGATCGAAACGAATGCCAGGGCGGTAATTCAAGCCCGAAACCAAAACTAAAAACAAAAAACCAAAAACCAAAACCAAAACCAAAAGCTGACGTCTGTGACGGAGCTGCAACAGCAGCAGCAGCAGCAGCAGCAGCAGCAGCTTCAGTCATAAGCAATAGCCACAGATCTTTACACTATCAAAAGTAGCCAAGTATCTGAGTATCTGAGTATCTGTTCATCTGGGTATCTGGCTATCTGGGTATCTGGGTATCTGTAGCTGGCCTTTGTGTTGCGGGCAGTGGCATGGGCATATCCAATAACCCAATGGCAGCAACAATACTGATACACAACACACAAATATCTACATATACAGATACAGATACAGATACATTTGTATCTAAATTATTATGTGCACAGTAAAAAAATGTTAGTGTACATAAAATACCTTTTATGTTTCATATGTGCAAAGGTCCAATCACTTTTAAGAGAGGCAAAAAGAGAAAGAATAAGAGAGAGAGAGAGATAGAGATGGAGATAGAGATAGAGATAGAGATAGAGATATAGATACAGATATAGATATAGATAAAGATAAAGATATAGATATAGAGAGCAATACAGATTTAAAACAGAGAATCCCAAATTGTTGAGTAGGATTTTGTTTGCCTACTTAAATTGATATATAAAATTGTTAGTAATATTAATAGAGTTGCTCAAAATAAATATTGAAACAGAAATTTTGTAGTGTGTATATTTATATCGGGTAGCGGGTTTTGGGCATATATGTCGCCGTGCACATAGAAAATATAAAGTAATTAGAACCGAATTGCATCTACTGAATTTCCAATTAAACGACAACAAGTCCGGCGCTCAGCCAACCGTAAAAGGATGTGTTTAGCAAAGCGAAATGTGAGCTAACTGAACAAAACCAAAACGAAATACAAATACAAATACAAATACAAATACAAATAAAAAAATATTTAAATAATAAAAAAACAAGCATATAAAAGGAGGCGCTACATCATAATCATGATCAAGCGTCTTGGCAGTGTTGCCAAGTTTCATGCTCGTCATTGAAACTGGCTCGACAGCTGCTCAGCAAAGTACAAATATATATATATATATATACATATATATATGTATATATGTGTAGTAGCAGCTAGCGTCCCCCCTCCTCGGCCAGCACTTGATTATAATAATTGATGCAAAGAAATTTCGTTGTCGGCTTCGCCTGCGCCTTGGGAAGTGGGACGGCACCCAGTGCTCGGTATCCTTTGGCATTGATCCTGCTGCAATATGCAAATGATCACGAGGCAGCACTGCCAGCCGGCAACGCAACACAAGGACAACCCTCCAGCAAGTCGCTCTCCAAGGCGCCGTAATGAGCAAAGGTGTTTAATTGTCCGACGGCTATTGAGGAACCGTTCGGGTTAAGTTTCAGGTTCAGCCTTAGCTGCTGCTTCAGCTTGACATTGAGGGCTGTGAGCAGCAGGCGCAGCTGCAAGTGGGCAGAGCGCTAAAAATTACAAAAAAAAAAAAACAAAAAAGGAAAATTAAAAAAAAAAGCACACATTTTGTAAGTGGTTTTACTGCAGTTTGTTAACTATTATTTGAGTGACAAATGTTTTGTTGCTCTGTTTCCAAATATCGCAGCCAATAATAACCACGGCTGTCGATGGAAATCTAAACGCTGCTCTACAATCGTTAGTTGCTAACTAGTTGCTAAGTTGTGCTATTAAAAAATGTAAAAGAAATAAAAAAATTAAATAAAAACAAAAAAAACTTTAAAATAACTTGTCAGTTGTCAGACTGTCGTTGGTTACTTATTATAATATTATTAATTTTTTTTTGTTTTCCAGGTCGCGAGACCAGTAAAGGGCTACTTGCATCAATATGCTAACTAGTTGCTAGCAAAATGACGACAACTAAATTGAAGCTATTAAAGCAGAAAAAAAGGCGTAAAAACAAAACAAGAAAACAACATTATTTAATGTCGACTAAAAACAGTGCACAAATTTATTAATTTAGTTGTAATTATGTGAACTCAAAGCCAAAGCCGTCCGCAAATACACAAAAATTTGAAAAATTGTATTCAAAGTAAAAGTGAGTACTTCATTTAAATATATAACACAAGACACAGCTTGACTGTGTGAGTCGGTGATATTTATGCGTTGAGCTTGTAATTTTATTAATAATATTACAATCGTGCTTGTTAACCAACATTTGAGGTAATATTTCAACACACTTTGACACACATATTTGCAAATTGTTTTTAATTTTATAATGTGTACACCCCCAAAAAAAATCAACTCTTCCACTTGCCATCTCTGCTGACAGCTGTTGCTGTTGCTGTTGCTGTCTCTTTCCTGTAACCCCCTTTTCAGTTGCATTTCGGCCTGTGGCCATGTAAACAACTCTAAACTCGAATCATTAATCTATTACGCAATTACTGACACTCACACACACACACACTCACACACACACACACACACAACTGATTTGCCTGTTGCATGCCCCTGTAATTGCGCTGTGCAAAATTGTACACAGCAACAATAATAGCGAATTTTTCCTTCATTTTTCGCATGTGCAAAACAAAAAAAAAAAAAAAAGGAAAGGAAAGGAAAGACAACAACAACAATTGGCAGGGCACGCAGCGAGTGAGTGAAGTGGCCACAACCCTCGCTACCCTGTCGACCCCCACCCCACCGCAAATGTAAGCGAACCCAATCCCTCTGCCGCTGGCGTGTGCGTCCAGCAACCCTTAACCCTTGTGTTCGCAAAACCCGCCGAACCCCGCCAACTCTGGCTGCCTGCCTAACCGCTGCCTGCAGCAGGCACTTGCACTTGGCACAACACCTCTGCCGTGTCTGTGTCTGTATGCGTGTGTGTGTGTGTGTGTGTGTGTGTGACTTGCAATTATCACGCGTTTATTGCAAAACAATGCAAATATTGTAACGGTAGCAGCAGCAACAACAACAACAACAACAGCAACAACCACAGCAAAACGCAGCTACATTTGCCAAAGAACAACAACAACAGCAAGCAAATTTTGTTGCTCGTCTGAGTTTTTCAACTGTTGCTTTTGTATTTGTTGTTGTTGTTGTTATGCAATTGGCTGCTGTTGTTGTTGCTGTCATCGTTTTTCGGCAAAGGTCAAAAGGCTGCTGCTGCCACTGCTGCTGTTGTTGCGGCCAGGACTCTGCCTTACTGGCTGACTGCCTGCTGACGTCCTGTGGCGACATCAGCCGCTGCTGCTCTAATTGCTGTCAATCTTTTTGCTTATGTTGTTGTCATTGTTGTCATTGTTGTTGTTGTTTGCTGCTGCTGCTGCTGCTGCTGTCGCTGAAGGTCTCTTTTCGCATTTTGAAAGGGAAAGCCAATTTTTATTTTTGTTTCTTGTTTTTTTTGCTTTTTTTTTGAAGACAGGCGAAAATTTATTAGTGTGTGTGTGTGTGTGTGTGTGTGTTGGCCGTCTGATTTTTGTTGTTTTATTTTTTGCTTACCTCTCATGTTAACGTCTAATTAGCAGTAATTAACGCATTAAAGGGGAGTGTGTGGAAATGCTGCAGGTAAACACACACACACACACACTCACACACACAAGTGAAAGCACACTCACAGATTTGGTGGGCAGCAAACGCTGCTGAAATTGAACAATTTAATCAATTCAATCAGCTGTTAACTTTTTTAAAACGTTATTATCCTTCTGAGCCCGGCTAACAGGCAACTAGCTTAAATTGTGTTCAGAGCAACAATTGTAAGCTGATTGAATAAACATAAACAAATGGAATGCAAAAATAAATACTTAACTTGCTTATTTGAATACTGAAACATTTAAGTTGAGTTTCCTGCCAATTCATGTGTCTTGAATTTCTTTCGAATCTCACGATTTAAATGATAAACAAAATATTGTACGCCAAAAATAAATAAACAATAGTAATAAAAAAATATACATCAAAATTATTGCAAAGTTATTCAGCTTTGAATTTAGGTTAATAAATGAAATTAAATACACTTTTTAAATATCCTCAGTGTTGTAAATGGCGTGGAAAAATGAAGAGTTAAACGCGGTTTCTGATAATGGATTATTTTTATTGTGCGTCTTCATTTGTTGAAGAATTGGGAGCAACATTTGAACTTAGGAAAATACAACGCGGAAAGATATAAAACAATTGATGTGTGGCCAGAGCTTCGATACTAATCGATATAGCGATACTTAAGTATTAATCGCTGCAGCGATATTCAAACATATTGCAACACTCAGAAAACTTTTTGTGGTAAGTCTTGAAGATATAAGAAAATATTGCTGAGAATTATCTGTTGCAAATGATTGGAAATGCCAAAATCGAATTTGAAACTTGTTAATTTTTTTTGGAAAAATAAATAATCGATTTTTCTTAATCACTTTGTGAGTAATTTGAAGATTTAACTTTGAGTTGACTGCTTAAAAAAGTAGCGAAATTAAAGTGCATTCAAATGTTTCATAAATGTTTCATAATTAATAAATAATACACACATAAAGTGTGTGTGTGTGTGTGTGTGTGTGAGCCTGGATTGGCCATTGAAATAACAACAAAGTTGCCAAGTTGTAACTTAATTACCGCCCGTTGATTGTAATTGCTAATTGTTGTTATTATGGTTGTCGTTGTTGTTGTTGTTATTCTCGTTGCCGCCTCATCAAGCAGCGCAAAAATGCCACACAAATCAAATCAATTTGCTGCATGCACGCACACACACACACACAGAGACACACACACATGCAGAGCCAACATTGAATCAACCAACCAAAAAACAACACTAATATGACACTTTAACAGTTAGGCCAACACATACACTACAAATACACTCACGCTCACACTCACACTCGCACTCGCATAGCACACGACTCAAGACGAGTCGACTCACTCACACTCGATTCGCCGCGCACACACACACACACACACACGCATAACTAATAATAAAAAATCATAATTTCAATCAAAGGCAACAGCAACAACAATAACAGCAATAGGCAGCTAAACAGGCGACAGCAGTAGCAGACGACTACAACAACAACAATATAACCAGCGACGACGACGACGACGAGTACGCATCGGCACCTGCATAGCGCGCGCTCTTTTACACCTATGCAATCGGTAACGGGCAGTCGGCAGTCGGGCCATACACTCATTGCGGACAGCAGCAGCAGCAGCAGCAGTAGAAAAGAAAAAAAAGTAAATACTGAGCAGAAATCAAGCGCCGCACTCAATGGCAAAGGCGAGAAGCGAGCACAGCTTCAGTCTCAGTCTCAGCCCGCTCAGTCTCAGTCTCAGTTACAGCTCAGGCCGCGGGCTGAGCGCGTGCGCAGCGGAGAGCGGGCGAAGAGACACTGGCAGAGGGCAGAGAACCGAAAAGAAAAAAAAAACCCATACTTGAAGGCAAAAGAAATCAAAGCCAAAAGCTGTTGAAAAAAACCAACATACACACACACACATGCAAAATGTTGGAGAGACACACCGCACACACACACACACACGCAAACTGAGAGACAGAGCGCTAACTTAAGCTCAATTCGATGGCGTTTGGTGCGAGCGAGCGAGCTGCCATAAAATAAAATGCCACTGCTGCCCATTACTGTTGTTGCTGTTGTTGTGTTTTTCCTTTCTTCACTTATTACAACAACAACAGCAATAACAACAACAACAATAGCAGCAGAGTAAATTTGTTGGTGCTGCGATGCTGCGTCTGCTGCTGCGTCTGCTTCTGCTTCTGCTGCTGCTGCCGTCGTAGTCGTCGTTGTCGTTGTCTTCATTCGATGAATAATGTTGGTGCTGGCGATGCCCGCTGCTACCTGCGCAGCACACACACAGGCACACATATTCACATATACACACAAACACACATACACATACGAGCACGCACACACATGTCTCACGTGTGTGTCCATTGACGTCGTCGTTGTCGTCGTCTGCTTTGGCTCGCCAATCAAATGGGGCGGGGCTTAAATGGTATATATAAATTTTTTTTTTAGTTTTGTTTCTTTTTCCTGACGCTGCTGCTACTGCTGCTGGTGCTGCTGCCGTGTGACACTTGCGCTTGTGTGAGTGTCGCTCGCTTGTTTGCCCGCCTCTGTGTGTGTGCGTGTGTGTGTGTATGAGTGTGTGTGTGTGGGTTTTGGTTTGGGTTTTATTATGCGAATTATCGAAAATTGAGCGACATCAGACGTGTGCGAGCACTTTTTCGTGTCGCTGCAACTGCCTCTCTCCAGCCTTGAGTGAGTTTCCTTTCCGATTCGTTTTTGTTGTTAGTTTGCCAAAATTCGTCGCGATTTTAATGCCTCTTCTTACTTTAGAATTCCGAAAACCGTTATGAATTTTTATTTTTTTAAATAAGTAGAATTTAATTCATAAAAGTTCATTTAGTTCATTTTTACATAAAAGTTAAACAAACAAAAAAACTTTCAAAAATGCGTTAACTGAATAACTTAAATTAACAACACAATTATTTATTTACGTATTTTGAATACGATTTTTAAGCACTTAAATAAACGATGATTTTCACTATTTCTGTATTTCCTAAGCAACTATTAAACAATATTTAATTTAAGAAATTTCTTTCAATTTCTGAAATTATTTTTACGAGGCTATTCCGATTAAAGATCCAAATATTTTCTGAAATAAGCATATTTGAAAAGTGCTTTGATATATATATAAATAAATGCATATCTGAGTTATCCCATTTGTTCATCATTTAATTTAATTCATACTGAAACAGTAATAAACAAAAATTGCAACTCAATTCGACTAAGTTCGAAAATGATTTCGAACGACTGGCAGACCCCTGACCTCGATTGCAACTGCAACTCAAACTTCTCCGACGCGTTCAGAGCGAGCGAGCAGCATTGACTCGAACATTGAGTGGCTTTTCTTGAGTGCTTTGCAGTACGAGTTGAGCGCGTTGATTGCAGTTGTTGTTGCTGTAACACGAACAAACACTTGTTTATTTTGTTTGCCGTTGACAGCAGCAGCAAGCAGTCTCGCATTGCTATTTGCCCGTCAGTGTTTGCTTCAAACTGCTTCAGCTGGCAACTCAACCGAACCGAACCGAACCCAACTTAACACAACACAACACAACACAACACAGCACAGCTCAACCATCGACCATTCATCCATCGATTGTCAATCACTCACATTTGACTCCTACGGCCATGTGCACAAATGAGAACGAACCAACGAACGAACAACGGAACGAAGAAAGAAAGAAAGAATCGCATGTGCTTTTTACACGCACACACACACACAACAGACGCACACATGTCCAACTGTAAAAGAAATGGTTGGCTGAAAGCAACAAAAACCAAAGCGTTGAGCAAAAAAATCTAACAGCAATGAAATGAAATGAAAAGAGTTTCGGCACCAGCAGCAGCAGAGACGCCAACGTCAACCCGAGCAACGACTCCGAAGCCATCGTGTAGGTGGCTGCCCCCCCACCCCTCCCTCTCTCTTACGATGCCTTTTCCCTCTCTCATTGCCAGCCTCATCTCCTGCTCTCGGCTCAGCCAGTGCACGTCGTGCGTCTCTCGTTCGCTGCAACGCATTTAGCGACTGCTGCTGCTGCTGCCACTGCTGTTGTTGATGCTGCTTCTCTTTTCTGTTTTGCATTAGGTGAGCGTTCAGCCCCCCACCACTCATCCCTTTACCCATTACCCATCCTCTGCAGACCATTGAGCGCTGGGTTAAGGTTGCCATCGTCGTCATTGCTGCTGCTGTTGCTGTTGCTGCCGCTGTTGCTGTTGCTGTTGCATTGCGCTCGGAGCTTCGATACAATTTGAACTTTTTCTTTATGTACAAGTCGAAACTGTAACTTGAACGAACACATTGTATGCTTAACTGTGGGGGCGGTGGGTGATTGTGAACCTGAGCCAAAGCAGCAAATCCAGAACCAAAGCTGAAACTACAAATTATATTCGATATATGCAAATTAAAATAATTAATGCAAATTACATGCATGCTTGGAATATGCCACACTTTTATTATTCTCATATATTTATTTATTATTATTTTTTTTTTATCTTCAAATGCACTTTGAAAAATTGTAGATGATCGATCAGAATGAAATGAAAGCTGTGCAAAATTTGATTTCTTTTTTGCTCTTGACATGAATATAAAAAATTGAATTAATAACAAATAATTAAAATGTGTACAAATATGCTTGATCTGTGTTTCGGAAACACTTCAAATGTATAAAGTATTTTTGAATCCAGTTTTGGATAAAAGTTGGTTTTTATTTTAAATTCCTTTTTCCTAACTGTAATATTCGTTGCACCTTTCGATTCGAACTCGCCTAACATTCAACTTATGGCAAAGGCGGGGCTAACACCCGGCCACCGACCACCACCTGCCACCTGCCACCCCGTGCAACACAGCATAGAGCAGGTTGACCTTTGGCAGGCCACTTGAAGCAGCACAAAAAAAAGAAGAAGAAGAAGACCAAGCTTGGCATCGAAAGTCACTCACACTCACACACACACACACACACACACACACAGAAAGCAGACACAATAATAATTTGAGCTACCCTCCGAAATCCGCAAGGAAGCCAATTCCCCTCCCCCCGCCCCCACTGCCGGTCCAACGGAAGTGCACCTTGAGCCATATGGATATGTTTGCAACCAAAAACAAGCAAAATAAACACACATAATAACAGTAATAATAATAGTAATAATTGTAATAATAATAATAATAATAATAAGAGAAGCAAAAGAAAAGAAATGGCAACTTAATTCATAAACAAGAAACCAGAACAAGAAAAAATAATAATCACGAAGCCGGCAAACGGCGAAGACTTCCCCTAACGTTGTCGCTCTCTCGCTCGCTCACATGGAGTTTGCACTCAATCTGCGGCTCAATAAGCAAAAAAAAAAGAAAAAAAAAGAAGAAAAACGACATGAGCAAAAGGCAAAATGTGAGCGCAGCATTTTCCTATAAGTTTTTCCCAATCAGAAAAAAGGCGACAGAGGCACAAGCAGGAGCAGCAGCAGCCGCAGCAGTAGCAGCGACGTCGACGCCGCAGTCACATATGCAGTGCAAGCGAGAGAGCACGAACGACAGACGAAGCGAGGCAGAGAGAGAGAGTGAGAAAGAGGGCGAGAGAAAGAGAGGGTGAGAGAAAGAGGGAGACAAACGGGGGCCGTTGGTTTGAATGAATGAATTTCAATACATGCAACTGACAGAAGTTATCAGAAGGAAGGCAGCCCAGCAGCAAGAAGCAAGCGAAAAAAAAAAAACAACAACAAAAAAACAAGCAAAAAGTAAACAGAACGAACACAATCTGAGCACAAGTTGTTGTTGTTGCTGTTGTTGTAATATATATGTGCTTACGTACATGTGAGCGGCGACGGCGCACAAAAATGCTCAGCCCTAAGAGCAAAAGCAAAACAAACTAAAATCAAAAACCTATTGAAAGAATTCAAAAGCGTGCAGGCAGTCACCAATTGAGTGACTCTCTCACACTCTCTCTATCTCTGCGCGCTCACCCTCTCTCGCTCGCTCACACTTGCGCGCTCGCTCTCTCTCGCTCTCGCTCGCGCTCTCTCGCTCTCTGTCTGTCTCTCTCACTTGCTCTGTCTCTCTTCGAGTGCAAAGCAATGCCAGCTCGCTGCTCGTTCGGGCCGCTCGTACGCTCGTTCGCTCGTTCACATTGTTCGTGTGTGTTCGTGGTCGTTGCGTACCGAGCGCATCGTGTATGATTTTTTTTTTGGGGTTGTCGACGCTGCGACTTGTGCAGTGTGGTTCAGTCATCAACTGAATTCGTGACTGGCAACGTCGCCTGTGTGTGCCGCTGCCAGTAACCGAGTGTGTGTGTTGTGTGTGTGGACTGACTGTTGACTGTTGAAACCCAGAGATCTGTGTCTCCGCTCTGCCGCGGAGTCGAACCAATTGCGAATAGCGAATAGCGAATCACGCCGAATCATCAGCCCACAAACAACAGCAACAACACCAAAACGAAACAGTTACAAATCAAGCTAATTTATTTATAAACAACAACGATAACAACTACAACAAAACAACAACAACAACAACAAATGCAATCAGCATCAATTTAACTGTTTTTCAGTTGCTTAACATCCATTTTTTTTGAGCTATTTTTTTTCTCACTATTATTTTTGAAAAAATATATGCATAAATATATAAATAAATAATAAAGGAAGAAAAAGTGTGCGTGAGTGTCCAGTGTAAACAACAACAACAACAACAACCACATCAACAACAACAACAACAGCGACAAGCGCAGTGCAACAACGACGACAACAGCGGCAACATGCAACAACAATAATCGCAGCAACAAGCAAATTGCAAATAGCTTCAAAGCGCGGCTCGGCTCTGCAGCCAAAGCAAATTAACAACTTAAGATAACAGATCCAATCAGAATTATTTCCTGGCTTTAACTTTGGCACACACAAATGGCAACAGATTTTAAAGCCGTCGCAATTGTTGCAGCCAAAACGACAACGACAACAACAACAACAAACACAACAACAACAACAAATTGTGCAAGTGTGTGCGTGTGTGTCCGTGTGCTAAATGCAATCAGTTGTAAATCAAATCAAAACAACGTCAACAACAGCAACGAGAGCAACGAGAGCAACAAATATTGGCAAACAACAAAGCAGCAGTTTCAAGAAAAATAATTGATTTTGAAAAATTGAATTTTTTTGAGCACGTAAAAAGCAAGCAAGCAAAACAAAACAAACCGAGAAAAAGAGGAAGCACCAGCATCTTTGCAACTACAACAACGCCAACAACAACACCAGCAACAACAGCAGCAACAATAAACACAACAACAACAACAACAGCAAAAGTGCGTGCGTGGGTGTGTGGGTGTATGTGTGTGTGTTTGTGTGTGTGTTTGTGTGTGTGCGTTTCTCTCCCCCTCGCTCTCTCCCACTCTCTCTGTGTGTGACTCTCTCTCTGTCTCTCTCGCTGCTGCCACCAATTAACGAAACTAACAAAATTAAAAACAAAAAAAGTTGGATTTACTAACCAAAGTGTGAAGCAAAAAAAAAAACAATTTTTTTTTCGTGGCTGTTTCGAATGCCTCAACAAATGCCGCTAGAAACGGCAGAGCAGCCACCACAACAACACCAGCAGCAGCAGCAGCAGCAACAGCAGCAGCAACAGCAGCAGTGATAACAACCAACAACAACAACAACTAAACAACCAAACAACAACTCACAAGAATCACACAAATCCAAAGACAGCCCACGAATGCAGCCAACATTGCCACAAGCCGCTGGGACAGCCGATATGGATCTGACGGCTGTTCAATCAATCAACGATTGGTTTATCAAAAAGGAGCAAATTTATTTATTGGCACAATTTTGGCAACAGGTAAGCGAAACAAACAACAATTCCGATCCACATCCAAATCATAATCGAACTGGGCATGCAGCTCAAGCACCAGCATTTGCCGGCTATTCAAAGTGTTGACAGATACATCATATATATATATATATACATATATACATGATATATATGTATATAGAAAATGTGTTCATAGTTTGCGAAACAGTGTTGTCAAGTGTGTGAAAGTCTTTAATTAGCATAAACCCAAAGAGATGCAGTCAAAAATCGAAAAATAAACCGATTACGATTACATATTTAATTTATTTACATAATAAATGATTAGAACGAGAAAACTACTGTGAGACTGTGTGAGAGAGAGAGGCAGAGAGGGAGAGAGACAGTGCGAAGCGAAAACAAACAAAAGTTGCACACAATTTTCGAGTATTTTTTTAGTCCAATCCAATTTACTTATTTAACATTGAGGCGTAGTTTGGCACTAGGAAGTAACAACTTGGTCAATAATATAGTTTTATTATTGGCAAACAAAAAAATTGCATATTGCAATCGGTGTTTCCTATAGAATAAATGATGCATCAATTTTTGGTACACAAAGATACATGATTTTTGGAGGTTCAACTCAATGTATTATTTAGTTTTTATTATTTAGGTTTCCTTATTCATTGTCGAAATGATTCATTTTTTGGATATTCTAAGACTCGAATTTTTATTGCAAATGTGACTCAAATGTTTGCAATGCAACAATCTGGCAACCCTGCTTAGCTATCCTAAGTTTTCCATTGTCCGCTCGTTCGCAATAGTTCTATACCCACTCCGTTTTAGACTGCCGAATGCGTCGCGTCATTAGACTAAAGAAAGGTGATTCCCAATATCGTTATCTTGTTTGCATACGCTGTAAAACTGTGCGATTGGATCTGCCAAGTCCAACAATTTTTGTACAAACTTTTGAGCATTCTTCAATATAAATTGATGAAGATTTTCGACAAATTTCTTAGTTGCCTTTCGCATTTGTCAAAAAAAAAAAACCTTCCATTAAGCATTTGTGACATAATTTTGAAAGTTTCTCAGTGAAGCTAAAAAAAAAAACAGAAAAAAAAAACAGAAAAACTCCCACACTTAACAGAAAACAAACAACAATATGGATATTATATGCATGCAGTTGTATTTTGCATTTTGCATTTTGCATTTGGCATTTTCCATTTTCCATTTTTATTGTTGTGTGTTTTTGTAATTCATTTGTAACTAATTGAGTTTGCGTGTCTGTGCCAATTGTTTTTATTGATTTCTGAAAATTTGTTTACAAAATGCAACAAAAACAACAACAGCAACAACGGCAACAACTGCAACAACAGCAGAAGCAACAGCAGCAGCAGCAGCAACAATAACAATAATAACTAATAGCTGAGCGATTTTAGGCTTGAATTGTTTGCGAATTGTAGCCAAATCCGTTTTGAGAGAATTGTTTTTTTTTTCTTCGTTTTTTTCGTGCCTTAATCATTTGTCGAACTTTAGCTGATTGTTGAGGGAAACGTTAATAGGAAACACACACACACACACACACACACACAGTTGCATACACAAGATCAGCAAACACTTAACTTAGGCGAGACCTCAACATCATTATCATCATCATCTAGGCCATAATTATGATTCGCCGCAGCCAGACGACAATTTTTGGCCACATGCCAAAGTCGCAACTCCAAAGACAATAACAACAACAACAACAACAAATAGCTCCAATTGCAGTCAGACACAGCAGACATATACACACATATATATATAAATATATATATATATTTATATGCATTCTACATATATATGTCTATCTATCTATAACTGTATCTATATCTTAATTGGAGTTTGTCTGCATTCTAATTGGATTCGCATATGTGTATACAAATATATTCACAAATCAAACAAAAATCTTGAACCAGCTGCAGTTACGAATATTGCAAGCGCCTCCCAACGCCCCCCACCCCAACCACTCCCTTATATTCGCAGAATGCAACTGCAACAAGAAGAGGCAAAAGAAATTCTCAGAAAATGGCTTTGCAATTGATTTACATTGACGAGGGACTCGTTGGTAGACCTATATAAATATCTACATACCATCTAGTCATATATACAGATGATCCATCTAGTCATCACTATATATAAATATATATATATGTATATGTATATTATATAATATATATATATCAGTATTTACTTGTCGATGTTTCCTTCGTTTTGCCGTCGGCAAATTTTTGCATGCTTGCATGAAATTCAATACAAATACAAATATTGATGTACAGATATATATATATATATATATATATGCATATATCTGTATGTATTTATGTGGCATGCTTGTAGCCGGCTACATCTGCTATTAGAAACTTACAGATCCGCATATCTGTTCATCTATGGATCTGCGGATCTGCGATTAGTGCAAAGTGCACCCAGCGAGGCAATCAATAAAACTTAAATAAGCAAAACCAATTTGCGGCCACGCCCCGTTTGCAACGTTCTATCCCCACAAGGAAATGGCTAGAAATGTATGTGTGTGTGTGTGTGTGTGTGTGTGTAGAAAGAGCCAGCCAGGTATAAAATCATCTATTTTGATGGGCACTTATCTCCAATTATAATTATGATTGCTGAAAATGTGCCAAAGAAAATGACGTAAAATTAAACTTTTTTTGTTGTTGTTGCTCATTTACTTTATATGAAGAGAACACAACTCAATTAAGTCGACAACTGGATAGTAAATACTCCATTTAAAATATATGAATATGTTTTACAACAGAGACACTATATAGTCCATAACTTCATTGGATACATCATGAGGCATATTTATTCATTCATGTTTTGTTTTATTTCTTTTTTCTATGTAGTTGCATATATTTCCAATAAATGTGCATTTTCTTTTTTATAAATGAAAAGTTATTGTAAGATATAAAAATTGATTTAACTTCGGTATTTAGTCAGTTTATTTGCGTGTAATAAAACTAAAATATTCAATGAGTACCAAGTACCAAGTTTTTTTCTTTACCTGTTTTTTTTTTTTTTTTTTTTTTTTTGTAAATATCACTTGTTTTTTAAAAATATATTCGACTCGAATCGTAACAAAATGCTTAAAGTGGAGTTTACAAAAAAAAAGATTTGAAACCTTTTTTATTTTTGTAGATTTATTTTCTTTTTGTTAGCTTTTCGCTGGTGATTGATTCGCAGAATTTTAGAGCGAGCGCGCTCTTAACGAGCATTTGATTTGTTATTAATGGGAGGCGAGTGAAATAATAAAAATGAAAAACAAGCGAACAGCAACTAAGCAACTAACTTGGCAAATTGTCTGAAGCGTCTTCTTTTTCGTATCGGATTCAGATTGTTTTCTACAAAAAAAAAAAAATAAATAAAAATCAAAATAAAAAACAAACATGAAAGAAATGAAAAAGCTGTGTTTGGCAATTAGACACAGATCGATTTGAAGTCCGATCTGTAATGATGTGTGAGTCGGAATCGGAATCGGAGTCGGAATCGGAGTTGAAGTGCCCCGGTGAAATGATCTCATCGTGTATTCAAGAGATCACTTTAGGCAATTTGGGCTTATCAGCGAGCAGAGCGATCAACTTCGCAGCTTGCCAAAAATAGACCAAAAAATCTGCGCCCATAAATATCATTGACAAGCCAAATTGTGTAATCATAAATAAAAAAAAAGCAAAAAGACGCGCGCGAGTAACCAGAGACAAAAGTTTAAACATATTCATTTGTAAGGCCAAAAATAGAAGTTCATTAAATAATTAACAGGCAGCGGAAAGCAAATAAAACCAAGTTAACAACAACAATTTTAAGAACAAAGAAATACCAAAAACAAAAACAAAAAACGTTGACAGCTGTTCAAAGTAAACCCCACCCCTCCACTTAACCCCCCTAACCCACGCTGCCCCCTCTCTCTCTCTGTCTCAGTCGCACACTCTGTTAACTTCTTGGGCGCGTTCATCGCAGTTTTGTGTTTCAAGTACATGCGCCATATACACACAAAATTGGCACCAATTCGTAAAGCCATCGAAAGCGTCAACAGCGTCAACAGCAGTGGCCACAAATTGCCAGATTAACAGAAATTATTATTACCATATAGTATAGTATATACTATCTGTGTATGTAAATCTAAGCAGAAGTAGCGCACTGCCACCAAAAATCGACGCGAAAGCCCCACATTCATTTCCGTACTTTCGATTGCAAAGCAACAATGCAACAACAACAAATAATAATAATAATAATTATGATAATAATATAATGAAAAACAAAGCAAACAAAAAACGTAAAAAATACTGAAACCCGGTCGCAATGCAATCTATAAACTTGACCTATTAACATGGCAAAAAGAAACTGCTCTCATTTGGCTAAGCAAATTAAAAAAACTGACAACCAAAAAAAACTGTCATTGATTTTCGCTGACTACCAATCAAGAATGGACAAGACGACAACTGACAACTGCTGTTTGACTGACCAACTAACTGACTGACTAACTGACTGACTGACTGACAGATACTCTACAACTCTGCTTCTTTCACAAGGGTGCAAGTCGGGGATTTTTAATTGCCAAAATGCATTGCAGACGCGATACTAGAAACATTTTATCTGTTCACTTTTCGAACTGTTTTTTTTTTTTATATTCTTTTTTTTTTTGGCTTTTTTTTGTGTAGTTGTGGCATTAATCAAATCGAAACCGGTTCACGAGTTCCTGTGGCAGCTAGCAACACCACCACCACCACCACCATCGATGTTTGATAGTTTAAAGTTTATTTCAAATATGGCGGTCTCAGTGCATAAGTTGTGTGTGGCAAGCCATTTGCATATGCCCAAAAATGAGCAGCCCCTGGGCTCAAGGGTTGTCCTCAATGCCAAAGCTGTTAGATACACACAGCCACACACACACGCCAAGAGCACAAGAGCGGATACACCAGATACAGTTAGGGATTGACAAACAGATACAGATACAGATACAGATAAAGATCAGCGGTAGCGTGTGTCATATAATTTTTAGCGTTTTAAGTGCAATTTACTCGGGCCGGGCCAAGCAGCCGGCAAGTAGCTAATGAGTCAGCCCAAGGGTTAAAAATCACAAAAAACACCCACATACACACACACACACATATATATATATATATATATATATATATATATGTAATATATATATTTGCTGACACGAATCGAATCGAAACGAACCGAAGCTGAATTTTTGTTGTATATTCTGAAACGGTCCAATGTGCGAGTCAATCGCTCGATCGCTAGAGATATGTTAATATAATTAAATTAATTTGTCAGCACGGAAATTAAAAACCACGCAGCCTCTCACAAATAACAACAACAGCAGCAGCAACAACGACAACAGCAATATGCGAGTAAGTAAATGTATCTATAACAGGCGGCGGCCCCAAAAAAAAACACACACACAGAAAAAAAAAAAAAATAAATAAAAAAATCAACCGAACGACAACAACGAAAAACGACACAGAAACTGAAAATCGAACAATTAAACTGCGAGCTGCGGGGACGAGGGAAAACTTTGGCATGCCACTAATAATGTGAAGTAAAAAAAATCATTTGAACAAAAAATTATTATTAAAAATTAAGTTCATGAACTATGTGTGTGTGGTGTGTGTAGTGTGTGTGCGATAACTTGTCTGACTCTTGATCAATTTTTATTATTATGATTATTGCCATTATTGTGTACTATTGTTGTATTTGTTGCTTTTCCGGTTAGCTAGACACTCTGCTATTAATTATTAATAGCTGCCCCAGCTAATTGAAGCATTTGCTTGCCCGGCCAATCCAATATGAATTGCTTCAATAACAGCTCGATGTGATCATTTTTAGTGCTGCATACTATCAATTTTCCAAAAAGAAGTCAATCATCCGCTCAATAAATGCTTTATTTGACAGTTTACAAAAAAAAAAAAAAACCATAAAATATTTTTAATAGTCAAAATTGTAGTTCTTAATATCGGCAAAAGTCGATAAATAAAATTGATCGACAGCAGAAAGTTGCGGCAACCGGTCTAAGATACTTTAAATGTTTGGTAACAGCTCATTGTCATCGCTTGGCCATCATTATTTACACATCTCTGGCTAAGAAGCCACCTCACAAAAATATAAAAATCACAAAAGCAGTAAAAAAAAACAAAATAAAAAATAAATACACAAAATGAGCGAAGGCAGCGAGAGAAAAGCTAAATGCTGGCTTTTGTAGATGAAAAGGAGATTCAACGGCTTTTGTGTGTACAACTTAATAACAACTAATTGTCTTTTTATATGCATCTCTTTTGGAGTATGAGTCTCTCTGTGTGTGTGTGTGTGTGTGTGTGTGTGCAACTGCAAACCTGTCTTAAAAATCTTTTTAGCTGCCGCTTGTGTTTCTTGTGTACGATTCTTAACAATTTCCAAGCCCAGATCTTAAGACGGTTGCCCCAAACAACAACAGCAACAAACAAAACAACAGCAACCAAAAACAAAAAACAAAAAAAAAAAGCAACGTTCGTCTTTCATCTTCAGTTGTCAGTAATTTGTGCAGCTCAATATATCAGTCGATATCTTATGAGTTTTTAATTTCAGGCTTCTCTCGCTCGCCGTACCCCGCCGTACCGCTCTGTGTACTCGCCGTAGTACTGCTGCCCATCAATTTGATTTCCTACACAGTTTTTCCAGCTGCCTGAAAAGGACAAATCGTTCAAGCCGCTCCACTCTGCTCGCTGAGGATATTGAATAAAATATCATTTCGTGCACGCCCCCCTTAAAGCGTAGTACTGCACAACAAATTCAACACAAAAATAAAACAAAAAGCAACAGCAAAATAATAATAAAAAAAAAACTAAAAAAAATAAGAAAGAAAAAAACACCATGCAACAACAAGAAGAACTTTAAGACGTCGCTGAGTTGATGATGATGAGTTTTGAGAGCTGTTACCGGTTGCCAACACAGACAAACGATGGAGACGACGACGGCAGTTGTTGCTGCTGCTGTTGCTGCTGTTGCTGATGCGTATTGGCAACTTTTGTGATCGATACACGATGCAAAAGTTTCAGCTATACAGCCAACAGCCAACAGCCCCCTCTTAGCGCCCCACAAACAGACAGAGGTAACCCCGTCGCCCGTCACCCGTCACCCGTTTGCCCTTGTGCCGTTTGCGCTGCAGCCGCCTGTTGAGTAATGACCAACGCCCGAGGAGTGCACATTAAAAAGGAATCATCATTATTGGCAGTTCGGTGGGGGGATCAAGGATTATATGCAGCCATTAAGACAACACCGTCAACAAATATCTCGCACTGACTCTCTGTCTAACTGATTGACTCTCTCTCTGTCTCTCTCTCTGCCTCTCTGTCTCTGTCTGCCTGTCTGTCTGCCTGTCTGTCTCTCTGTCTGTCTGTCTCAGTTTCTGTCCGTTGCTCGCTACATTCTATTTTATACCATTGCATACCATTCCATTTATTAATTATTTCTCAGCTTGTTTTCCTTTTCCTTTTTCTTATTTTATTTATTTTTATTTTTATTTTTAATTTTTTTTTTGATTTTTGATTTTTTGGTTCTTTTTAATTTTTGCAATGCAATTTAGCTATTTTCAGTTTTTCTCATTTTCAATTTTGCATGAAAATTATTTGCACACAGTTTTACAGCAGACGCCTCCTGGCCTGTGTTGTCGTGTTTTTGCAATTTTTTATTGATGTTTTAATTAAGTTGTTTGGCTTTTCATGCCTCTGCCACCCCGCTCCCATACGCCCACACACGCCCCCAAAAATGTGCATTGCTGCCGCTACCTTCCTGCCTCCTCCACCGCCCAGCCAAACTATTGCCACTCCTCTTGTTTATTTTCTTGTTTCAAAATGTGTTGATTTTTATATACTACTACTCACTAGTAGCAAGTACATCCCCGACACCCCCTCTTACACACCGTACTCTCTCCCTCTCTCTCTATCGCTCTGTATCTTTCTCTGACTGTCGTTGTTTTTATTATTTTTGGCACTGCATGAAAATAAGTTTAGAAAATAATTTGCGTTGACGTTGAGTGCTTGTTGCGATATGCAATATGTTTTTTTTTTTCCAATATTTTCTTTCCTTTTTTTTATGTTTTCTGTGCCCCAAGTTTCCAATTTGTTGTTGTTGTTTGTCTTCATCAATTTGCAATGGCCAATAAGAAGGCATTGTGGGCTAAAACGCTAGAAGCATTTCAATGTTTTGGAAAATGTTGATGTTACACACAGCTTGCGTGTATATACATAACTATATAAATATATATATATATATATATATATACATATAAATATATATCTTTACATTTACATTTATATTATTGTTATTATTTACTCAGTTATTTATTTAACAGTTCTACAGCTTAACAAAAAACAGTTTGCAGCTGCCTTGGCTATTTTCAGTTGAAGTCCAAGCAGTTTACTTGCAATTATGTGGCTTTCAATAGGTTGGCATTGAAAAAAATAAAGACCAAGAAGAAGAAGCTGAAGCAGAAGCTGAAGCTGAAGAAGAAGAAGAAGAGTTGAATAACTTTGCGCTAAGTAAGCCAATTTGCAGTTGGCAATATCACACATTTGGGGCATGCAATTTGCTGCAGTGTGTGGTGTCTTGCTTACACAATACAATACGCTCTATTGGGCACCTGGGCTTTATTATCATCACATCGAGTGTCAAATTTGGTTGAAAGAAACATAGATACATACATACATACATATGTATCTCATGTCTCAGCGAAAATTCAAAATGAAGAACCAAAACTTGTTTCTAATTCGGATCGGATCGGAGTGGAAAAAGGCGCGTTCGATTACAGGCACTATTAATTTTGATGCGCTATAAGTTGCCAGATCTATAAGGACGAATACCCATCCTCGTCCTCATCCTCATCCACATCCACATTCTCATTCTCATCGTCATCGTCGTCGTCATTCTCATGTTTGGCATTGACCAGGGCACGTTAGTGATTCTGGTCTGGGGTTGATCTGGACTCTTCAAAAGGGTTCGGTTCGCTTACGGGTTTTGCATTGGGGTTGCATTGGTTTTGGTTACGGCTATCGCTCTATGCCCAGCCAGTTTGTCAGTTTGCCAGTTTGCCAGTTTGTCAATTGTCAGTCGGGCGCGCCCGATGTGCACTGCTATAATTTATCAGTTGTATGCAAATGAGTTTGATTTATTCAATGAGCTGCGCACAATTTTATTTTATGTCCATTAGCCCAGTAGATATCGCATTTTTTTGTGGTGCGTTTTCTTTTATTTTTTTTTTAAATTTTTTTTATTTATTTTTTCATTTGATTTGGAAATTAAATAAAAAAAAAACAGAGAACTTTTTGTTGTTACGACCCTTTTTAAGTTTTTGCTGGTAATTGTAGACACAGAGATATCTGTACAGCTGGCAGCGTTCAAATGTTCGATAGTTTTCGTGCTGGGAACTCGACATTCGACATTCGGCATTCGGAGGGATTTGTCGCTGGTGGCTTGCCGCTTGCCGCTTGCAGCATGCTGCATGCTGCATGCTAAAAAGCGAATCATCGACACGGCTCATTGCAACGCAACAGACGTAAAAATATTAAAATGAGTGGAAACCAAAAAAAAAAAAAAAAAAAGGAAAGGAAAAAAAGACCAAATGAAATGAAAATTAAAATACAAGGAAAAACTGTATAAATCTAAAATATATTTGCGGCATATGCGCGATCATTGACAGGGTGCAGCAGGGGCAGCGGGAGCGGGAGAGCAACAGTAAAATAAAAACATATTTATGTGAGCTGTTTGTTCCTGCGTCTGTCTGTCTGCCCCTATGTGTGTCTCAGTGTGTGTGTGCCTCAGTGTGTGCGCCCCACTCAATCATAAAGCATTGGCAGGCGTAAATCAAATCAAGTAGCAATGCAACAGTAACAACAACACCCAAGCAACAGTTGCCTCTTGCCGCTTGCCGCTTGCCGCTTACCGCTTGCCTCTTGCTGCATGTTGCACGCACAGTCAGTCCCTCGATGTCGACGCTCAGACAATGATTAAGTAGGCAAAATGCGCTACTTACCCCGCGCCTACACACACAACACTCCTGGCTGCCGCTCTCTCTCGCTCTCTCTCTCTCTCTCTGTATCTTTCTCTCTTTTTATATATATATATATATATGTGTGTGTGTGTGTGTGTGTATCTCTTTTTAGCTGCTTGTACCCATTCCCATAACCATTCCGATTCCCATTCCCGTTGTTGTGGCATTTTTTCCCCCTTTTATGTTTTTAATTATTACCGTACGGCATTTGGCGGCAGCTTGACTAAAACACACACAGCACACACAACACACAGCACTCACCATACATGCATTGAAAAGCAACAAATCTTTGCATCCCATATCAAGATCAAGTTGTGCGAAACTCTCGTCGAGTCAGATTTAGTCTTTTGCATTTATCGCCCGTCTCCAATTCCACACAACTCAGCAACTGACTCTGTCAAACAGTCCTTGACAAACATGTGTGTGTCTGCCTGTGTGTGTGTGTGTGTGTGTGTGTGTGTGCGGGAATTCTATTGATCTCATTAGTAATATGACATATGTAGACACTAAATGTGTTTTGAATTCTTAAAAAGCTCAATTTGTCATCTTTGTTCAGCTTATCACAACTAACACTTCCCCCTCTCTCTCTAAGTCTCTCCCCCTCTCTCTCTCTCTCTATCAGTATATTTTTGAAGGAAAAAAAACTTCAACTATTGATCGTTTAGCAACTCAAGTTCTTCTCGAGTGATCTTCTCACAAACGAATTTCTCAAGTGTCTACAATAAAAAGAAAAAGAAAAGAAAAACAAAGCTTGGAATGGTAAATGGTAAATGGGAAAAGGCGCATCACAGAAGCATTCTTGGCGCTGTGCTGCGCCGTCCGAATTGATCAGATTTGATCTGATCTGATTTGAGAGATGATAACATGGAGCAACGCCTACATAAATGTATATGTATATATCTACACATATGTATTGTGTATGCACAAAACATGAAATTCTCACACAATGCCAAACCAAAACCAAATCAAAAAAAAAAACAAAACAACAAAAACAACAAAAAGCAGCAGCAACAAGAACAACAAGAAAACAGTAAACGGATCGCTTTGCTTTCCACACAATTTTCGTTGATCATGATGATGATGACGATGACAATGATGATGATGATGATGATGATCATGAACATCATTTGTTTGATCATGATGAACTGCTGACGCTGCTTTTTGAAGTATGGACGACAAGTTCTTTGACGCTCAGCTTCTTGTTTTCAATGGCATTTTGTATTTTGTACCGAAAATGATGCTTAAAACATGTATGAATTATTATATAAATCAGCTGCATAGACGACAGATCAGCAGTGGCAGTGGCAATGGCAGCGGCAGCCACTTGAGGCAGCGCTGAACAAAACGCTTGTTCTCCCTCCAACCCCAACCCAACCTCCACCTCCTCCTCCTCCTGCTGCTGCTCCTGCTGCTGTTCGCTGTTGTCATTTACTAAATACTCGGCTGTTTAGCTGCTCGGGCAAACAACTGCCAAGCGATCAATGTGATCAATCGCGCTTCAATTTTTCTTGCTGCTGCTCAAAGATATCTTCTAGATGGGGTTTCTTAAAAGTTTTTGTTTTTTTCTCCTTTTTTTTTAAAATTTTTTTTTTATTTTGGTATTTCTGTTTTGTCGTTTCGGTTTTTGTTGTTTTCATCTTCAATGCTGCTGCTGCCGTTTTTGTCAGCGGAAATCTTTTGTGTGTGTGGCTCAAGTGGTGCCTCTTGTTAATGTTGTTGTTGTTGTTGTTGTTGCCATTGTTGCTGTTGTTGTTGTTGTATTATTAGCTAGTTCAATTTTTTGGTTGCGGGTGTGTGCGGGCGGCCTCCAACAAGTGGCAGTTGAGCGCCGCTAAGTAGCTCAGATAATGGCAGCGCGTAATGCCACAAAAGTCCCCCCCTAAAATAATTGAGTGTCAATTATACACACACACACACACACACACACACACACAGCCAGGCAACTAGCGAGTTTTTGGTGTTACTTGATGTCAGCTGTTGAAAATATTAAACACAAAATTATAGGCGTAAATATTATGCATTTTTTCTGTCCGTGTGTGTGTGGCTGGGGAGCTGTTTGGCAGCAGCAGCAGCAGCAGCACACACTCACAATTTTTAATGCGTTTTGTGTTTTGTATTTAGTATTTTTTGTTTGTTGGTTGGCTGCTGCGACAGGCGGCTCTCAAGCGCCTCCATTATTAATTTACGAGCTCGACAAGGCGGGAAAAAGTCGAGCAATTCCCGTGAAGCTGGGGCAAATGCGCATATCCACATACATCTCCGATACAGATACGCATATCTGTATCCAAAGACTGAAATAACATTTTCGGGCAATCAATGACTGCATCTGCAACGCTTCATCGCATCTTAAACGTCTGCAAGTCGTCTATCGATCTATCGATCGAAGTCTTCAAAATGTTAATTTAACTGTTATGAAAATCAACAATTTTTTTGAAATAAATTCAATGCACAAAGTTGTCTACAAAAACAGAAATGCGCGCAACACACTTGTTCAAGTGGATTTTCGACAACTCCACAAAGTCTACAAATTCTACAACAAAAAAGCCAAAAAAAGCCAAAAAAAAAATGCATACTTGGTGAATTAAAGACATGTGGATGCACTTTTAATGTGCATAACAACAAATTGCACTTGCTTGGCAGCCATCATCGTCTCCTGGGACTGAAACTGGGACTGGGAATGAGACTGGGACTGTTGCCACTGCCACTGCCACAGCGACTGGGGGCATTGTGGAACAGCAGGCTAATAAAAATTTTCGCTTCTGCCATATCGAACGACATAAAAACTGATCGACAACGACAAATATAACTCGGAGACATCGTCGACGGGTTGAACGTTGCGGTGGAGTGGGTGGGGCTTGGGGGCAGGGTGGCAGGGGGGTGGGCCGGGTTTCCTTACACTTATATATATATATATTGTATATATATTCTTTTTTTTTGGGCTGCCGGGCGGCACAAATTAATGTCCACAACTTGCTGTC